>JAUMHM010000083.1:53245653-53278340 GCA_032362435.1 Melikaiella ostensackeni
ATATAATAAAATGTAGTATAAATACCTTTTTTTATTCAAGCCCCCCCCCCCCCCGAGATTAATGGAAAAGGAAAGTGGAATATGCAGGGATGAATGATGATAAAAGGAATTGATGGAATGAGAAAGAGAAATATGCAGGCGCGCCGCGGATATAGAGGGTATTTGCAAGTCGAATCGCAATCTTCAGCGAAAAAAGTTATGAGATAAAATGACAAGAAGAAAAACAGTTAAAAGTGAGGAAGAGGAACGACAATAATAAGGAAAAAATATGAAAAAGGGAAAATAGATGAAAAGCAGGAGACACTGAAGGTTAGGATTTTTAATTTCCTTCAATTTAGAATTTTCCGATGGTTTTATTTATTGTGTTTAAAATCACCTCTCAGTAAAAAGTTTCAAAAACACTAGATTACATAATTTATGTCTTTAGGATTAATTTACGATTAAAAATTTTGGTTAGAAGTAATTTCTTAACTAATTTATCACGATTTTATTGCAATTCATTCATAGAATTTGACTAAAATGAATATTTACAAACAAGGTAATTTAGTTTAATGCAACCTCCTATGTGTTCATTTTCATATTTCATGTTTCTACAGTCATTTTGATACACATAAAGAATTTTATTTTTTAACGTTATTTAAGGTTATATCCAACTTGAGAAACAAACGGAAAACATCGGTGCAAAAGTTACAGTGGAAGGCATAGAGAGACTAGGAGAGAAGAAGGAAGCAAAAGCATGGATGTTTTTAGTGAAAGTAGGCAGTGAGGAGGAGAGGTGTGAAGTTATGGAAAAGATGAAGTTGCTGGAAGGAAGAAATGAAAGAATCGAAGATCTGAAGTGGGCGGAGAGGAAAAGGAAGTGAATGATCGAGCGGAAAGCATGGGCTGAGAGGAATAAAGGAGGTAGGGTAAGGATTGGGACAGACAGGATATGGGTAAGCGGAGAGATCTGGGTTTGGGACAATGCAGTAGAAGACCTGAAGGAGGGCAGGAAACGGGACGTGAATGAAAGAGAAAAATGGGAGGGTAACGAGAATACAGGTGTTACGGTGGGGTTTATAGCTGACAAGAGAAAGTGAATGCAAGGAGAAAGGAGAAAAATGCAAAAAGGGAGAGGTGAATATGTATGGAAGATGCAAGCAGCGAGAAAGGGAAAAAAATGCGGAGGAAAAGGGCGGAACAATGGGGAGTAGAATAAGAGTAGAAAAAGTGGTTGTGGCGGTTGTCTGTGTATACGGGAGAAGAGAACAGAGAGGATGGATAATGATAAGAAAATAGACAGAGGAAAAAGAGAAGGGGTTGGTGCTGACAGGGGGACCTAAATGCATGGACCGAGGATGAAGGGGGAGAGGTGTGGGACGAAGAAAAGGAGGTCTTTGTAAGAAACTCGAAACATAGGGAAACGGGTCAGGATTTATTTGTAACGGCAATAACAAGAGGGATGAAGAAGGGAAAATAACGTTTACAGGTAAAGAGGATACCGTAATAGATTACATTCTGGCAGAAGAAAGAATAAGGAAGTTGATGGTTAGAATGGAAGTGCAAGGATGGAAGTGGAAGAATGGAAGAAGAAAAAGTAGACACGCTCCTAGAAAAACTTAAAAGAGTGATTGATAAGGTAAGGGAGGTCAGACCGAAAGCAGATAAAAAGGGGGGGCAGGACAGATTGGTGGGGCGACAAGTGCAGGGAGAGTAAACAGAGGATGAGGGAAAGTGTAAGAAAATAGAGAAAAGGGGAAATAGAGGAAAAGGAATCCAACAGGAGAAAAAGAGATGACGAGAAAATGTTGAGTGAAAAAATACAGAGGGAGAAGGAAAGATACATGGAAGAGGTCGAGAAAGCGGTAAAGAAAAGGAGGAAATAGGACTTGATAAATAGGGAAAGAGGTGGAAGGAAGGGCAAAAATGAGGGATCGGGATGGACGAGTGGACGGAGTATTTCAAGAGAATGCTAGGGGGCGTGGCAAATAGGACAAAGGGTGAAGAAAGGAAGACGGTGGTGGGGAACGAGGACAGCAGAAACGAGATTAGTAGGAAGAAGGTGAATGAGGCGATGGCAAGGCTAAAAAGAAACAAAGCAACATGCGAGCATGACGTAAAGTAAGAAGCACTGAAATATGGTGGAGAAGGGGTGAAAGAAGAGATGAGAATTTGCAATAGGTTTGGAGATGCGAAGGGTGGCAGGAGAAATGGAAGACAGGGCTGGTAGTGCTGGTGATCAAGAAAGGAGAGGAAAAAAAGGTAGAGGAATATAGAAGTATCACACACAGAGAACACATACGTGCTCAACTTTCAAGTTGATAGGAACTTGGGGCGGAAGAAAGGGAAAGTAGTTGCACTGTTTGTGGATTTCAAAGCAGCATTTGACTTTGTGAACATAAGGGTGCTATGGAAGACCATGAAGGAGAGAGGACTAGAAGAAGGTTTAATAGAAAGTATTAAAGAGATATTTAAGGAGACTAAGATAAGGGTAAAGATAGGAGAAAAGGAAGGAGAGGAATTCTGGTCAGGAAGGGGACTTACGCAAGGGTACCCGTTGAGCCCTCTTCTGTTTAGCGTCCTATTAGCAGACTTGGAGGAGAAGATGGAGAAGAAAAGAAAAGGAGGGACAATATTGGGAACAGGCAAACTGTATTCACTAGCATACGCAGACCATGTAGTTCTAATAGCTGATGATGAAAGAGGGATGAATCTGATGATGAGAGCGTTTGAAGAGTACGTGAGAGAAAAAGATTTAAGGGTGAATGTGAATAAGACTAAAATTATGTGTTTTAGAAATAGAAAGTGTAGAGTAAAGTACGAATGGAAGGTAAAGAGCGAGGTGGTGGAGTAGGTGGAGGAGTTCTGCTACCTAGGTTCTCGATTCGAAGCAGAAGGAGGAAACGAGCTGCAGGTGAGACAGATATTGGAATGTGCGAGTAAAGTAATGGGACAAGTGTGGGGTATAGGAAAGAAAAGGTTCAAGGACGACTGGAGGATGAGAGTGTGGATGTTCGACGTACTAGTGTGGTCAGTGTTAAGTTATGGAGTGGAAATCTGGCGATGGAAGGAGCATAAGAGTATGGAGAGTCTGCATGAGTGATTGCTGAGATAGATCATGGGGGTGAGTTGGAGCTGCATCGGTTATATGCTGAGGGAAGAAATAGGACGAGAGGAAATGTTCGTTAGGCAACTGGAAAGATCCTGGAATTTTGAAGAGAAACTGACAAAGGGGGAGGGAAGCAAGATTGCACAAGCGTATTCCCGGGTGATTATGGATAGTGAGCAGGGGTAATGTGGGGCGTTCGAAATGGGGGGAAGAAAGATGCAAAATGAGGTTTGAATGTGGTATGCAAGTTAGGGGTAGGGAATGACAGGGAATAGAGGAAGAGATCAAGGCAAGGTAAGGAGATAAAAGATGGGGAAAAATCTCGGAGTCAAGGTACAACAGCTGGTATAGGATGGTTAAGAGTAAGGGGAAGTCAGAATACCTGCAAAAGATTAAAAAGGAGAGCAAATGAGAGAGAATGGTGAGATTCAGAATGGGAGAGGGGCAAAAGCATGTAGGTATTGCATGAATGAAAAGAGAATCTATGTAGAGTATGTAGGTATGAGCAGGAATCATGGTTGCATGTGTTAGAGTGGTGTACAGGTGGTGAAGGGGGAGAGTATGAAAAGAGGGAAAAATAGATAAAAAGCAGGTGACACTGAACGTTAGTAATCTTAATTTCCTTCAATTTATAACTTTCGAATGTTTTTACTTATTGTGTTTAAAATCACTATTGAGTGAAAAGCTTTAAAAACATCGGATTACATAATTTACGTCTTTAATAATGATTTACGATTAAAAATTATGGTGTAAAGTAATTTTTTAACCAATTTATTACGATTTTATTGCATTTTTAGTCATAGAATTTGAATAAAATGAATATTTGCCAATAAGGTAATTTAGTTTAATGCAACCTCTTATGTGTTTATTTTCAGATTTCAGATTTCTGCAGTAACTTTGATACACATAAAGGATTTTATTCTTCAAGTTTATTTGGGGTTATGTCCAACTTGTGAAACAAACGGGGAAGGAAATGATGTGAATTGCATTTTGCTCTAATCCCGATGGTGGGTATTGAGATAAGGGAAAAATCGCGTATTCAGAGGAATACAGATTCCGTTTTTTTTCCTCTATTCAAGCCTTCATCAGGGGCCTCTCCATCATACATTCATATTCTACGAGTTTCTCTATAAACAACATATAATAACTATTACTTAATACTATACCTTATTATGATCAAAGCCCGCAAAGGTTTCAGCTCTCCGGGGAACGCAAAGAGATGGTGGAACGTAAGCATCGCTATGACGTTCTCCAGCGGAACTCAAGCTTCTTGAAAGCGTTCCTCCACCTGCCGTGAACGACAAGGAACTAGCAAGACGCGTAGCTTCCTGTACAGCTGTCACGACCTAGAAATATAATTGTCAATCAAAAGCTATTTCAGGGGGTCCACTGATTGGTAAAACCGGGAATTAGCCTGGAATTTTGAGCACCGAGAAAGAGTCGGGCAGTAGCCGAGAATTTTTTAATATTTGTTTTCAATTTTGGAATAAATATCGTCTTGCTCTTCGAAAAAAATGTGTTTTGAATTGTGCTCAGTGTCACTAACCATCTCCGTTAAAAAATCGAAGATCATTTTATAATATTTACAGTCCGTTCAAGAAGAATGGATTCAGTAAAAGTCGATGAAAACTGCACACTAGAAGTAATTCATTGTTATAATTTGAAAGAGGAGAAATGTGTTGAAGATGTTGCAACTCCTCTTATAATATTTTTGAGTCTTAATTTTTTCTAAAGAGGTTTAAATTACTAGCTTCAGAAAGAATTCCTCGGCTATTTCCCGGTTTTCCCGGTCAAAAATTATATTTTTCCCGGTTGACTTTAAAGCGATTAAAATATTAATTATACAATACTAATTGCAGGATTGTATAAATTTTGAAAAGGATTGAACAGCTTAGAACTCCAAGGTAAAATATGTAATGTAAACCATTGTAACAGTGACTTAAAAAGCTACTACTTCATCATAAAATTAACCATAGGTTGCTCTTAGTTAAGGAGATATGCGCCTTTTTTGAATAAAAGGATCAAAAATGTATATTTTGAGTTTTCCATGGGAAATCAAACTTCAATCTATGCTGTATCTGGTAACATTATACTTTTATGTCCGGGAAGTGACAGGAACTGTGAGAATTTTATATCTGAAGTAAAAATATAACACGATTGGTAATGGCACTCGCCAAATTTAAATCAGTTTTTATCAAAAAGCGGTTTTTCGACTTTTCAATTTCAAAAGTGCCCCGGTACCTCGGTTTTTCAAATAAGAAACCGAACCTTCTGGAACAAAAAACAAATCTAGGTCCTAATGTTTCTGTTTAATATTTTCAAAGAAGTCTGTTATAAGAAACACAATTACTAATCAAACGTTCTTATGTAACAAATTACATAAAATGGAGTATCAGAGAAAAAAATGTGTTTTGGGCCAAAAATATCGGGAATTTATGCCGCTATATGCCTCTAAATGTAACTCTCTATTCCGACAAAATAAACACTTCTTTGAAAAAATGTCTCCATTTATTTACGGAGAATTTAAAGTATCCATGCATCATAACTTCATCCTGCCAATTAATAGTAATTACTTATATAAATATAAGTTATATACTCTCTAAATTCAAGCCAGTGAGAAATGGTTTACTGAATAAAATCTGTAAGGATTTTCACTGAAAATGAGTGAAATCTTATTATCTGAAGAAACCATCAACATATGATTTAAATTCTTAATTATACCTGTGTAAGTTACACAAGGAAAATTAATTATTGAACGAAACATGACCTTTGAAATTTTACAGTCTGTTCAACAAAGAAGGATCCGACGAAGGTCGATGAAAACTGTACACTAGAAATGAATCATTGTTGTGATTTGAAAAAGAATTCACACCAAGGCGGAATGTGAAAAAGACATGGTATTGTCTCGTTTATACGTTTCGAGTCATATCGATAATTTTCAATCAGTTTTAGACAAGATGATCGCAAAAATTATGAACATTCATGGGCTTAATCTACGTAGCACAAGCTTTAAAATGGTCAGTTCAATGGCTCCACTGCAGAGAGCTTGAAGTTCTTTTCACTCGGTATACCGCTCCAAAAAGATAGGGAATCAATGTATTTTGGAGCTAAATACCGAGAGAAAAGAACTCGGAGCCCTTTTGAAGTGGGCCGTCGACTTGCAAACAAAAAAGGAACCTTTGGTTTCCAAGATATTGACCAAGATAAAAAATAGTGAAGAACTCTATATTCACTTTCTGCGTTCATTCAATTTTT
Source organism: Melikaiella ostensackeni (assembly GCA_032362435.1). Taxonomy (NCBI): domain Eukaryota; kingdom Metazoa; phylum Arthropoda; class Insecta; order Hymenoptera; family Cynipidae; genus Melikaiella; species Melikaiella ostensackeni. The sequence continues at coordinate 53,251,997 of JAUMHM010000083.1, forward strand.
CATGACAAGTTGTTAAATGAATGTGTTTCTGATGCTTACAGTTAATTTTCGTTATAACAAAAGCTTTTTCTGGGAAATTCTGTTTCGAATGAACTATTCGTGAAGTTATTCTCTCTATTTTTCCTGCATATATCGTATTTAAACCGCAACAAGGTACGAAAGTTGCATTATCTTCTTTTACAGCGAATAACTTACCGACCTCTACAGCTTTCAATGATTTTTAGACATGATTTCAGAGCTAGTGATTTAAACTTTCCGCTTAAGTATTTCACATTTTTTAAGGGCTGTTTCTAAAACGTGACGTTACTTCAATATTTTACTTTTTACTTTTCTTATCTAGTAATTTAGACCTCTTTAGAAAAAATAAAGACTCAAAAATAATATAAGAGGAATTGCGGCAACCTCAATACATTCCGCCTTGAGTACATTCTCCTCTTTCGAATTATAACAATGATTTATTTTTATTGTGCACCCAGACTTTTGCCGGATCCTTTCTTGCTGAACAGACTGTAAATATAAAATTATCTTCGAGTTCTTATCGGAGATGGTTGGTAACACTCAGTGAATAACTCAAAAAATAATTCGAAGAGCGAGAAGAAAAAAGAATAGCAAAGAGTGAACATCGAGATCTTTATTATTTTTTATCTTGGTCAACATCTCCGAAACCAGTGGTCCTTTTTTTGTTTGCAAGTGACCATTTTGAAGCTCGTGCTATCTAGATTAGGCCCATAACTGTGTATCATTCTTTCGATAATTTTGGTTTCAGCAAGTAAGTTGAAAGTAATTTGCCTTATTTTATGTTTAAAACTGACTAAAAATCGTCGATGTGACTCTAAACGTATAAAAGAGATAACAATATGTTTTCCACATTCCGCCTTAGAGTAAATGCTTGTCTTTCACATTGTAGCAATGACTTATTTCTAGTGTGCACTTTTCATCGACTTTAGCCGTATCCTCTTTTGTTGAACAGCCTGTAATATTTTAAAGTTCATGTTTCGTGAAAGAATGAATGATCCTTTGATAATTTCCATAGGTATATTCGAGAATTTAAAGCATATGTTGATGGTTCGTTCAAATAATAAAGTTCCCTTTATATTTGAGAACCAAAAGTTTCTTCTTAGACATTAAACTTAGGGATTACACAATTTTAATTTTTATAATTAAATATGAATAATTGGCATGAGGTTTTAATTTAGAAATACTATATATATTCTCTGTTCCAGAAGGTACGGTTTGTTAGTCACCTATTGTATATAAAATCTCTAGGTTGAATAGCGAAGCAGTGGGGCACTTTTGAAATTGGAACTTTGAAAACCCGCTTTTCGAGGAAAACTTATTTTAATTTGGCGAGTGTCATAAGCGCTCGTGTTATATTTCTTCTTTAAATATGAAATTTACACACTCCCTTTCACGTCTGGGACATAAAAGTATTATGTTACCAGATAGAGCATAGATTGAAGTATGGTTTCCCATCGAAAACCCAAAATCTATATTTTTTATCCTTGTTTACAAAAAACGTGAATATCTTCTAAACTACGATACACCTACGGTATATTTTGTAATAAATTAATAGCTTTTCAAATCACTTTCACAATAATTAACATTATATATTTTACCTTGGAGTTCCGAAATGTTTGATCCTTTTCAAAATTTATAAAATAGAGCACTTAGTATTGTATAGTTAATATTTTAATCGCCGGGATTTTTTTTCTGAAGATTGAGTGGCCACCCTGTAATTGCTTCCGGTTCGGTTCTACAGTGAGCAAAATAAATAACGCACCTCCTGCCACAATTGAATAGAATCAATTCCTTCGCTGCGAACCAGTCTTGTGTAATCCGGAACTTCCTTATCACCTCTGTCAAATTTATCTCCGTCAATTTCATTTCCACTATGCACATTTGTCGTATGTAATAGTCTCATTTGCAGCCCCATTTTCTCTTCAAGTAGTAAAGCCTGTTCTGTATCCTTTTTCCGTAGCTCATCTAGTTAAATATATCATTTCAAGGTATTAAGATTATTTGTATGGGTTTTTAAATTCCTATTTAGATAGCAGTCTGAACCTTAAAAAGTGGGACAGCGCGACCAATGGTTAGCTAGTTAAGTGTAGTTCTTCAACCTTCATATTTGGTGTTATCTATACAACAAATAATTCCCAGCAAAAGAATTTGGCATATCTGATTTGATTATTATTCAGGGGGCCACTAGTAGAGATTGCTGTCACCGTGGCATTATATTTTTATTGAACAATAGGCCTCGACAATACTGGATAATTTTTTTTTTCGGCACATAACTGCCGTATAAAATCTTTTGAGAACATTTGTGAAGTTAGCCATGTATATAAAGTGAAAATTTCGGAAACCAACATGAGAAGCGTCTGAGAGACAATTTCATACCAGTGCCGAAAATAATATTGTATGGGGCGTACACGTTAACTGTTTTTGGTTCAAATAGGTATTCCCACCTGGCTCACCACTCAAACTACTATTATACAAAAAATCGGAGTATGTAAAAAAATCCTGACCTACAGAGAGTACAATATGCACGCTTGGGCAATCATGAAGCACTATATTGGTGATCGTCAAATTGAAGGCAAATTTGAAGTCTCGGTCATATAGAAATTTACGGGAATCTTTTATTGTTTCTTAATGTTATTCGATAAATACTTATTATTATCATTCTTTACAAAATGAACAGTTCCTTTCTCCAAATTTTCATTTCCATTAACTTTAATTCAATACAACAGCACGCTAAATCTCATTACCATAATTTGTCCCAACCTCAGTCTGTACATCAATAAAATGCTTTTCTCCTTTTTTTTTTAAACCATAATCTAAACGCTTCATGTGTCATGTTTCTGAATTTGAAAGGAACAGTATGATTTCGGCATATTTTTTAATTGAAATAAATATTATTACAATTTGAATGATGAACGTAGAAATATTAAGCGTATCGTTTATTACAAAATTCAATGAAATTAAACTTAGAAAATACTACTGCATTACGAGCGACATATGGCTATTTACACCACTAGTGACAGGGATTGGTGATAACTTTTTCCGCACAACCACTTTTCCAATTACCCCCAATCAGGCATTGGTGATAATTTCCTCACATCCGCTCTCCCAACAAATCCCCCCCCCCCCGGGTTTAGTGATCATGCTTTATACCCCACCCTCCAATTACTCCCAATCAGGAATTGGTGATTATTTTATCACATCTCCACCCCTTTTCCAATAGTTCAATTCCAGTCAGTTACTCCGCACCATTAGTGGAGCTAGTGACGCAATATTTTCTAGTTTTCCATATCAATATTGCACCACAGTGGTGCAAAGATGCACCCAACGTTTGAAATATGCGCCTAACGTTTTAAATTCGATTTTCTCCTAAAAATGCTATCGAAATCCACATTAACAATTTTTTGCCTTTGATTTGACAACCACCCATATCCCGAACAGGCTAATTTTATTGAAGTTAAATCAGTTGATATAATGGAAACACAGTATGTCATCTTCTAACATTTTTTTACGACACAAATTTAATTTAGTAGTTAAAATGCAATTCTAACTGTTACAGTTTGAGTAATGCATGAATTTTCTCAAACCGACTCAAGGATGATAGAGCAAATAATATAAATTAGTGTTGAACATCTGGTTGGATTGATATATAAGATTTTACTTTAAAGACACCATCCACTGAAATATACGATGGTAAAAATGTACAGCTTCACTTTTGCGAGATGGGCAATACTGAGTTTAAACTTTAAACTGAAATTGTTTTGTCGGTCAAGGAAAATACTTTATCCCGCAATATTTTACATTGACTTATTCAAAATTTATTCACCGCAAAGTTTGTGATGCACAGTCGACCCTCGGTCGATAAACGCTCACTGGTCACACTTTCATGTACTGAACTAAAAATAGTACGTACCAATTATATTTTTAATATCCGATTCCTTAGCTTGGGCAACACGTATTTCCTCAGAAGATATCATTGATATACAAGAGGAATGTACAATCCGCATATCACTGCCATTGTAGCTGTCAACTGAAGCGTCAGTTCGATTATCCTGATCTTGAGGACATACCTCTACTGCTGATCGAATCGATTGAATCCAAAGTTGTTTATCTTTGGGCTTTTGAACCTTCAGTTCAAACATTTCGGGTTCCGATGGATTACTACTTATAAGGTAAATTCCCCTAGATTCTTGCCCGGCTTTTTCACGGACGAGCAATCTTTGTAGAGACACGACACCGGCTTTATTGTCGGGCACAAAAAAGGCGTATTTTTGATCTCTGGTTTCAGCCAGAAAAAACAACACGTCAGAGAGAACTACAACAACAACTGGGGCCATTTTTCCTCTACCTTGCATCAAGTACGCTGTCCCTTCGAACTTTAAACTTCGATTAGATGCCAAAATATCGGACTTCTTGAATTTAAGATCACGGTATATTGCGTATGATTTGGCATCTATCCTATAAGAATAAAAAGTTATTGTTAGGTGACAAGGTTATCTGTATTTTCATCAGGGTTGGTAACGACCGATCATCATCAGAGGAGATTTTTCACTAAACGCGAAACAGACTCCACTGTATTGATCTGAGGTTAACCTCTCAAATTCAGATAATTTAACGTCATTTCTGACTCTCCGACCCAGATATACGTACTAAACAGTGAAGTATATGAGGCACATTCTTTCCCCACATAGGATAATTGACAAATCATATAGTTAGCAGTAAATTTTAAATTGACATACCTATTATAAATCTCTAATTTTCTATCCTCTCGTTCCTTATCTGCGACACAGGAATCCACATCTGCCAAAATTTTTTTAACTAGGCTCAAAGCTTTTCTAAGATTATCAGCTTCTTCAGGTGCAACGCCAGTCTTAATTAGTGGTTCAACGAGCAGTGGATACTTTGTAAGGCGTTGCGTGACGAAGAGAATACACTCAGGAATACCTTTCTTCTTAAGTAAAGGATTCGTCTGGAAAAAATGGGAGAGGGACAGTTTCATAGATCAGGAAAGATACGTTCTAATTAATAAACGAAACAAAGGATTGCTTGTAAAACACACCTGACAATGACGAACAAAACGTGCAAACCGTGTATCCTCCCTCAGATAATATTTATACGCCTCGACGGCATCTCTGTGACGACTGCAGAAGTCTCCATATGCGCTTTTCATACGAAAGGCATTCTCACCCGAAAATTGATCGATTAGGATATCAGCAATGGTCGGCACAACTGCATTTATATTCTGTCGTCTTCGCAACTTCAGCAAAAAACGTAAATGAATTTCGATTAGGTCGCGTAACCTAGGAAACATGCGATCTATGACTGTAGTCGTCATTTGAAAATGATGTCGAAGGCCTTCGACAAATATCTTGTCCATGGCGAGTAGAACCAAGCAATGATGCTTCTCAGTCAGCACAAATTCGTAAATGTGCTCTTGTCTCTTCACTTCTCGTTCACAATTACCAACTAGACGTAGCGCTATATTACGGCCTATAGCTGCACTCCATGAATCCGGTTCTTCTCTGCCTAGACCCAATTCAGGATCTAAATCTGCCAGGTTATCCACAGTAAACTGTCGAGCGTCTTCTTCAAAATCGAATTCCTCATAACCACTGTGAAATGATAATAATTACGCATTGCAATAAGTTTTTTTACTTTTCGAATGCGTGTTTTTAAAAAACATTTTATATTCATTGTGATATTGTTTACTTTTTCATGGTACGATGGAATCGCGATGAAGGGTCGGCGAAATCCTTGTGAGTCTTAAGGATACGGAGTGACCCAAGAATGACAGCTCTCTGCATATATCTCGCAAATGCCTTGGTATTTCTCTGGCACGCGCGTATGGCTTTAAGGTTATGAGTTATAAGGTTAGGTTAGCTATAAGGTTAGCTATAAGGTTAGCTATAAGGTTAGGACAATCATTTTAGCGAATATTCTTTGTACTCTCCCCGCAGCTCCCTTATAAGGTCTCGATACCTCTCTCCCTTTTCCTTTTCTTTGACTGTGATGTTAGCGTCGGCCAGAGCCGTGAATTCGATCACGAATATCGTTCGTTTCTTTTTGTCAAGGAGTACGACGTCAGGCCTCGAGTGTACAATAGGGACTTTTAGCCTGAACTCGAAGTTCCAGTAAATTTTGCACAACTCGTTCTCGACAACATTGAAACAAAACTGGGGGTTGAAGGAACAATTATTATTTGTTGAAATATCTGGTTTTTTCGGCAGGTGCCTTATGGACACAGAGCAATTCAAGGATGACCGTCCTCTGCATTCGACCCGCAAGGAACTCAGCCTCTTGCTGGTATGCAGGTACGACCTTAAGGTTATGCACCAGTGAACGCTTCGCACCACCGAGAGTACCGATAATCAGGACTATCATTTTAACAGAATATAGTTCCAGTACATTCGGCACATATCCTTCTCGCCAATTGACTCTATCTCCCTCGGAGCGTTTGGCAAAGCACAATCACGACCAACACCATAAGAGCGACCAAGATCATAATAGAACACTCTCAGTGACACATTGTGTTTTTGGACGTAAATGGTTCCCACGTAAGAAGGACAACCGGATACTTTGTATCCTAGGTGTTCATATGTCCAAAATACGAATCCGACTAGAATTTTCAACCGATTTCAAAGTTCTTTATTCTAAAATGAAGCAAACTATACTTTTAAAAGACTTGTTATACTAGCTTTTTGAATCCATTATTTTTATATTTAAATGTAAAGTTTGAAAAAATGGTTAATTTCAAGATACGGATGCAATAATAACACGTAAGATATTCAAAATGAGTAAGATTAAAATGAAAACGATAAAGAAGAATTCGCGAAGCACGAATTGATAGTCACGAATGAATAACTTGTTATTGAGAATTGTATTGTTATAAACAATAGTAGGAGATTATAAATTATTTTAGATATTTATTAAGCGATTTTTGTCTTTAATTTAATTTTAAGTGGTATCCAAACTTTAGGAAATGAAATAAATCACATTTTTTATAGTTTTAAACAAATTGCATTAACAAATTCGGAGTTTGAGCAACTATTAAAAGTTTTGGGTAGTTTTTTTCAGAAGTGCTTTGTTTGGCTTTCCGGTAAGACTTCGGTAAAATACAATGTCATTTCATGACAAATGTGATTGTTATAAACAAATCGAATATCACAATTCGCAGTTTGAGCAATTCTAAGTGTTTGAAGAGCTTTCTTTTGAGCATATTAATTTAGCTTGCCAGTGCAATTTTGCTACAGTACCTTGTGACTTTATGACAAATGTGATTGTTAGGGGCAAACTGCATACAAAATTCGTAGTACCGAAGTGTCATTGGCAAGTCAAAGTAGCACGATCCAAAAGAAAGTAGCTTAAACTCTAGAGTATTGCTCAAACCGCGAATTTGTTTATGCAATTTGTTTTTAACGATAGCATTTGTTATGGAATAACAATAAATAGCACCAATATGTCATTTGTAAGTTAGACAAAACACGTTTAGAAAAAAAGTTCCTCAAGCTCTTACAAATTACTTAAACGGCGAATTTGTTGACAGAATTTGTTTATAACAATAAGAAATATAATTTACTTTATTTCTTAATATTTAAATATTACTTGAAATTAAATCAAAGACAAAAAACGCCTAATAAATATCGAAAATTATTCCAAAATCTCTTACTATTGTTTATAACAATACAATTGTCAATAAAAAATTATTTATTCACACTTAACTACCAATTCGTGCTTTGTGAATTTTTCAATCGATTGAACATTAATATTACTCATTTTGAACTATTCATCGTAATTTTGCCTCACTGTGCGACGTTGAAGGCGAGCCTTAATTGCTTTGCTTTGGAAGCGTAGATCTTAAGGTCATCTATGTAAAACACTGACTTTATGCCTCCGATAGTGAGGCCCGGAATAGGAGTACCCGTTATCAGTGCCTTCTTTCAGTGGATGCAGCACTTCGTAAATCTCCCTCCTAAAAGTCTCGACCTCCTCTGATTTAAGCGGGTTTTGAACAATAACTAGAGGATCGCAGAAAAGGCGAAATAAGTCAGGAAAAAATTCTTGATTCTGTCTGATCCATTTCTCCTTCCTCTCTAAACTTTTCCTAGTGTGAAATAGTAACCGTAGTTTGTCAACCATATGCTGCCTGATGGTTAGCAGCTTTGACTTGTCAAGTGTGTGATGTCGGATCCTCAATTCGCGCGCGAAACTCCGAACCCTAGCAGTAAATTTTCTGCCGGATATTATGTAATCAATTGCGCACTGCATACGGAACGCGTACTGTCTTGACAAGACAATTTTTCATGCTGAGTTGATGTATGCGTCTTTTGTCTTTATGATCCACTGTCAGTTTGAATGACAGATAGTCCGTTCGCATGAGGTATTCAACACGGTTTCGCTAAAGTTGTTATCGATGATCCGCAAACATTTTGTTTACACGTTCGCGTGGATTGTTCGTTTCGGGAAAGAGGTAGCATAAATAAGTATAGCAGGTGACGTTAGGAGAATAAAATAAGTTTTCAAATGAGCCCTCATCGAACTTTCTACGACCCATACTTTATGAAGTATGAATTTCTTAATTAAGGTTGCGCCTTCGCTAAGTAAGCGACGCACATAATGAATTTTCATTATTATAAAAAAGAATATAACCACTTTCTTCTTACAGATGCTTAAAGCGGAAGGCCTCTTGTATGACAAAGGATTTTTTTTTGGTACTGAAAATCCAAAATTGGCAGGGGTAAGGAGATTGGATTTTTCTTTTCAAATCATAATATTTTAAAAAGTAACACATTTAGTTAGTTTGCATTTGGTGAATTTCGTCGTAAAAAAGTATTGTTTCAACAATTCTCATAAACACTAAAACATAATTGAAAATGAAAATACGTTAATTAACACGTAATGAACTAAAGGCTTAAATATTAGTTACAAAATAGGACCAAATAAAATAAAGAATCTTTAATGGTTTCCTAGTTAGCTTAATTTGTTTGACCACATTATTTTCGAAGCGAGTACCTGCCGCGGACCCGTGAGTTCGTCAGCGGGCAGCGCAGAGGCTCGCTCGTTGCTTCGACAATCTGTTGTGCACGGCTGAACAAAAAAAGTCCTAACTCGGAAATAAATAAGAATATTTTATTGTTCTTGGTCTCATTTTGCAACTGATATATCAGGCTTTACTTTTGTCAAATTTAAAATTTAAACACTAATTTAACAATAATAATAACTAATGTTATTTTGTTAAGATTTAAACATTTAAATTGAATTTCGAACAATCAGTAGACGAAAAAATGAATAAAGCTTTCATCAACCATGAACTGAACATTATGTTCCTTATTCCTTGGTAATTTCAGTCCTTATTTAGCGCTCTTGTCGAATAATTTTTATGAAAATTGTTTAAACCGTATATTTTTCCACGAAACTGTTGCAGATAGAAAATTTCTCAAAAAATAATCGACATATATTTGAGTATAATGTTTATCCTGATTTTTTCAGATTTTTCAATACCAAAAAAAATCCTTTGATATTCAGCAGGCCTTGCACTTTGAGGATCTGTAAAAAGAGAGTAATCTGTAAACTGTAAACAGAAGTAAATAACCTCGAATATTTCAACATTTCCTTTGGAATTGAATTCTCAAACTTTCGTTGACACTGTAGCGATTGCAGCGCTTCCGTGGAACAGAAAAACAGTAAGAAAAAGAATAACTACAGAACTCTATTGACACAAAACATGTGTTGATCCAACGTACTATCTGCCGAAGCTTCAACTTTTGCGAAACCGTGCTGAACACATCGTGCGAATGGGTTATGTACGCCACAGGAGAGCACGGCGATTTTCGCGCAAGAAGGAACATTAACATCCAGGTTCCTCCTAATTGTAAGCCCAGAGACCTGACTGAAGTGGATGACGAGCTTTGTGAAAACGTCTTTTAAGAGTAGATATACCCTCTGGGATATTAATTGTGTAGTGTATGGTGGCGCGAGAGCTTTGGCCGATTCAAATCGAAGGGCAAAGCCGACGATGGCTCAAAATAACAAAAGGTGCTTGCATCAGCTGAGCAAGAAAATTGGCTGGGCTAGACAGAACGCGTCCCATATTCGGTGTGTGATCGACTACATAACATCTGGTAAGCCTTTTACGATGAGGGTCCGAAAGTTCGCTCACGAAAGGAGGATCCACCATCAAACATTGAACAAGGCAAAGCTGCTGACCATCAAGCAGCACATTGTCGACAAAATACGAGTGTTATCTGGCGCAAGGAGGAGAAGACAAAAGAGGGAGGGATGGGTCAGGGAGAATCAACAGTTTCTCGCTGACCCATCGCGCCTCCTCAGCGACCTCCCTGTTTCTGTTAAAAATCCGCTAAATTTTGAGGAGCTCAAGACTTTTTGGAAGAAGATTGACGAAGTTCGATATCTGGCCTGGATCTGCGCCTCATCTTGAAAGTCGGAGATGCCCATTCCGCAGTGGCTGGTGTTAGGACGCACTGTACTCCTGCAGAAGAAAGGCGACCCGTCCAACCCAAGGAACAGCAGGCCATTAACTTGTATGAACACGCTAAATAAGATCTTCACAGCTATCCTGCACGACAGGATAGTTCGGAACATTGGACCTGTGTGAAGAGAGATTTACGAAAAACGTGAATCGAAAAGAGGCGTAGTAGGTTGTAGGGAGAACCTGCTAATCAACAGGAGCGTCAGCAAAGTCGCTGCATACTATAAACGCAATCTGTCGATGGCCTGGATTGATTACCAGAAAGCTTTCGATTCCACCTCCCACAGAATAATCATCTGTCTGTAGGAAAGCTTGAAGGTTTATTCACACATAGTAGGATGCATAGAGAGACTGATGCACCTCTGGAAAACCAGATTTACTATCTCATCTGGAAAACATCGTGTGACAACTAACAGCGTCAACTTTCTCTCAACTCCTCTTCTCGTTTGCATCAAACTTTTACCACTATCTCTCGCACTACGCAATTTTCATGGGTACCTCTGCAGCGGGCGTAATAGTCGTGAGCATGGATGTATTGAAGACCTGCTGGCGTTTGCGACGACCCTGACCTCGTGGACAGGAAGGCACCTTGGATACCTAGACACCTTGGCAATGGAGAGACCTACCTACACCTAAGCGTTCCTGAGAGCCGCATTCAGGATATAACGTCAGTGAAGGAGGCTCTTCGAAGCGCATACAAACGTCTCCTTTGAAATATTTGGTCTATCAATCTGTCGGCGTTGAACAAGATATCTGCGACTAATATGCTTGACATTCCGCTTCTACTCTATTCGTTTGGGGTGGTTCCATGGACAAAGTACAAGCTCACGGCTCTTGACATCACCAGGCGTAAGATTATGCATATTAAGAAGAGGCTGCATATCAACGCGTCCATTCCGCGTTTATACATCCCACGCCGTGAAGGTGGGCGTGGACTTCTAAATCTCTAATGTCTTTATAACCGAATCACCCTGGGTACAGCTCACATCATCGCAAACGGAAGAAATCCTCTCCTGGCAATGGTCAGAAATCATGAGTTAAATGGCAAGGGAGCATTTCTTCACAAAGCCGCGGACCAGGCCGCATTTTGCGTCTAGAAGTTGTCAGCGATATGTGCAGAGCGTGTCATGCACACTCTGAGCACACTGGGCACATACTATTCGGGTGTCCCAATCACGCGGAACGGCATATACCTACAGACACAATGCGGCTCTAAAAAAGGAGAAGGAAAAGGGAAAGAGGATTCAACACCTTATAAGGGAGCTGCGAAAAATTTTCCGAGAATATTTGGTTAAAACGTTTGTCCTTGTCATCGGAGCTCTCGGAGGTGTGAAACCATCACTGGTTCGTAACCTCGAAGCCATACCCGCATGCCAGAAACATGCGAAGGCACTTGCTAGATGGATGCAGAGAGCTGTCATTCTGGGGTCGCACACAAGGGTTTCGGCGGCCCTTCATTGTGATTCCATCGTACCATGTGGTCATCCATCTTACGGTTATGAGGCATCGCCATAGGTGTAATTTACCGCAGTTCTCCTGGGAGCCAGTGTCATTTTCCTGGATGGCAGTCGCTCCCAGGGGGACCCTGCGGTGGTTTTTTGACCAATTTTTCAATATATTATAATATAGATTTGTAAGCTTGGCTAGATAAATATGAATTTTTTTAATACTCTGTATTTTAAAGTATATAATTTTAATTTAAAAAGTGGTGTTAAGGTGTTGGCTAGGCGTGGTAAAATAATTGAAGAGATCTTATGGGTTTTTTCGTCTACTGACCTGAGTTTATTTTGTAGATTGGAAATCGATGTATACTTTCAGGTAATGAATGTAGAGTAAAAATATGCTCTAGTTGGTGCAAGTGCTCATAAAAACGATGAAAATAGTAAATCAAGACCGTAAATAATAAACTATTGTCAAATAATGCACGTTTGAAGGGAGTGTAACGCACAGTAGGCCAGAAGAACCCCAAAAGTGTCTTTAGGATTCCATAAGTTTTGTATAAAACTTGATATAAGAGGGTTTCTGGGGTCGCTGACTTCGAATTAAATGTCAAAAATTTAACATTGAAAATGGCCGATCCCATATGGCGATCCTTATCACATAATTAATACAGATTTTAATGAAACTTGGTTAAACCATACACCTATCTTCATGAAATTCGAAATAAAGTTCAGGATTCGACACTTAAGTACTTGTAAATCACCACGTATCGAATTTCATGCAAATAGGCAAGAATATGTAAAAAAATGGCCACTATATTGGATCAGTCATTTTAAATTTTCAACTTTCGATTTCAAATTCAAATTCAGCGAGCGTAGAATACTAATACTAATGTAGATATGTTGTGTGTATACCGATGAGATCCGCTGGCGACGTGCGAAATGTTTTGTTTATAACTAAATATTGGTGAAACTTCTCGAGTATGCGATAGGTTTGACAAAGCTAAAATCGTAGCAGAAAGTAAAGCAATAAATGGAGGCAGATTAAGTAAAGTTTGCTCAATAGACGTAGCATAAAGCAACTTACCTGGAACTATCACGATGAACAGCAACATCTCCATCCCTTTCTTCGTTAATCGTTTGACTGAAAAAAGATAGACTTTGTAATAAAAGACTTACTTATATGCACCTTTCAAGTGCATGAAAATGTCTCAAAGGACGTGAGCATTCTAATACGTACGTAATTAAATGTTTACATATTGAGAAAAACCACGCAAAATTATTCAAATAGTATAAAAAAATGCTCTCCATTCACGTCCCCACATAAACAGTTTTCTGTTTTTAAATAATTGTAAACTTCTTTTGGGTAAGAAAACCTTAAGACAAATGTAGAAATTAAAATTTGATGAAGCCACCAAAATGAATTATTCTATTTTATAGTCTGTCCAGGGGAAGGTTGAGAGAAAAGTCGAGTATCTACATATTACCCTCGCCTTCCTCAATGCCCATAAAACGATATGGAGCCTTTTCCCTAGGAGGTCTTTTGAGCGAACCTACAGAGCTTCGGTAGAAGCACATGGAAATATTCCTATTGGTACAATTGGTACAATTGGTACCGGCTCAGGGATCGAACCCCAGGCCACTTTCTCGGAAGCCTGGCACTCTATCAATTGAGTCACCGGACCTCTTAATTATTTGGATCTTACAGTGAATGAAATTCTAATTTGATACATCAATAAAATATTTTTTACATTTGGATTACTATTTTTAATATATATTAATATAATGTTAAAATACCACGCGAAGTGTTATGGGTGTGTTCACCATGGATGCATTTAATTTTTGCTCATTTTTTTTTAGTACTTTGCTTCCTCATTATAGGTATCACATAAATTTTCTTCCTCATTGAGGGAGGTTTTTCAATAACAAAGAGAGGAAAGAAAACTAACACTTTCAATACTTTTCAAGAGATGATGTTTCTGTCTTACCAAAAACCTGACTTCCAGAAAATCAGAGACGATCAAAAGGTCAATCAGTGTGTTTTGTTACGACGAACAACTGTTCAAGTTACAGTAGTGTTACATTCAAAAAATTAAAAAAGGTTTTCTCATATAAACAAACTTAACAATTATTTTGAAACTTTATAATTTGCTATTGGTATATCATGAAGCGTCATTGAAGGTTCGCCAAAACGTTATTCGATACGTCTCGAAGACGCAAACAAATACATTAGATACGGTTCTGTTTTATCCATGAAATCAACAAAGTTTTTCTTATATAAGCAGAGTAAACAATTTTTCTGAATATTCATTAATCAGTACTAGTAGGCCATGAAAGGTTCTTCAATAGGACAATCGATGCATCTCGAACACGCGAACGAATATATCACATACAGTAATGCTGTACACTCAACTCTGGATTTATGTCGGGTTTCGGGTATGGCCTGCTATGGCCGTGAAGCCCTTCCACGAATTTCTATACCGTAATCAGTCAGGGCCATGTGAACCATTTCCATTAGGAATACATAATATTGATTATCTGCATTTTGCACGAACATAGAATTTTGCTATCATAAAGGATGGACCCTTTTTAATAATGATGATTAATTAATGACGAGAGAATTTTCCGCGTGTATTAAAAAATAAATGCGAAATATGCACGCGAGTGTTCGAATTGCCCGCTTTGTAGGTACGGAACAATGAACTCCGCACAGCTCACAGCACCTCTCTCTCTCTCTCTCTCTCTCTCGGTCCCTTGGACCCCTCATAAACGAATGCGAGCCGGCGGAAATTCTAGGACCGACTTAAATCCAGATGAATTAAATTCAGAGTTGAGTGTATTTGCAATTTCAAACAAGTTTTCACCACATAAAACATTGATGCGTTTCGAAAAATGGTGCACGTTTTTTGAGTTGCTGAATCAGAATTTGGGGTCAAAATGGTAAAATTCGAAATTGTTGATTCAGTACACATACATAGTTGGCCAGAGACCACCAAATGTGTCAAAAATCTACACTACATTGGATTTGTATAAGACTTCTATAAAGGGGTTTTTAAGGTCGCAAACTTCGAATTTGACGTCAAGAAATCAAAAATATGGCTGATCTAATATGGCGGTCATAATTTTTTAATTTTGACACCCTTCCGCGAAACTTGTCATAGGTTGGTTTTTAGTCTCCCTGATTTTCAATTTTTCGTCAAAAGCTAAAAATGACTCATGCAGTATGACGGCCATTATTTCAAAATTCTTATACAATTGCATGAATGTCGGTAAAAGGTGATTACAGAGGTCACTGATGGCGATTTTTGACATTCATTTCGACTTTCATACACAAATTATGTAATGATGACAGACATTCGATGCGTCATTTTGAATTTTTAAAATTTCAAATTAAATTCTAAATTTACGGGCTTTATACATTATACAACTTAAGATTTATGTATCCTGTAAATCATGATAAGCACATATATAATTTCTACATAACGTAAGAGTCTTAACCATTCGAATATTATTCAGAACAATCACATTTTTATAGTCATAACGGTCAGAATGATGATACTCAAAATTCAGAACTTTACTACTCTTCTTCAGTATTTACATACGAGATGCACTTTATTTTACAAACTTATGACATATTTTTGCATTGCGATACATAATCGCTAATTAATTTAATAAATAACTAAACAAATGATGAAAAATTTCAGGATTTTTACATACGAGTACGCATGCAAGCGACGAAATTAGATTGCGCATTGAGAGCAATTTAATTTTAAAACATCTCATGTGCTCCTGACAAGAAGATCTTACATTTGCTCAGCATATAATTCAAGAATTCAAATAATTGTATGATAATTTTTTAATATTTACTCAACACAAAATTTAATGTAAAAAAATTCACCAGATAAATTGTGAGAAATATATAGATTTAAGAAAAAGATATTGTGTACGGAATAACTCAACTTTTACAGTTTTGGGGAATTTTAGGAAAAAATTTCTCTTTTGTCTGAACAATATCATAACACCGTTTTCATTTGTTTCAATATTGAAATTCTCAATTTCTGTATCCAACATTTTTTTCTATATATAAAATTACATTTTACAAACCGATACAGGTTGTATTTTCGATATTAAAATTTCAGTCAAAGGAAAAATGTGAAATTTAATATCTGTGAGTGTGTCGATCAGTTAAGTTCAAAATATACCATAGTTTTAAAACGTAATTTATATTTGAGAAGTTTGTAATATTTTTCTTGTATAGGATATCATTACCACTGTAAGTATTTTTACAACATTAATAATATTCATTATTATTATTAAAAAATGCGCCTATCACAAAGTGCGAAACATGTACCTCGCACATATGTACGTGCCTGTCACAAAATTCGATGCATATGCCTCTCCGCTCGCACCGCTTAGCTCGCATGCGTTGCGGGTTATGTGTCCCGCACGATTGTTATTTATAACCCCCAAATGCCGAGTTTTATGCAAATATGTGAGATGTTCGGAATAATGAGCGTGATGTTACGTCTGCAATTATTAATCTTCAACTTATCACATCAAATTCAAAATCTGCAAAACCAAAAGCCCCCTGTAACAAGTTTCATGCAAATTTGTAAAAAATCTTGAAATTATGGACGTCATATTGCATCCGACATTTTAAATTTTGCATTTTTGACCGCACTGAATCAACTATTTAGTATTTTCAAATTATTATCCGATACTCGTATTCAGTGACCCCAAAAAATCCCTAGTACCTACTATTAGATAAATTGGACCGCGTTTTCATCCTAATTCCTTTCTTGTCAGTCCAGTCGTTGAAGTGTTATTTTCATAACTTACTCGCCATTTCTTGGGTAAATGAGTTATTTTCGTACTACTTCGGACCCACGAAGGAATATTTTTAGATGAATGTAGATTCAGACTCGAGGCAGAATTTGGCTTAATTTACCGGTCCTTCTTTCATATTATATTGCGATCGGTCAGCTGAAATCGTGTCGATGAAAATTTGAGATGGAGTGCATCCAATAAAAGAAAACACAATTAACATAATTCGCTTTAGAAAGCTTATAACACAGGAAGAGGAATCTGAGTATCCTCCGATCATTTCCGAGGAGATGTGGAAAGCACTGAGGGGTACAAAGAAACGTTCCGCTGCCGGATCAGATAATATTAGGAACTTTTGGTGGCTAAATTTACTTATACATACATGCACCTGGCCTGAATTATCACCTTGAACTCCAAAATAGCAAAAACCCATCCCGGTTCGGTTGTTGAAGGGCCGTACTGCACTCTTTTCGAAAACAGAGTAGTGTCATAAAGACATTTAATATTAAGAAGTTTACGACCACACGGACGGCGTGAAAAGTAAAGTCGACATTATTTTTTAAGTTTGCTGTGGGGCATGCGCATGATCTTACGAGTTCCAACATCGACAGATCGGAGCTACCCTTCTGTCCACGAAATCACTCCAAATGAGTAAAAAGGAGCTGAGACAGCAAACATGTTGGTTGGAGACACCTTTTTGCTTCATGGCAATTCAGAAGATACATACGTACGTCCTTTTATATTATAAAAAGATCTCGCCACCTCCGCTAACGCTGTGTCATGAGTCAAGACCCTCCCTAACTGCCCACTCAACTTCCCTAAATGCCCACTCAATCCCCTTTAACTTTCTTAACTGCCCGCTTAGCTTCCCTTCATGCCTATCCAACCTCCGTAACTAATAGGAGGCGCAGACCTCTAGGGTCTCCCGCTCAGGCCTTCAGAGCCGCCGGTGCAGTCCAGGCTCTCAAACGCAAGCCCACATGGTCTTTACCGCAAGCCCCCAGGGCCTCCAGCGGAAGTATTTAAAGTCTCTAGCGCAAGACTCTGAGGCCTTTAGCATAAGCCTCTAAGTCAGAGATATCCACGGATACTTCCCTGATTCGCTTCTCCTCCCCTTTTCCTCTAATGCAAGTCTCTTTAGTTTCTCGTAATCTTAGAACAACCCTTTCGGTAAAGATATATTTCTCTTTTACCTTCTCTAATCTTCTCATTGACTGTGTTCGTCGATCGCATCCATTTTTATTGAATATACCCATTGGACACGCTCAATATTTCAACAATGTTTCTTATTTATTATAACCTCTTCTACTACCTGTTAGAATAAAAATTGATTTCCAACATAAAATTCGGTATGAGCTATGAAAAAAAAAGAAAGAAAAGAAACCCCGACACGAAAGTTAATTCAAATCTGACAAAACCATGAAACCTCACCACTTTTTGGCCTCTTAGTCCAGGTATCACTAGGGATGTCAACTTTATGCATGCACTTACGCGATAAAATTTGAGTATTTTATGCGGTGATTATTTGGTAACAGTGCTGAAATTATGCAGGCATTATGTACATTAAGATATAGATTTATGCATTGTTATACAGCGTAAACTGATTCGGGGGCATAATTTTGTTACAAGGGTTTGATTATTAATAATCTGACTGTGTTCTCTGCCGACCAGCTTCCAGCACCAAAAAATCACAGCATTTCACATTTTAAACAACAGTATTTAAACAACAATTTCAGTAGACGTCAGTTAAAAGACCCCGTTCTTTTAGCGAAAAATCAATACTTTTCAGAAATTACTCTGTAACATTGAATCCATCAACTTTATTAAGGAAAAAGGATTAAGCTTGGAGTTAAGGGGTTTTCAAAAACTACGTAACATTTTTTTCGGACCATATACTAACACAAGACACGAAAAAAAAATTAAAAAACAAAATTGTTCATCTCAAAAAGATCAACAAAGGACCCCACACAAATAGTGTGGAAAAGGCCTTTCGGTGGATTTTACTGACACTCATTCATTTTGTAGTTTATGAAACTAGAAGAAACGTCCCAAAAAGACTTGGACCAATTGTGACTAGTTCTTTTTGTGCGGATACATTTCTTCAGACAATCTGTTCATATGACGCATGGTTTTTATTTTAATCGTGAAAAAAATGTTATCATAAATAAAAAAATCCACTTTTTTAACAAAACTATGCAAGATATGACAAATATTCACAACAAAAATGGTTTATCTCAAAAAGATCTACCATTTCTTTTTAGGCCATTTTTCGATTAGACGCATAGTTTTTGTTTCAATCGTGAAAAATATTATTAAAATAAAAAATTCTATTTTCCCGCCAAACTAAAGCAATTTTTTTTTGCTAAAAACGATTAAAGAGGTGTCCTGCTGAAGTCCAGAAGCCCTCGAGCAAATTAAGGCAGAGCCACTGTTATTATTGACAAAAAACTCAACATTGCAAACATTTTTTTACTCATTCGCGTGGATTGTTCATTTCGGGTAAGAGATAGCATAAATCTGTAAAAGAGGTAAGGGAGCATCCATAAACTACGTGGACAGTTTTTCTTTTGTTTATATTGTTGTGTCCTTTTTAACTTCATAGCGATTTTATTTTCGTCTTTATTCAAACATAAGAAAAATTCTCCACGTAATTTATGGACGCTCCCTAATGTTTAGACGACAAACGAAGGTTTCAAATGAGCCCTCACCGAACCTTCTACGATCCATAGTTTATGAAATAAAAATTCTACAGCTTTCATTTATGATCCGATTCACAATTTTTTTTAAGCTCAAGGGCATTAAATTTATAAAAGATTTATCGAAGCCGATTTTTGGATTTTGTTTATTGTTCATAACTTTTTTTAACGTAAAGTTAAAAAAAACCGTGTTTAAAAAAAAAAACATTTTTTTCCTTTGTACCAGTGCCTTGCCTGTAATCCATATCGGCTTAATTCCATTAAAAAATTTCAAATCAAGATACTTGTAGATGTAGAACATGAATAATTGCTGAAATGACTGACTTATTTGCTATGAACAATTTAAGTTAACAAATACGCAAGTTGGGTGTTTGACAGAAATTTTTTTTCTCTGAAAGTACGATAAATTTTCCGAGGATCAGCGGTGTTTGAAAAGTAATTAAACGCTAATAATTGTTATTGTTACGAACAATTTTTATGACAAAATAACAATTGCCGTATTTTATAACCATTATATCTGTGCTACATAGCTCATTTGATTTGTAATGTGTTTATAATCAGGCCTGTGCCTTAAAATCTTAAAATTTACCAATAAAATTAATGACCTTTGTTATAAACAAATTTGATAAACAATAACAAAAAATTCGTTTATTTTTACAGAAAAGAAATTGTTTTTTCTGCCTATACAGTTTACTGCATATCAAAGAAGATGCCCAATTAATTTCTGATCAGAAAATAACAATTGATATTGTTACAAACGAATTGATATGCCTATAAATCAATAATAAATAATTATTAATGATTAATTAAAAACAGTTAATATGCCTAATATTAATACGCCTATATAGTTAACTGTACATCAAGGAAGATTCCCGATAAATTTATCATCAGAAAATAGCAATTGATATTGTTATAAACGAATTAAATAAATAAAAACCGATATTTGGCACTTTCATGAAGAATTTTTTTTACAGCGTATCTAATTTGAATTTCCAAGAGAATGCAGTTAACTTGCGAATCTTCCTTATGCATTATTAGTTATTATTTTTGTAAACAAATTCTATAAATAGAATCAAAAATTTGCATTTTTTTGCGAGAAAAATTCTTTTTCAGCTAATATACAGATTACTATACAGTACATCAAAAAAGGTGTCCGATTATAAATTACATATCTCAACCTTGAAGCCTCAGACAAAACAACACTTTCTATTGTTATAAACAAAACTGATCTATAAGAATACACTTTTTGCACCTCAGCCTAGAAAGTTTTGTTTTATGTAATTTATATAATTTAAGAATGCTACACGAAGAAAATTTGATCGGTAATCGTTACCGAAAGTTGCGGTGAAATTTGAATATAGTGGCGTATCGGTAAATTTTCACGTGCAGCACTGGAAAAGAAATACACGAAAATCTAACGAGCTGCGAAAGGACTTATAAGAAATGATAGGTACATTTTCCTCAAAGCACAGGAGAAAGTATTTTGCATGGATTGGACTGTTTACCGAACCTCTCGGTATAATGCGAGATGCAGCGCAAGAGAATGCCCCGAAAATGTGAGAGCAGTTGCGGTCAGGGACTTGAGGATTCACCAAGCCGTGCGGTACAGCATAAAAAATATAATCTCGTTATTAATGTATGTATGAGTTCTACAAATACATCAAAACCCACCAACTAATATTCTTCGTATACATACCATTTTAATGGTAGTAACTCACAAAGCTAAGCTATAGTACGCATTGATAAATAAACCTATAACTAACACAGATATAAAACTATATCGCTATAACCGACGAGTCGCACGCACGGAGATGGCAGTATAGATTTGAATCATCCTTATATACTAACCAGTAAAATGTATCATCACTTGTGAGAAAGCAATAACAGGGGCGGATGAAAATATATTGGTGCCTGGAATTTATGCGATTTTGTTTACCAAACATTTTTGTACAATCTAAGAAGCCAATCAATAGGATAAAATAAAAATAAATTTTATGAATAAAATTCGTAAAACACTTTCTCGAATTATAAATTAACAGAGTTAAAATTAGATTGCAAATGGTAAAAAATATTTTAGTATGAATAACCTGAATTTCAAATTTTTTAATTTACTTCAGGAACAATAATAAATAATTATAGCTTATTATTAGGTTATAATTATAGGAAAAGGTGAACAATATTAATAGAACTTCTGAAAGGTTAGAAAAATTTATATTATATACGTCATTATATACAAGCGCTTTGTGTTGATTAGAAAATATCTACTACGCATGAGCGGGATGTTGACGCGAGTTCGCTTTTAGGTATGCGCTTTGTAGTCTTTACCGAACGGATCTGAATTCGTCCATTCCAGCTCTGAAAAGATTCTCGGAATAAAAGTGAAGACTCTCGAAGGTAAATGCGAAAATTTAATGCGTCTATTTTGAAATTTTCAATTTACCTTGGAAGAAATGTTATTCTGCTGATAGTATTTTCTGTCGAATACTTCCTCATTTATTACATTATTCACCTTAATTAATACCTTCTACCTTATACATTGCACGACTTGAAAAATTACAGTGCTACTTTATATTTTTTAATGTACTTTATATTATATACTTCTAAAAAACTATTAAATAATACTGATACTAGACGAAATTATACCAAAACGCCACTATATTCAAATTTTACCACAACTTTCGGTAATGATTACCGAGCAAATTTTCTCCGTGTACGCCAGATGAAATACTTCCGATGACGTTCTTACACTTAAAGAAATTTTCTCTAAACAATAACGGAATACTTTTACAGTTAAAATGCAATCGCTTGAGAATTAGTTTAAAAATAGATCCTTGAACGGTTGAAGTGCGAATCGTTTAACCAAGAATCATTTCAACGATAAGCGATTCTACTTTAACGCGTAGGAGGCGCGGTTCAACACTTAAAATGGGACGTACATATACCGTAAAATAATTGACGGTCTTCTAAAGATAAAAAGGCGTGACTCTATGATTTAGAAGACATCATTTTAGCGTTAAGCTAGCTCGTATAAGAGTGAAACGATTCTGCTTTTAAAGTATCCTATTTTAACGATCAGAGGACCGACTTTATCGTTCCGAGGAAATTTCTCTGAGTGTACAGAGGTAATTTTGTTGACTTCAATTAGTCAATATAATAAAAAACGTCATCGAACTTCTCCGACCACGGTGCTCTGCCTAGATGTAAATTGCACCCACAAAAGATTACCTTATAATTTTGAGTACATGATGCACGAATAAGGTTTGACAAAGCCCCAATCAATTAAGTAATCATTCTAATTAGGAACGCAATTGTACTTCAATAGTGCACGCATGTACGAAAAATTATCAAATAATTTTTCTAGGGTATATTTTCAACCGCGAGCACATCCCCGATGAAGAAATTTTGACGATACCCTCACCAAAAGGATTTAATATATGTACTTCAATTGGTTTTGATTAATTAACGAACTTAAATATAAGCGTCGTCAAACTTAATCGACCAGGATCTTTTTTGCAGATCAAAATTGCACCAAAAAAAATATTCTTGAAATCTTTGATACATGCGTGCTCCGCTGATGCTGCATCTGTTTAGATTCAGATGATTAGTATTTATTTAATCGTTTAATCCTATCTCACTGGTACACCCCTAGTGGAAAAAAATGAAGGGTCGGAAAGACCGTTTTGGAAAGGTTTCGGAAAGAGGTCGGAAAAAGTTCGGAAAGAGTGTTCTTTCCGAGCCTTTCCGACTTCTATGTGAACTTTGCTTCCAAATCCTTTCTGAACGTCGGACTATCCCACTTACCGCTTGCCCCCCCCCCCACTCGGTGGCCTTGACGAAGATTTCCGATTATTTCCGAACATTTCCGATTTCTTTCCGAATCGAATTTTTTTTAAAATATTCTCCTCATAATCTACTTTTATCTTTGAAATATTTCAAATTGTAGTTCAAGTTAATGAAGGAAATAATTTTTTTCAAATTATGAGTGATAATTTTATTTTGACATAATGCAATATTATGAAGGATATTACAGATATTATATATATGTTGTGGGCAGGGCCGCCGAGAACAAATCCGGGCCCGGGGGTAACCATGCACGGGCCCTTGCTCCTCTTCCTCCCAACAATTGTACAATTAAAAATTATGTAGGATGGTAATGAATGTGGATTAACGGGCCCCTTCGAAGAACTGCGGGCCCAGGGGAATCCCCCCCCCCACCGACCCTGGTTGTGGGCAAAGCCCGGAGTGCGGGCAAACCTAGGATGGACCGATCGTTTCGCATCTATATCTATATTTATTTTCTCAAAAAGTTGTAACTTTAATAGTGCCTAAAAGAATGACAAAAAACCTTCTTTTTATACATCCCCGCGTGAAAAGAAATGCCAACTAAAGACTACAATATAGGCCTGTCTGAAAACGGTCTTAAACAGTCATATTATGGTCTCCAGAAGACTACGGTCCCTTTGACCCTGGCAGTAAGGCAGGTATAAACTGAGGGGTACAATGGGAACATAGTAGAAAAATACTAAACCTTGTTTGAATCTAGTCTGGAAACGGTATTTAATTGGTATTTCTTTTCACGAGGGTCCATTTTCAGTTTCATTTTCGTCTTGAACTGCAGCTAAGCGTTACTGTTTTTATAATTTTGTTATGTAATTTGGAGATAATATGTTTCGAATTATCGTTGCAATGACTTTCACAGTTAAAGGTTTTTATCTTCATTCATAACCAAATAAAACATTATTTTCTAGGCTACTGCATAATTCGTCCCACATAATCTTTGAGCAATTCGTTTATCGAGCGATGTTTATGCAAATGAGAACTTCCTGTGGAGAAGTTGTTCAGAAAGATACAAAAAAGTGTTCTGTGAGGCCGTTTTTCAAATAAATTAATAGGTGAATATCTATGGACGTTCAACTACCAATGCCCGAATAGTGTTCCAGGGAACACAAGAATTGCTGTGAATATTAGATGACCGAGAAATGTCGCTGCGGACTTGGTTATGCGAGGTGCAAGGGGTGAAAGGGGTAGACAGACGTGGGCTCTCTCTCATTCAATCCTACTAAAATCTGAACGACGTCGGTACCAGCGGAGTTCATTGTAAGGAAACATGGTAGTTTATCGTTTTGTCCTTAGGTTCGCCAAAATCTTGTTTCCGCTGTCCTCGGCACGACCGGTAAGACACATTACAAGTTATGAAACCAAAAAAACTGTTTTACCTAGCCCCCTTTTAGATAAATAGTAGAACACCCCAATACCGTGGGGACCAGTGTCGTCATGGTGCTGCTAATTAAGGCGCATTCTTTATTTCAACTATTACATAAAAAATAGAATTTTTCCGAAAAAACGGCCTTCTCCACAAATCTTGTTACTCTTTAGATTATGTATGCAAATAGCTAGACAAAATGGCTTTTCTGCTTGGACTAAAATTTACATTCGGGATTTCCTGACGATTTCGAAGGCCCTTAAGTTCCCTCATTAAATTTTCAGGGTATCTAGCGATTCTTAAGAACGAAATTCAAGGTCTTTTCCACATTTTTCCGGTCAAGAAATCAGGTTTTTCCAGGTCGCCTTTTTTCTATATCAAATAATAAAATAACCGTTTATTATACATGTAAAAAATAAGCTGTTGCATTTTTTATTGTCAACAGCTTTTTGATAAAAGCACAACCATAAGTAAACAAATTCTTAATTTTTTGCGAACATAAGTCGTCGCATAAGAGCTAGAATACGCCAAGTCCACTGACTGCCAAACTGAGAGAATAAGGTTCAAAATTTTCAAGAAATTATACCGGTATACCTTTCAGAAATGCAATTAATAATTTAATTCAACCTAACTCAGAAAGCTACTCTGAACATGAGACAATATGTAAAGTAGATTTTAAAAGCGATCATAAATAATTATCTGTAACTGTACTATTGTGTTTCATGAAATACTTGAGTAATAGAAATTATTTACTTTTTATAAATATTGAAAACGCTACTTTAAAGGTTATTTTTGAATTCGATAATATTTTTCAAATTGTCACTCAACCCCGAATGATAATGTCCAACCTCAGAATACAATTTGCTAGTCACTAACTAATTTTATGTAATTAATTCGTATACGAAAGAAGATTACTAAAAACAAGACAAAAAAGGGTGTTCAAGATGCAATATTTGAATATAATTTTTTATTTGTTTAAAAATCCATCCTATATTGTGAAAAATGTGGCTGAGAAATACATTTCGTTCTGTAATTTTTTCCAATGATTGCTGTAGGAAGTTTACAATAGACGTGTGATTTACCGACAACAAACATTGGACTTAAAAATACCAGTGATTGATGTGGGAAACTTACACGAAAGTGTGAAAAACCTTTGTGTAATTTGAGATGCGTGCTGTAACTCCGCGTTATTTAATTTTACATTCATTTGCAGCAGCGCTGTGAAAATATCAAAAGATTGTGAAATTACACGAATCTTGTAATTCTGGTTTTGAACGATTCTGAAAAATTTTGATGATACCACGCACGTCACGCAGCTCGTATCGCTAACATTTTCTTATGTCCTGATCGTTCAGTACTTTTTCTGTCATTTGTGGTTATCTCGCAAAAATAGATGCACCCGGTATAATCAAATGTTGTGAATTTGTAGGCTGTGTCTTTTTAATGCGTTCTACAGTAGTTTGACATTACCTCAATGAAATGCTATTTTTCCCAGCGCTTTTTACAACAGCAGTGGAATTTTGCAACACAAATGTAAAATTTCATGCTTCACGGGCATATTACACATTTAGTGTTATTTTTATCAATTTTTCACAGTAATCACTAGCATTTTTATTTCGTAGATTATTTTATAGTAAAATAACATGAAACTTTTCACATTGTGGGCATGACACATTCATAC
>JAUMHM010000083.1:53278440-53288987 GCA_032362435.1 Melikaiella ostensackeni
TGGTGCAAATGAGTAATCATAAGTTAGTCTTGATCAGTTTTCGATACAAGAAAGACGTGCCTTCCGAAGTGCTCTTAAAATAAAAGCACAAGTTCATTTAGAGTATAACGTTTATTTTATTTCCATAGCCTAATTCCTATACTTTCACACTGAAAATTATTCATAATTCGAATAAAAAAACTGTCTAATTTTCTAACCTTCAATTTCAAACATCAAAATGCTTTCAGATTGGAATTTTTTTCGGACGCTTAGATACGAAGAAGATCACATTCATCTTGTGAAATAAGAACTGAAATTTGATATTAAAAAACAATTAGGTTTAAAATTTATACGTTTTCGAACTAAAAAGCTGTTCCGATTAAAAGCAGTTAAATGTGAACTGTTTCGAATTTGAAAATAATTCAGTTAACAAAAGTCTAGTTCCTTAAATGTGTTCCACATTGAAAACCTGTATAAACCAAATAATATATGCTTGGGATTCTGCGCTTCGTGTTCGGTTATATGAGACAAATATTATTAGTGCAAGATTGTATTTGCGCTTTACTATAAAGTAAATGTTGATTCTATTCTCTCAAAGCGCCTTGGCTTTGAGAAACTCGCGTTATACTTTCGATATTTATTACAGTTCAATTTAAGTTGCTTATAAGCTGAATTTTGAAAAGTCATTTTAT
This sequence comes from Melikaiella ostensackeni, assembly GCA_032362435.1. Lineage (NCBI taxonomy): Eukaryota > Metazoa > Arthropoda > Insecta > Hymenoptera > Cynipidae > Melikaiella > Melikaiella ostensackeni. The sequence continues at coordinate 53,279,112 of JAUMHM010000083.1, forward strand.
AATTGTTGATTACAGTTGCACTTATTATGATAGTAAATATTTATTATAGATTTAGACTAATTAGATCATAGAAGATGGAATACTTATTTTTCTCTGACTTTGAAGCAGTGGAAAGTACGTCAATGAGTCGAATCCATAAGGATTTTTACTGAATAATCATTCAAAAACCACTGAATAATTAGTAAAAGTCACTGATAAGTCAGTGAAAATCCTTAATAATTTAAATTTAGAGTTGAAAGTTTTTTCCTTATCAGTTGTAAAATGTATAAGTGATTGCCAACAAGAAATTTAGTTATAATTTTACATTTTCCTTAGAATATTTCATGATACAATTAATTTTCATGAACAATTGAAAAATATTTATTCTTTTTTGCAATTGGTGGTAGCAGACATGAAAGCAGTAATGATGGAGTATGAGACTCTGATTTTGGCAATTTCATACAGTGTCAACGCTTTTTGATATGAATTTTTTTTTTTTGCAACGGTTATCGGGAAAAGTTTCAGTCAGGCGTGAACGAATTTTTGCCTCACATCAGTGCAGACGAACGTTTACCGCAATTATCCGTAACTTCTCAAGGGTAAAAATGCTGCAGTCGATGCTGTATGCCACATATGGTGCAGGAGAGGATTTTTCTGAAAAGAATGTCTTTTTCTCCCCAGGGGTGCCACAAATCAAGATAAATTTTTCAAGACTTCAAATAATTTAGCATTTTTCATCCTTCCTCTCTCAGAATATTCAAAAACATTTCACTTATTTTTAACAGAATGAACACTGCACAGTTAAGAAAATCTATTGGGATTTCACATAAAATGTATTGGAAATTTATTGCCGAGACGTAAGGTAACGTTCCAATACATAAATTGTAGATTTCATATGCTGGTATTGTGACTGTGCCGTACATGTATTGTAACATTGTAACACTTGTAATGTAATGTTGCGGAAGAAAGTTTTTTGAAAAAATCGAAATTCGCAGACACGGAGAATCGAACCCTAACCGCGAAGCTATAAGTCGTGTGCCGTTACACACTAGATTAGCAATGTACAATTCTCATCTTACTTAAATATAGGGCCACTCATCCGCTAGACAGGCTAAAGTGAGTGTGAGGCAAAATTACAATACCCTTATTGTATTTTTCGGTATTGTAATTTTGCCTTACACTCGTATTGTGAAAGTGTAGTAAAATCCCAAACATTTTTAACAATGTTGGTTAATTTCAGTGTAATATTTACTTGGAATTTTCGAAAGAGACTTGCAATACATTTGTTTCTCTTTTTTACTTTTATTTTGACGGACAATGCCTGTTATCCAGAGAGAACGAAAAAAGTGAAAAATGCGTGATGGGAAAATACGTTATCGATCCAGAGAATTTTCGTCTTATGCGGGCTTGTGTTGTGAACAATGGATGAATTTTTCTAACCTGGGTTTCCCACAGGCAATTTCGCTTTGTACACGCATAGCATCAACTACGTGTGGACCAGGGTATAGATGTGTGTATTATATAACATTCTAGTTATTTTATAAATAATATCGCCCCTCATCGATGCCAAATACAAAAAATGATATGCAGTGGGTTATATAACTCCCAAGGGTTAAAAAACGCATTTAGTCTCTGGTGAAAGGAATTCTAAATGATGGCAATTTTTCAGGATCTTGGCAAAGCTTCCAAGGCTGCCACTGTACCATACTGCCACACATTTGAGTAAGATCATATAAATTCCGGAACTCGAGATAGTGCCAAGGGCTTAAAGGACCGGGAAAAAGATGATCTTTATTATTATTCGTGTGCATTGAATAAAATGAGTTCAGTAACAACTGCAAAATTAAACTTGATAGTTTTTCAACGTAATAGATTTAGGATTTTCTAATTTGGATGTATAAAAAATCCCATAGCTTTTCTTATACCCCCCTTTAAATCAAATGTATATTTTTTTAATCTATCCAAGAAAATTTAATTCCAAGTTTGAGTCAAGCTGAGGGATAATGAAATTATAAAACACAACCGGAACTGAAAGAATCAAACTTTTATTACAAAATTGAAAATTGTATAATAATTAGCAAATATCAATGAGTTTCGATCGGAAAATCATTCCATTTCGATGTATAAAGACAACGAAAGTCATAAATTTCGCAATGAGACTAGAAATATATTACGCAATGTACTCTATGGTATATGAAATTAAAATTTTTTTTTTAGGTAATTCTTTCGAAACATTCAAATTCATAGAAATTCAGCAATCTTAAAAATCCATATAATTTATATCGAAGTGTCTCGTCGTCCCAAAATTCGAGATAAGTAGTTAAATGTTTTTCATAAATTTGGCTTGTCCTGAAATTTCGAGACGACTAGACGTTGCCAATTCATATCCGTACAATTATTTTTTTTTCAATTGGGTGTAATTTATTTAATAGCAAAACGTATTCAGGATTAAAGAAATGAAAGTTTAATTCCAAAACTAGAAATTGTATACTAGTTGGCAAATCTTTAATGCTCTTTAACCTGAAGAGCGTTTTTTTTCGATGTAAAAAGACTTCAAAACTCAGGAATAATTTCTCAATGAGACCAAAAATATATTATGAAATAGATCATGCATATAGCACGGGATAAAATGAAGCAGCTCTAAATCGTGAAATAATTAAATTAAATTTATGAGATTTTTTTATTGTTCATTTGGGAATCAATATTTTAATAAAAAATTTGAATTGAGATTATTGACTTTTATTCACAGAGTTCAGACAAGAAATATTTCTACAACATACTTCCAGAGAAATACCGAATAAAATATAAGACTGACTGGCTCATTTTTCTCCTTTCTTTCATCGGAGTTTCATAAATTTTTCCCCGGAGAGACTGAAAGAGCAAAACAAATACGTAACTTCTAAATTTTAAATGCGCCGCTTATACCCTTTACATTAACTTTTAGGAAAGAAATTTATTCAAATTAGATTAAACAAGTGATACATAAATATGAAATAGAAACTTTTTTTTATCATTTTTCCTCTTGCATGCACTATAATACAATAGTTTTGTTTAATCCGCCGAATTTGCATCCAAAATTCTTTGCTCAAATGGAATTGTGACTCATGTTTTGGTAACTGACCAGCGTCAACTGGACACTATCAATTCAGCGAATCACAGTAACGATTCGCCGAGCTGCAAAAAATCAGAGTGACCATCAGCAGAGCAAAACTGCGTAGTAATCGGGCATCGTGGAAAAAAAACTTCACGGATCGTTGACTAACAATGTCGCCGACTTGACTATATATTTTCCTGTATTTTATGGTAATGATTGACGCTCACGATGCTATGGATTGTGAAACGGCTCAGGCATTCGAGTCTCACACCGATTCATCCGGTGCATTGCTCGCGACATGGAAAAACTAAGTGTTAATTTCTGCATTCATCTATTCAAGGTCAGTTCCAAGGAAATGTCTCTTGTGGGCAAACATACAAATTGTTACACTTTGTAAAATACCGATTGCCAATCCAGATAGTACTCATAATATCGAATGAATATATATCAAAATGTTTTATTTTCGACCATTCGGGCCTAGCAAATGAGGACTATGTCCGCTACATCATTGGTTACATATTTATACACTACTCCAGTCTTATTTACATGTGCTTCTCGCCTGTGCTTATTACCTCGTCTTTCCTCTTACATATCACTCTCCTTAACTTAAAGCCTTAACTAATCGCCTTAACCTATCGCTTTAACCTACCACCTTAACCTATCGCTTTAACTTAACGCTTTCTACCAGTGCCGGGTCTCAATGCATCGCCATACGCTTCGCATTCCTATCTTCGCCTTAACCGTTCCTCCTTAAGGGGGTCTTCCACGTACGAGGTTTTGAAAAATCGATTTTTTTGCATATTTAGAATCCAGAAGTTATTAGAAATGAGCCCTATAAAGGATTTTGGGGAGCGAAGCAGAGGGTCAGTGACGTAGCAAAAAGGGCCAGGAACCAGCAAAGGGAGGAGCGAGTGGTGAACCGTGAACATCTGCGACGAGAAAGGTGATCTCTACGGTGCTGGTATAGCCAATTGAATCGTAAGTTTCTCCAATCATGTTTTATTCCGCCATTTTTGTTTAAATACGTTTTCCCAAAAGTCGTGTTTTTCAAACTTTTTGGTAAGACTTCAACTAGAAGTATTTGGAGTATCGGGTCATTTTTTAAAAATTGTTCGGGAGACATGTTGCTAGGTCATAACACAAGCTTTATTAAAAAAATTTGTCTTCTTTAATTTTTACAGCCCTTATTAGCTTAAAAAAAGCGGTCGAAAAAAATTGTTTTGTAAAAAAGTATGCCATTTTGAGAGATTTCAAAATTTTCAAAAAACCTTGTGTCTAAATCTAGCTAACGTAATAACAATTAAAGACATATTTCACTTTTTTTGTTTCAGGCAACCTAAATGGCCGAAGTCTTACCACTCGATTGACTGTGACGTTTTTGCAGAAGGCGCGGTCAAGGACGCTTTAAGGTCGCGGGTGTGAAAATTATTTTTCTCCAAATTGATATTCTGAAAGTCGAAGGATGTGTCAATAAAAGGCAAAAAACGTTTCCAATTATCATGTGTAGTTCCTTCGCAAAAAAATCTCAAAAATAAGCTCGAAATTTTGGCCCGAACGTGGAAGACCCCTTTAATTTATCTTTTTCACGTTGTGCCTTGTGATTATTGCTCGCTTTATTTCTTTCATTTGTTTTCTCCATTTTTGCCTTTTGGTTATATATCTTTTCATTACACAAATTATCCATTTTATATTTTTCTTAATTTCTATTATCAACAAGACTACTTATTCCCCGCTCTTTCTCTCGTCTTCTTTCTTCTTCCTTTCTAATTCCCTTAGCCAATCCACCACCTCTCCCTTTCCTTTTTTATGCAGGATCTTTCCCACTGTCATGCTTCCTTTATCTATTTTTTCACATTCATTTAGCCACAGTTTTAATGTTTCTCTGTCTCGCTTACATAACATGTACTTTTTTCCTTTCTCTTTATTCCGATACTTATTCCACTCTTTTTTATTTCAACATCTCGCACAAGCAATTAAATTTTGAGATCCTCCGTCCCTGTTTTTCTCCAAATATTTTGCTATTTTCTCTTCTCTTATCCATTTATATTTCTCATTATATCAAGCTTCTCTTATTGTATTTTCTATTCCTTGCTTGAAAACTTCTTTATCTCTTACTATCAACTCCTGTTGTATCTTCATTCTCCTTCCATGCATTTTCTTAACCCATTCCTTTGACCACTCATACCTATACGAGTACCTTCCTCTTTCTTTCATTCTATTATCCTCTCCTCTTCCATTTTCCCATTCCTTTAAGCATTCTCTCTCTATAATTCTGCCCTCGCTCTCCAGTAGTCTTTCTTCGTATTTGCAACTTCTATTATCCGTTCTTATTTTTATTTTTTCCCTATCTACCTCCTTTAATAATATATGCCATAGCGTTCATCTATCCAATCCTAGCGTCCATCGAATGTATCTTTCTTGCAATCTTTCCACCTCCTCATATTCTTTTCAACCCCATATATCCACTCCATACATTAGAACACTCAATACTAGTGTCTCAAACATTCTCATTCTTCTCTTGTAGTCTTCCTCAAATAATTTCTCCCCTATGTCCCATACCTTTTTCATTACTATGTCTGCTCTTTTAACTCTTTCCTAGACATGATCTCTTACATTCCCATTTTTTTAAATGTAAAAATCCTAGGTACGTAAGCTCCTTGACTTTCTCAATCCTTTCTCCCATCCACTTCCGATCAATTCTTCCTTTCTTCCTACTATGTTTTCGCCCAAAAACCAAAACCTTTCACTTACCTACATTTCAAACCAATTTCTTTTCTTCTAAATAATTCTCTAATCTTTTAATAATATTTCACAAAACTTCTTCTTTTTTATGTACTACAATTATGTCGTCCGCGTAAAACAAGGTCTGGAATCTGTCCCCTCCTGTTGCCCATGCTCCCTCGAACCCTTTCTTGAATTCTCCTTCCATGTCCGCTTTAAACACCGCAAAAAGTAGCAAGCTCAGCGGGTATCCTCGTGTTAATCCTATCTCCGTTTAGAATTTCTCTGAAGTTTCAGTCACACTTTTACCTTATTCCTCGTTTCTTTGTAAATTTCCCTCACTCTCTCTGTCAATCCTATCTTTATTCCTCTCTCCTCCATGACTTCTCACAACTTTTTCCTATCTATCGATGGAAATGCTGCACATAAAATCAACGCTTAAATCAACAAAGAAGGCACATGCTTTTCCTATTTTTTCCCCAACTCCTTCTCCACCACGTGTTAAAGAATATAAACATTATCTATTTTACTTGTACTTCTAACCTTTCGGAAACCTGCCTGACTCTCTGGGATTATACATTTTGCCTCTACTTATTTCTTTGGCCTCTCTGTTAACACAATTGCATATACTTTGTACACTGGCCTTCTATAAATGTCATATAGATCCATATAGAATTTCTATAAGTTTCTATAAGATTCTGGTGGGTTCTAATAGGAAAATTGAAAATAACAGGGAAATTTTTCCATATAGGACATCTATATGGAACTATATGCATGTTCCAATATTGTATTCTATATGGAATACCAACCAGAAATTAAAATGGCTTCTTTATGCATTTCCAAGAAAAATCCCTGTTTCTATGAGTATCTATACGGATGTTCCAAATAATCTATATGGATGTTACAAATATGTAATTTCTACGGAAATCTAAACAGAACTTCTACTGGTTTCTATATGGATATTCCGAAGAGGATTTTTCAGACTTCGCGTGTTCGAAACGCGTTCTGTACCAATTATAGAGAAATGTTAAGAACATCAAGTGACAAGTGACACACTGTTTATATTTTTTTCCGGCATATTTTATCTTCAACGTAATTTCTTTGTCGGTGGGATTCTAAAGAATTCTAGAGAATTCTAGGTTAATTCCGACAAGTTTGAAAATTTATCTTCGGCAAAATATGCCGGAATAGAAAATGAGAGGGTGATCCTTGTGACAGATGGAGGTTACGTTTGATCTATATATCTGTATATCTGTACCTCCTTCCTAACATTCTGCAAAGGACGGCGAGTGTGACGAAACTCGCGCTTAAGTTCTAAAGAATTCCAAAAAATTCAAGGTTCATTCCAACAAGTTTAAAAATTCCTAGCAAAATAAAGGAGGGGTACCTAACCTGATTTCATCAACCAGAGTTCGTTATTTCAGTTTACTTTGGTGCTTCAGTACTTTTCTCCCAAGAAAAGGGTTTGAGATTTGACCCGCGGAGAAATACCTGTATGACAATCTTTTTTTGCCCTCCTGCATATAACCCTGCGATTTCAGTGGACAAAATGGGGACAGGTAATCCTCTCTCTGCAAGAGAAAAATATGCCAGAAGATTAAATTAAAATCCGGCAAAATATGCCAGAAGAGAATACAGAACGTAATCGGTCAACTCAACTCAAAACAAAGTTCTTAGGGAGAGTTCGAAATTTTTGTCACAGGTTCTGATAGATGAAAAACGGCTTACAAATCAGCCTGATGATATTTTCCAATTCAACTAACATTCAAAAAGTTACACGATTTTCAATATTTCCAAAAAGTACCAAAAACTCCATGAATACTAGAATTACATCTTTTTAGGTGCTGGTTCTAACGCCTTTAAATATCTCCTACAATATTTCATTATTGTAAAGACTTATCAAAATAAGATACACTTTTTTCTCTTACATCTTTCTGTTTCATTTACCTACTTTGCCAGCATTTGCAATGTAATAAAGTATATTAAAATATTATTACATTGGAATGAAATTTGTGACGCAATATACGTCAAAATATTGACGCTTTTCAAATTTTGGACTGAAGTTTATGTAAATTATAAAAGTTTAAGCTGAAAGTAAAAAAGACCTGAAGAAAAACAAAGAATAAAATATAAGAAATGGAGAGGTGAATGTCAAATAGGGATAACACTGAGCTCTCTGCAACCATAACCTATGTATATTTTGATCTATTCTTGTTATTCTGAGGATGAATTTCGAGCAAATAAATAATGTATTTGATTCATATTCAGGAAAATTTCATCCTTGTGTGTTGCCTGAAGTGAGATTTATGGACTGTGCTGGACGGAATGAAAAATGAAATCCTCTCCGCGGAGAAAAATGCGGATTCAAAATCTATCTTTGAGTACCAGATATAAAGTAGTGAATTTAAGAAAATGAGACTGAATGTTAGAAGTTTAGCAATTCATTTTCACGATCAAATTTCGGGACTGAGTCTCAGACTTGCCATTTCATTGCACCATCTAGTTCATGACCGTTTGCTAATTTTATTACATTTGGTACTGTATGCTTACTTGTAAATATAAAACATATAGTATTCTTCCCGGAAAAATCAACGTGAAAATGAATTGCTAGACTTCTAGTACTCAATGAAAGATTTTGGATTTGAATTTTCCTCCGTGTCCTTTAAAGTAATCGTGCGTTCTTCGAGAACCACTATATATTATTATTTAAAAAATGTTTACTTTTTGGCTATTAAAATTGGAATTTAAGTAGCTACATCTTTGAGCGCATACAATAAATTCAGAATTATTCGATTTTGTAGTTTATTCAATCTTGAATGCTTTGAATGTAAAGGAAAAACTATTTCGAATTTTTATTTAAATTTCTACCGTTTTAATGCTTATGCTCAAAAGGCATAATTTCAAGGATCTAAATTCAAAATTTTCAATTTGCGAACATTTTTTTGGAAATTGCAAACATATCTAATTGCGTAATTTTCTGTCCTTCGATACAGAAATTGTTCCATTTTAAACGTTCTCCATATGAGTACAGCTGGTATCCTTTTTAAATGATGCGAATTCGAATTCTGCATTTTTTAAAAGGTACTTAATCGTTAAAATTCTTTTAGAAAATTCTATAAAAAATTTTTTATAATAATTTTTAATTCTCTCTAAGGTACCAATAGATTCACCTAATGTATACCATTTATAATATTTTTAATCAATAATATTTTTCACTTTATTATAATTTTTATTACAATATCATAAACTGGGTTTATACTAAAGACTTTAAAATTAAAGTTGAAACTGAATTGGATTTTATATTATTTAAATTTAATTGTATCGCTGCTTTCGACTGTAAACTCTTTATTGCTTTGAATCACTTCAAAGTTGAAGCTTTCAAACTCTACAATTTCAAATTTCCAAATGAGACGAGGAGAGCCCTTTCACAATCTGGAGAAGGAAAATTCCAGTTAGGTTTTGTCAAATCCACTCGTAACTTTTCTCAAAGCCTCTCATGAAGATTCTTTTAATATAAAAGAGTTTATAGACCGGATCCATTTCAAATCAAAGAAGGTATGTAAACTTCAAGTTGTAGAATCGCTTGGCTACAAAATATGTTTTTTAGAGAAAGTTACGCGACTTCTTTGAATTCCTCTGAGTACCATTGAATTTGCTGTAATGCTCTTAAATTTTCTTGATTCTCTTGAATTTTTATGAATTCACTTGAGTCCTCTTGAATCTGTTTGAATCCAATATAATTCTCTCGACTTCAGATGAATTCTTTTAAATTTACTCGAATACACTTTGAACTCTCTTTCAAAGAAATTTCAATAAATTCAGCAGAATTTTGATTATGATACACTTTTTTGAATAAGCATAAATTGAGGCATCGGATCGATCGAAAGAAGAAGATCGAGTGTACAGGAAGGTGTTTGACCAATATTATATCTGTAACCAGTCACAGGGGTGCTTTTCCGCCCACCACAAAACGTTAGAAAGCGATAGGGGTTTGACCAACATTACTTCTGTGACCAGTCACAGGGGTGACTTTCCGCTCCCCACGAGAAGCTGGAAATGGGTAGGGGGAAATGGTAGGGATT
>JAUMHM010000083.1:53289087-53301803 GCA_032362435.1 Melikaiella ostensackeni
TCACACTACAGCAGAATCCCCCCCCCCCCCCATAAGCGTGTGACGTAATACTAGAACGGCCCCTAACTTCATAATAATTTATATTACTCTATTATTTAATAAAATACAGCAGTGCGGAAAATGATTTTGGTTACTTTTCGATGAAACTTTACTTCATATATACCTTAATTTGACAGTTCAGTGGACATGACACATTCTACCTCTCAAAAAACGTGAATTTTAACAAGTCAATCTTGTGCCACATAGGAAATAACTTTTTGGTTTCTGCTAAATTAAATCATTAATTGCATCCAAATATATTTTAGGGCATTCTTTATCACTTATGATTTATAAGTTCTATAATGAATTTTATATTTCTCAAAATGTAATTGAGATATTATCAGCATAAATTCATACAACGAGCAATCCACACGAGTAAAAATTGTTCGACTTGGTTCCAACTTTAATTGCCCTCTATCAAAACATATTGGAGACGGAGCCAGTCTTCTTTTGATGTTTTAAGACAAGTTTCTATGTCTTGGAGACATATATTGAGTCGAGCGATTACAACTTGAAGAAAAATGCTCATGTCTTGAGTCGAATTTTTATGTCTTGAGAAAGTGAAAAAGTTGACTATAGCCCCACAGGCCAGGGCAGGTATACCTGCACTAACAAAAAGGGTCATCCTGACTACCATAAAAGCTAATCTTAGTCTATGGTTAAACAATTTTGTACTCCTGCCGGAGAAAGGCGACTTGTCCAACCCAAGGAAGAACAGGCCAAAAACTTGTCTGAACACGCTGTATAAGATCTTTACAGCTATCCTGAACGACAGGATTGTTCGGACAATTAGACCTGTGTGGAGAGAAATATACAAACTACGTGGATCGAAAAGAGGCGTAGCAGGCTGTCGGGAAAACCTGCTAATCGACAGAAGCGTCTGCACAGACACTGCAGCCTACAATAGCAATCTGTCGATGGCCTGGATTGATTACCAGAAAGCTTTCGATTCAACCTCTCATAGACTTATCATCTGTCCGCTGGAAAGCTTGAAGGCTCATCCACACATGGTGGGATGCACAGAGAGATTGATGCCCCTTTGGGAAACCAGATTTACTATCTCATCCGGAAAACATCGCGTGACAACTAACAGAGTCACCTTCCAGAGGGGCGCCTTCCAGGGTAACACCATGAGCCCTCTCCTCTTCTGCATCACACTTTTGCCACTATCTCTCGCACTGCGCAATTCTCGTGGGTACCTCTGCAGCGAATCTAATAATCGTAAGCATAAGGTCACTTATATATCTTATACGGATGACTTGAAGTTCTATACTTCTGGGAAACAGCATCTCAAGGATGCTCTAAAGATCGTCGAGGTGTACACACGAAAAACTGGTATGAACTTTATATTCGACAAATGTGCCAAGATTCATTTCAAACGAGGACGATTTACTAGCGTCAGCGATGACCCTGAACTCGTAGACAGCAGCGCTATTGGACACCTTTGCGCTGGAGAGACCTACCTATACCTAGCGGTGCAGAGAGACGCATGCAGGATATAACATCAGTGAAGAAGGCTCTCCGAAACAGATACAAGCGTCTCCTTCGACAGGCTCGGTCTTCCAATTTATCGGTTTTGAACAAGATATCCGCAACTAACATGCTTGTCGTCCTGGTTCTACCTTTTTCACTTGGGGTTGTTCCACGGACGAAGCACGAGCTGACGGCCCTCACGCAGCGAACAGCTCTACGATAAGAAAATGCACGGAAACTTTCACATAAATGTAAAATTTCAGTCTTTGTCGATGGAGTTAACGTTTGCTTTCCTCGGATCATCCCGACTTAATTCAGGCACAGAGGATTTTATATTCGCCTGTCAGGCCGGTGTCATTTCCGCCTGGGTATACCGTAGCCGCATCTTACGTGAAAAAGTTCCCAGCGACAGGAGCAGAGCGTGTCATGCAAATTCCGAGCACCTACGGCACATACCTATCCGGGTGTCCCACTTAGGCGGGAACGACGTATTTCCGAAAGCATAATGCGGCCCTCAGAGTCCTTTATTACCATCTTTGTCGCTCTTACGGTGTTAGCGGCGACCCTACCTTGCCGAACGCTCCTAGAGAGATAGTCAATTGTCGAGAAAGAGTTGCGCAAAATTTACTGGAACTTCGACTTTCCGGTAAAAGTTATACACTCGAGGCCTGACATCGTACTCCTTGACAAAGAGGAACAAACAATGTCGTGATCAAATTCTCGGCTCCGTTTTCGCACCTCCGAGAGCACCGATGACGAGGACAATCATTTTAGCCGAATATTCTTTGTACACTCCCCGCAGCTACCGTATGAGGTCTCAATACCTCTCCCACTTTTCCTTCTCCTCGACTGTCATGTTGGCGTCGGCCAGAAATATAATAGAAAAATGGTTAAACAACCACCGCAGGGGCCCCCTGGAAGCGATTGACATCCATGAAAATGACACCGGCTCCCAGTAGAACCACGGTAAATTACACACATGGCTACGCCGCACAACCGTGAGATGGGCGGCCACAGGGCACGGTCAAATCACGATGAAGAGCCGGCGAAACCCCCGTGAGTTCTAAGGACACGACGCGACCCAAGAATGACAGCTCTTTGCATCCACCTCGCAAGAGCTTTGGCATTTTTCTGGCACGCGGGTATGGCTTCGAAATTACGAACCAGTGATGGTTTCGCACCTCCGACAGCACCGATGACAAGGACAATCATTTTAGCCGAATATTCTTTGTACACTCCTCGCAGCTCTCGCATAAGGTCTCGATACCTCTCCCCCTTTTCCTTCTCCTTGACTGTGATGTTGGCGTCGGCCGGAGCCGAGAATTCGATCACGAACACAGTTCGTTTCTCTTTGTCAAGGGGTACGATTAGGCCTCGAGTGTACAAAAGGGAGTTTTAGCCTGAACTGGAAGTTCCAGTAAATTTTGCACAACTCGTTTTCGACAATTTGCTCTATCTCTCCGGGAGCGCTCGGCAGGGCAGGGTCGCGGGTAACACCGTAAGAGCGACAAAGATAGTGAAAAAGCACTCTAAGGGCCTGCACCTGTCGCTGCGAACTTCTTGACGTAAGATGCGGCTACGGTATACCAAGGTAAAAATGAAACCGACCTGACACACGAAAATAAAACCCTTTGTGCCTGAATTAAGGCTAAATAATTCAAGGAAAGAAAACGTTAGCTACATCGACAAGGATTGAACTTTTACATTTCTGTGAAAGTTTCCGTGCCTTTTCTTGTGGTGGAGCAGTTCGAGGAAGTTAGAAGTGAGACATCTGGATGGAGTAATGCACTTTCCTCACTTCTGATGTTAAGAGTCAGGCCTGGAATCTCGGTCGCCTGCTCCGCGGCTTTGTAAAGGAAAGCTTCGTTGCCAATCATCTCGTGGATCCTGACCATTTTCAGCAGGGAATCTCTTCCATTTCTCACGATGTGAGCTGTACCTGAGATGATTAGGTCATGAAGACACTGGATATTTAGAATTCCGCGCCCGCCACTACGACGTGGGATGTATAAGCGCGGAATGTGCGAGTTAATATGCAAGCTCTTCTACATATGCATGATCTTACGTGTGTCGATATCAAGGGCCGTGAGCTCGTGCTTCGTCCATAGAATCAACCCAAAGGAATGGAGTAAAACTGGGACGGCAAGCATGTTAGTAGCAGATCCCACAGAGTGGAAGCCCAAATTTGTCGAAAGAGACGTTTGTATCTCCTTCGGAGAGCCTTCTTCAATGATGTTATATCCTGAATGAGGCTTTCTGGCACGCCTAGGCAAAGGTGGGCCTCTACAGCATGTTATGGTGTATTATATCAGCTACAGGGGTACCCATAGTGGCAAAAGTGTGATGCAAAAGATAGAAGGGCTCATGGTGCCACTCTGAAAGACGCCCATCTGAAAAAGTGACGCTGTTGGTTGTCACACGATGTTTTTCAGATGAGATAGTAAATCTGATTTTTCAAAGGGGCGTCAATGACAGAAACGGGAAAATCGCTGAAGAGGCGCGATGGGTCAGTCAGAAACTGTTAATTCTCCCTGACCTGTCCCTCCCTCTTCTGTATTCTCCTCCTTGCGTCAGATAAAACCCACACTTTGTCAACAATGTGCTGCTTGATCGCCAGCAGCTTTGACTTGCTCAATGTGTGAAACTGACCAAGTGATGGTTCAAAAGGTCGGACTCCTCCGAGAGATCCTCACGAAGGGCGTCATCCATTTGAGCCAGATCTTGGGACTTAGGAGGAATCTGGATGTCAATGTTTCTCCTCGTCTGGAAATTGCCATGTCATGTAACCCCTGCGATCAGGGATAATTCTGGCATCGTAGCAATCCAGCGGGTCATCTCTGAGTCGATCCGTCCACTCAAGACGTCGGCAGTCTCGCCGATCCGTCATCGTGTTTCCATCCAAATTATTTGCAGGATCCCGAACTCTAGGGCGATCGGCACTGTTTGCCGACCCAATGTTGCTTGCTTTGCACGTTCGATCATTTTCGACCCCATTTACAAATGGGTTTAGTGTTGACATAGTTGTTCCGGCTAGTAGATCAAAAACCCTCGGAAGGCCGGCGAACTTAAGTTTACACACAATAGTCAACAACTCTAACATCAAAATAAGATTATTTATCATATAATATTTCGCGTTTTTAAATTTTTTCCTCGGGTGAACACGGTGTTTCATCATCAATCATCTCAATTTTTTGTGGATTTTTGTGTTCCCCTAAGTCCCTTTCCTTTTCGCTCTCCGCCTGTTTGGTATGGGAAACCCTGTCAGTAGCAATACTACTGCCAGCATAGCCCTCGAAGTCATGAGAGAAAAGATATATATATATATATATATATATATATATTTGCAGGAAATCGTCGCATAAATTTCAAATTTTTGCTACAAGTTTCCTAGGTCATGCCAGTATTGAATTTTGAAAATTGGAGGTCAGATTCGAATTCAAATCATCTACTTGAAAACTTCCCAATAGTGTGCTTGACACTTGAGTAGTGTTACTTGTTAGTCGTAACATAAGATAAAGTTATGTTACTTTCAAAATTTCAAGAGAAATTGCGTTTTGAAAAATTTTGGATACCATGAATTACCGAAAATTTATGTTTAAATCACTATACGTTACCGGAAACTTTGGTACTTCATAATAGTTACCACAAATTACCGAAAGTTCTCAGAAATTTATGGTATCGGAAAATTTCAAGCATTTTTGGTGATCTACCGGTAATTTATGATAACTTATCACTTCGTGTTTGTCCACTCACTACTCACAATCAGTGTGTCAATGCTAGCAGCTATAATATCCTGCAATTATGTCAGTTGGCGTCACTTACCTGTGCGAAGGAGTAATTTTGGATTGAAGATCGCATGCGCAACGGTACGGGAAAATTATTTTTACACACTGCCGAAGAATTGACAATCTTTCAAATTTTCAACACCTTTTGTGCAAGGTCCTTTATTATTTCATAAAAAAGTTACATTCAAAAATGCGATGTTTTTTTTTGTATTCCGTATAACTATTAGTATATTCATTAGGATTGTGGTTAGCACTAATAAAAATAAAAATGTTTTATTCAGATACGAAATACATTTTACAGAAAAAGTTTGCAAGCAAATTGTGTTAATTTTTTATAATTCCACCCATGTGCCATGTCTTGTGATTTTAAGTTCCAGTCACTGACTCAATTGGAGGCTTAACCCCTTGAACGGCATTAACGCACTGGTTCTGAAGGTATTTTTGGTTGCTGGATATAAATTTGTGGTCCAAACAAAATACAACCTTCCCCCCACCCCTCTGCGTCACAATCAGTGAAATTCTTCTTTCCGCGCAAGGGGTTAAGATAAAACTTGAAAGAAAGAAATACCCGAAGGAACGAACGAACGACTTGACAGAACAGGAGAGACACATCAGATAGCAGAAACTTACTTGACTCCCAGCTTGGTGGCAACTCGCCGCCAAGGGCTGTAGCTTGAGACTGGTTTCTTGTTGTTAATTTCCCTTTTATCGACGAACGATCAATCGGTTTGTCGTGGTTTCACGAGTAGGAATGCACGGGGAAAGGAAAAAGCACATTCTGCATTAGCGAAATTTCACTTTCGACTTGAAAAAACCGTTCTCCCTCCTTTTCTTTCACCTTCTTCTATTCTGCTTTTTTCACTCAACGAATCAACTCTTTCCGTAACACAAAATCCCTATCATTCTTCGTTTTATGCAGAGGAAATCCAGAAAGTATTTTTAAACGTTCTATACAATTCTCAATAAAATACAAATAAAAGCTGCCAATTAAATCGGAAAAAGCAAAAGAATCTTCATATCACTCATTGCAATTGAGTGTAATGATTCTGAGAATCTTTTAAAATAGATTTTGAGTGGCGAATTTCTTAATCAGAACTTGAATTTCCTCGAGAATAACGATATGGTTCGTGTGTATCATTTTCCACACTATTGTCAGCACCATTGAATTGACGACTTACTGTGACAAAAGACGCAAGGACAAAAATGCAAAGGCCCGGCTCTCTAACAGTGTATTAGCTACATTGAAAAATTAACTGGAAATAATAAGCTTCTAAGACAGCCTAAATCTCGGAGAGACTTTTCTTTAGACGCTCGAATCTGATCAAATACACAAATAGAATTTAATACTTCGACACTATTAACTCTACTGCGTACACAAAATGTTATTCTTATCTATAAAAATTTGTTCAAAATCAAATAGCATTATACTTTACAAGTATAAGGTTACTTTTCTGACTTAGATATTTGATGTCATAAACACAAGGTCAACATTAAACAACTTGATGCTATTATTTCAATTTGGATCAGATACTGAAAAACTTTCTAATAACTGTCAACGGATAATTTTTCAACTCCGAGCTTTGGCCTGACCATGCCGACAGCGTGCGAATCTTCAACCATAAAAAAAGACTCAATGCAATTAATTAGAAAGAAATTAATCTGAATTCTTACCTTCCACTTCCAGTTGCAGAAGGAAGAGGCAAAGAAGCAGTAGACGCACGTTTTATAACACTGCTGTTGGTCATCATGGAGACACTCGATAATGACTTGGAGACCGCTTTACCAGAATGATGCCTTGACTTCACGCAGTCCAATTGTAATTGATCCTTACACGCCTGATTTTGGTGAATCATAGCCCCGCAATCTGTTTTTGGAATTGACAATGGAAACAGTATAATATACTTTTCTTATTCTGTTATAAATTCGGTTTTGAAGAAAATTATACCAACTTTCGCAATGGAGAATGGATTTATTGGCGAAATGTTTCATACAAAAGTCACACACTGAATTCGCCTGAGATCCTGCCATCAGGGTCACCCACTGATGATTATGTTGTGGAGTAATTTTCTTTCCACTTTTATCCTGCAAAGAAATAAAGTGAATGAAATAAAGTTACAAAAAAATTTTCAGGCGAATGCGAATACTTCTATTAGAAAAAAAAAAGATTTTCTTGGTTGTTTGTCTAATACTTGTTTAGTTTTACAAACTTCCGAATAAATTAGCCCTATTGACAAAGAACCAAACAAATCTTCTATTATTTACCACATTTGACCAACACTCTTACATCGCTTTCTATACTTCTACTAAAAATCTGACTGCAGACGGTATATGGGATGTAGGGACTCTGTAGGATTGAGTACACCAGGCATTACCTTGAGGCTTATTAAGAGTTGGGGTATTTGGGGTAATTATGGTTGAGTTAACAACATGAACACAAATTAAAACTCTTTATCCGGCCCAGAAACCTCTATAGATCAATTCGAAGGTTTTTGGCATGCTGAAACTGGATTCGTTGCCCAAATTCCTCCACACGTCAGATATATATGTGACCTGTCGCAAAGAAAGGAACCTTAGTCGGAAAAAATCGATTTTCGGGTTTTTTCGCTATTAAATATTTATTAAGTTGCTCTTTCTAACGAACAAAACAAAAAAATTCTAAAAAAATTTTTTTGCCTTACAATTAAGCGACATAGAGACCTTTCACTCATAGATTCTACGTTTTTCGCAGCTATTTCAAACGCTCGCCCTTAAAAATCTTGCCTTTCCGACTAAGGTCCCTTTCTTCGCGACAGGTCACATATAATTAAAAAATTGATCAATCACCACAGGGTCGCACTGGGAGTTACTGCCATCCAGGAAAATTACACTGGCTCCCAGTAGAACCGCAGTAAATTACACGTATAGCCAGGCCTCACAACCGTGAGATGGGTGACCACATGGTACGATAGAATCACGATGAAGGGCCGGCGAAACCCTCGTGCGTACCGAGGACACAGAGCGAACCAAGAATGACAGCTCCCTGCATCCATCTCGCAAGTGCCTTTGCATTTTTCCTGACACCCGGGTATGGCACCGTGGGGCAAAAAAAAGTTCGTGGACGAATTAATTTTCAGAAGACAATTATAAACCGAATTGAACGTTTTTTGAAATGAAAACTCATAAAATTTCGCATGGAACTGTCATTCGGATTTTTCCTTTTTTTTATTTAATAACAAAAATGAAAAAAATTTTGACTTTTGAAGTGTACCGGTTTTCAACAAATGCTTTAATTCATTCAAAAATAGCGAGAAGACATGAAGCAACTATCCAGAAAAGACATCCAATAGCAACGCAAATGTTTAAAAATTAATTAAATGTGTTATGAACAAATAAGTGAATGAAAATGGTTTCGTGGGGATAGGCAGCGATTCGTCTCTTGATTCGCACTAAATATGAACGATTTATGGACAGAAAGAGTTTTTTAGTTGAATGAATGAATGTTCATAAATAATTTCTTATTTCATAAGCAAGTTTTATGAACAATTATTCATATCAGGTATTCATGATGGAATAAATACAGTTTTTTCTACGAAATAGATCATATATTACCTGGAAGTGAAACCTAAGTAAATAATTAACTTCTGAATTTTTAAGGACATTTCGATGGCAATAAACAATCTTTATTGTGAACAACAATTGTTTAAACAAATTTTCATCACGTTATGTATTTATAAATGAAATTCCACTTTTTTCATAGATTTAACAGCCAGCTATTTTTCAGTAACTTCATTCACTTATTTGTTTATAACAAATTCAATAAATTTAACATTTGCGTTGCTATTATACATCTCTTTTGAATAGTTGCTTGATTGTTTCTAGATTGTTGCTTCATGTTTTGTAGGTATTTTTGAATTAATCCAAGTATTTGTTAAAAACCGGCACACTTCAAAAGTCCAGCATTTTTAAAAAAATTTTGTTATTATATAAAAAAAGATTTTAAAAAATTTAAGACATCCAACACGACAGTTCGATGCGAAATTTTATTAGGTTTTATTTTTAAAAAAAAGTTCAATTCGGATAATAATTGTATTCTGAAAATCAATTTGACCACAGACGTTTTTTTTGCCTCACTGTGTATGGCTTCGAGTTTACGAACCAGTGACGGTTTCGAACCTCCGAGAGCACCGAAGACAAGGACAATCATTATAACCGAATCTTCTCAGAACATTCCGCGCAGTTCCCTTATAAGGTCGCGATACCTCTCCCCCTTTTCCTTTTCCTTAACTGTGATGTTGCTCTCGGCCGGAGCCAAGAATTCGATCACGAACATACTTCGTTTCTCTTTGACAGGGAGTACGATGTCAGGCACATCTTGTTCTCGACAATTGACTCTATCCCTCTGGGAGCGTTCGGCGAGGCAGAAGTTCTCAGTGTCTTCATTCAATGGGTGTTGAATATCGTAAAGCTTTCTCCAAAAAGTCTCTACCTTCCCAGACTTGGGTGCATTTTTGACAGAAACAGGGGGATCGCTGAAGAGATGCGATGGGTCAGCGAGAGACTGTTGATTCTCCCTGACCCATTCCTCCTTCTTTTGCCTTCTCCTCCTTGCATCAGACAACACCTGTATTTTGTCATTAATGTGTTGATTGATAGTCAGCGGTTTCGACTTTTTCAATGTGTGATGGTCGGTCCTCAGTTCGTGAGCGAACTTTTGGTTTTTTATCGTAAAATGCTTACTAGATGTTATGCAGACTATCATATGCTGAATACGGAACGCATTCTGTCTAGCCCAGCCAATCTTCTTGTTCAGTTGATACAAGCGCTTTTTGGTCTTTTGATCTATCGTCAGCTCTACAGCTTTGCCCTTTGATTTTAATCTTGTCTGGCATCACGGATTGCACAAACGCGCCATGTAACTTCTGCAATCAGGGATAGTGCTGGCACTTCCCAAACGTTTTGCCCGGTTGCAAAATGGCTCTACAATCATTCAAAGTTGTCGATTTTTTTGCATCAAAGAGTACCGTCTGTCTGGATGATTTGATTAAAATTAAAAACGGATTCAACATAAGAATATACTTCTCTCAATATTGCAATATTATTGTTTTATACCGATTTTTCTATAATAATTCCTATGATAATTAGGATAATAATTTCCTACAATGCTTTTTATACAGATTTTCCTACATTCGCGAAGAAATTGTAGGAATATTCATTACGGAAAAATAAGTACAGGTCTATGATCACTTTTCTATAATATTGTCTTAGGTGAAAGAAAAATCGCACCATGTAATGCACGGATATCGATTTTCTTTATTGAAATTATATTGATCTGGAGTTTGTATTTCTCAGCATGAGCCGAAGGCTCGAAGTACGAGTTGGAAAACGTAGACGAATGCGGAGAGCTGCAGGCGAATACTGAAATCACACGAGCCAGCAATTACCTCTGGGCACATGTATCACACGCTATTGTTTACAACCGCCATCCGAGAAAGTTGCACGGTAAAGGCTGCTCGGATACATTTAGCAGTAAGAGCCCTGTAGCATAATCTCCAAACTCTGCCAGTTTTTATTTTGATTTATCCAGGGGTATGCGAAAAAAAAAATATTTCAAAGTGCGCATGCATAAATATTATTCTTGCACCGTCGACTGCAATGAAGTACTTTGAACATGATATAGAGGCATGCAAAGTCCAACTTTTGAGGTGGGTGTTGCAAAAAAATTATTTTAAATGATTTTGTTCAATTCTACAAAACAATCATAACACCATTAAAATAACAATAATTTATAGAGAGAATCAAGCGTCGCGAAATATGTAGCTTAGTTATATATCTCTCAAAATTTAAAGATGTATCATCTATGTATTACAATTTATGAATAATAAACACCCTTTAAAATGCAAAATGCCAAGTCAGACAGTCTCCTCTGGGCTTCGTTCCAAGCCACTTTTCCCTGGACTGCCCTGGACCTCCCTGACCGTGGTAGCGAGTCTATCTGTGAAGCGACCTCTAAACACAACTAATTAGAATAAGCCGCGAAAACCAAATGTTACCTCTCTATTATAAGTAAACTTTCACCTTAAGTTCAATCACTTTGGTTATTTTTTTATAAGATAAGTTCCTTTTAGTTTTAATCAATGTGTCAGTCTCAACCCACAGGCTGACCTCAAGGGTTTGGAAATTTAATGTTTTCAATGTCTAATGGAGGATTTAAAAAATAAGGAGAAAAAATTCTGCTCTCCGAGATTGAAACTTTTGAATAACTTAAGCTGTAGGCCTTCTTACTGCAACAGTTATGTAGAATAAGAAAACGGTGTGACTGAGAGGGACCCCAAAATTGTGCGTGTACTAAAAAATTTAGCTTTTTTTGTATCCTGAATGCGTCTGGTCATTTTTGGACGCTGATTTCGAATCTGGATACAAAAGTGCTCCATCATGTCAAGTTTTTGAGTAAGAGAGTTGTAAAACTACAGTTGGGCCTTTCTCTCGCCTCAGAACGCGGGGTATTTGAGATATCTTAAGAAGCTGAGAAGTGCTAAGAAGGACCAAGAACATGAACGAAGAGAGGCCTTCTCAGACCCTGAGAAGCTGACAGGTTCTTGGTGAAGAGAGAATGTCTCGAGCGACGGTTTGGGTTGGCATTAATTACACTGGTAAACAAGGGTCGTGCATATGTGAAGTGACTGGGTGTTTTCGATAGATTTTTTCACGCTGAACACAAATCTGGGCTCAAAAGATGTCCATCAAGTAAAGTTTTCTTGAAAATGGGGGTTGAAACCCCCAAAAAAGGCGTTTTTGGCCACTTCTACATAACCGTGAGTACCAAACTCGGAGTCATAGAACCTTCAAAAATGTCTCAAATTGAAACTTGTCAATTCCTCTTTCGACCGCAATAAACCAAAATTTGATCTCGTCTGACTTCAAAACCCTGTATGCTTTTGAGCGTAGTGGTGTTAGTGGTTGCGCACGCACCAAGTGTGTACACTTGGCCGTATTTCTAAGTATTAGAGGACATAGAATTTATCCTTTTTCAGTTATAAATTTGATTCTGGTTCAAGTCTAAAGACACCCCGAACACTCCATGATGGAATATACGCACATTACACCCATAATAATCAACTTAATAATCACCCTTATTTTTTTGTAATGATCAAAATTTTTGAAGAGTTCCCAGTGAAAAACTGAGATAAAGATGGTCTGTAGAGGCACCAACAAACAACCCCCGGATAGATAGGTGTACATTGTACCCTATAATAAAACAACCCTTGAGTCGATTAGTTTACCTCATCTCAGTTTTTGAAGTAAAAAAATTAAACAAATTGTATCAGTTCAGATGAGGTAAACTAATCGACTCAAGAGCTGTTTTCATAGGGTACAATGTACACCTGTCCATCCGGGAGTTATTTGGTGATGCCTCTACAAGCCACCTCTATCCCAGTTTTT
>JAUMHM010000083.1:53327798-53344242 GCA_032362435.1 Melikaiella ostensackeni
GCAGCTTGTTCTTGCAGCGTTTGAGGAAGCATTCCGCGTATATATCCTGTTCGCAAGAGGTGGTCCGCGCGGTTTCGTAACCTCTGTTGCGAAACGTGCGAAAGCTCTGGGTGTTTCTGGCACCACAGAGTGTGCAGGCGCGCCATGTGACCCATGCGAGCAGGTATAATGCTGGCATCGTAGCAATCCAGCAAGTCATCTCTGAGTTGATCCGTCCACTCAAGACTTTTTCCAAATTAAAAAAAATTGCTGTTAATTGTTTTTTTTCATTGAAATGTGGGCTTTGTAATTCAGTAAGCCCCCCCCCCCCCCGCCATTATTCAAGGGAAAACTGAGCTAGTTAGTTTTGGTCGACCTTAATTTTGTCTCTTCAACTTTGGTTTATCTTTTGCTTTTTTTTTTTATCTCATCTTATTACCTTTACCCTTTTCTATGTTTTGGATTATCGCTCGTTTTTGAATAATGTATATCATTTTGGCTAAGGTTTGTGAGGTTCCCTTTTATCTTTTGTCCTGAAACGTTTAACGTTCAGTGAGTTTTTTTCTCTCTCTTTTGGAATGCAGATTCCTTATGTCTTTATCTTTTTCTCACTTACTTCAGCTGAATTGACTTAGTTTTCTCCCAAGGAAGGACTGGCGCCCAAAAACCTATGTTATATTAATTATTTAAATCGTTAGATTTGAGAAGTTATCTCCAATTATCCATTTATTCAGCTTAATTTTCTTTTGATTAGGGTTCTGTGTACGCTATTTAAAGAGACCACCAAATTTTATCTTTGATAAAAAAAGTAGCGTTACAATATATATATTGTTACCCTCGCGTTTCCGGGATACTATTGATCAAAATAAAAAGATCACGGAGCTCGGTTTAATTCATTTAAAATTGATTAATGGTTATCTTAGATATACTTAATTAAATCATTTTCTAATGAATAAATCATGCAGATTTGATGCATATGGGTTTCACGAGAGAAAGAATAAGATTCCACAATATTCTTGTAAAAATGATAAAATACAATTTATTCAATACAACTTACTCTGAGTGAAGCAAGCTTGCCCTACGCTTCAGAAGATAGAAAACACTATCTCCGGATTCTTATAGGATCTCCGTATTTCTAAGTCCGCCGAACTCAGTTGGAGAAGTGAACTTCTTTAACCTGCTCAAAAACACTTAGAAATAGAGCAAAGGACTTGAAGTCAGAGATAGGAGCCGAGCCGCTGACTGCCAACTTTATCTCGCGCAGTCGACCCTCTCAGTTCTCTCGCGCGAAGCCTCCCTACCCTGACTTCCCGCGCGTGGGTGGGAACTTGACTTATGCACTCCCGCGGTACTTCGCGGGCCCCTACGCTTTTATGCCCTCATCGCTTGGCTGTTCCACATGCTGCCTAACCGTAGACTTACCCTATAATACGAGGGTTGCAGTTACCCTCTTTTTAAAAAATTTTTTTCATGGCTTTTCAAAGAAGTTTGCCGGTAATTTTCTATAATCCCTTTCCTTCCTGGTTCACTTCTTGGTGATGGGCCACTCTTATTCCGGTGACCATGCTGCGTAACTGTACCATAGCTCCTCGTCTCTATGGATGGGCCCCTATCTCACTGCACAGGGAATCAGTCCTTTAGGCAACACTTTCTCTTCTATAATCCGCACTTTGTTCTGCGTCATGTTGCCAGGCTGAGGAAGTATGTCGTCGCTCCTTTTCCTTTTTATTGCGTTTACTTTTCTTTGTGCCGTAGTATTTAGCGCGCAATTTTCTATCTCCTTTCTCTTCTATAATCCGCACTTTGTTCTGCGTCATGTTGCCTGGCTGAAGAAGGTTGTCATCACTCCTTCTCCTTTTTATTGCGTTTCCTTTTCTTTGTGCCGTAGTATTTGGCGCGTAATTTTCTATCTCCTTGGCTGACAGTCCTCTTCTTGGAATGTTCATCAGGCGTAGGGCGTTAAGTGTCAGTGCCCTTAGCAGTTCCCTCTCGTCCTTTTTGGATAATGGATATAGTGTTATTGCATCTCGGGCCTTGTTCCAATCTGGCGTCTTCGTCCTGCTTAAGATCAGTGTCGCTTTTCTTTCTTTTTCATTGGTCTTTTTTGTCTGCGCCGTTGGTAGCTCCGAGATTGATGGCTTTTTCTCACCTTGATTTGTAAATGCTGAAGTTGCAGGTTTCGGCTCCTCAATTTTACCTGGGGTTTAGGAAGAGGTTGATGGTATTGGAAATGCAGTTTGTTCCGCCGTCTTCGCTGTTGCTTTAATGGGTGACTCATGTTCCTGGTCAGTCCCAACGCAACGCTTCTTGACTTCGATGATGACGCGGTCAGTGTTGACTCCCGTCAGGCTGGTTCCCGGTGGTTGAGCTGCTCGACTTCGTGGATTTGTCAGTACCCGAAGCAGTGTATGCCTAACAGGGTATATGGCCCTCATCACTTGCACCATGTTACCGTATCCACCGTGTCCCATGCACTGGATTGCCACGCTCCTTACGCTCGGAATGTGTTGCTGCTTCCAGCATTGCACTCTCTTCCGCGTCTAGGACGTGAATAATTGAAGCGTCTCTTCCTTCCTCTTGCTTCAGTGTCTCGTTGGATGTCTCTTGTCTTCCCCCACTCTGTTCTGCAGCGCCCTTATCTTCCCTCTTGTATTTCCTCAGGTCGTCTGCATGGTACTGCCCTCTCACCTTTCCTGTCATAGGCTCCTGCTAGATGTAAACATTGCTGTCTACCTGTTGCTTGACAGTGTAAGGTCCTTCATATAACGCCAGGAGTTTAGCCATTGCACCTGTCTGAGTGTTCGATACATTGCAAGCCCTGGTGATTACCCACTCACCGACCACGAAAGAAATTCCTCTCTTTTTCTTGTTAATCCGGTATTCTCTTTCCTCTCTTAGTCTTTATCCTTTCTCGAATTATTCTTACTTGTTCGTCTCTTGCCACCTGATTTTCTTGCGGTTTTGTGGGTTTTAATTTTTCCCAACCACCGTGGGGGTTTTCGTCCCCGTAGTACCTCATAGGGCGTTACTCCTGTCGTTTCATGATAGGATTCATTGATGATCGTTTCAATGTTTTCTATTTGCAAAAACCATGTCTCATGTTGGTTAGGGGATAGTAACGTTCGCAGGAGTCTCGCTAGCTCACGCGTATACGCGTTTCACCACGTTTGCTTGTGGATGTCGAATTGAACTGAGCATCATTCTTATTCCTCTTTCCTCAAGCGCCTTTGACCATTTCTTACTAGTGAATTGCGTTCCTCAATCTGAAGAAATTTTTTAGGATTTTCCTACTTCCTTTATAAAGTGGTCTAATTTTTTTATGATTGCCTCACTTGTTGCTTTCCTCAGCGGATATAGTTTCACATACTTCGTGAATGTATCAAAAACCACGAGTATATGTTCATTTCTGAATATTGAAGGTGTTGATGGTCCGAAGAAATCTACAGAAAGAATTTTTTCGGGTTTTCCTACTTCCTTTATACAGTGGTCTAATTTTTTTATGGTTACCTCACTTGTTGCTTTCCTCAGCGGATATAGTTTCACATACTTCGTGAATGTATCAAGAACCACGAGTATATGTTCATTTCTGAATATTGAAGGTGTTAATGGTCCGAAGAAATCCACAGATATCAATTCTAGATGTTTCTTTGGCAGCCCCGGCTGTTGTAGAGCTTGCGAGGCCGTTGCTGTTATTTTGTTTCTCCGACATGAGTCGCAGGTACTCAGCGTTTGCCTTACATATTTCGCAAATTTAGGATAATAAAAATATTCTCGCAATATTCTATACGTTTTATCGGCCCCACTATGTCCATACATGAAGTGACATTCACATGTTAATTGTTTTATTATGTTTTGTGGCACGTACACACGATGGTTTATGTCATACCTGTATTTGGGATATAGGGTTCCGTCAATTATCCTTCTTCATTTGTTTCTTCAGGGCAGTAATTTTTCTATCCTTCTTTTGGACTTCCTGGATGTTTTTTATTTAGGTTCGGAGATCTTTACTACACTGGTAGGCAAGCACGTTGATTTTAATCATTATTTCTCTTTCCGCTCTTTTATGATCTTCATCAGAGCGTAGCCTGCTCAAAACGTCTGCCATTAGGTTGTCTTTTCCTGGTAAAGGTTCGATCTCTATTTTGTAGTCCTGTATCGCTAATATTCATCTGGTTAGTCGTGCGTTAATGAATTTACAGGTTTTTAGGAAGGTTAATGCCATGTGATCTGTCCGATTAATAATTTTCGCTTCTTGGAGATAAGTCCGGAATTTTTGCAGAGCCCACACACGTGCCAGAAGTTCTTTTTCTGTAGTGAAATAGGTAGTTTCTAGTCCTTTTAGAGTACAACTTGCGAGAGTGATGATGTCCTCCTCTCCTTTTTATTTAATTGATATAGTGCGGCACCTAATGCATAGTTACACGCACCTGTTTCTAGGTAGTAATTTTTTTAGGGTCTCGAAAAATAGAGTAGGATCGATTCTGAAAATTAAATTCTTTATTTTCTCAAAACTGTTTTGTGCCTGCTTGTCCCAATTCCAGGTAGTTCCTTTTTTTAGTAGCTTTAATAATGGTATTGTTTCAGCTGCGTGATTATTGTTGAATTTTAAGTGGAAATTAACCACCGGAGATTCATAACTTTTCCCTTGGTGTTGGAACGCCGTATATTGCCTTGACTCTGGGTGTTGCGGCACCTGCCAGAAGCTGCTCGTCACGTCGAGGCTTGACATGATATTCATTCCTTGACATTTTTGAAACAGAACCTCTGTAGGTTCAAGACATTCCCAATCCTTCATCAGGACTTCATTCAGCTTTCGAGTATCCAAGCACAATCTCTCCGAGCCGTTCTTCTTCATCACCAGCACGACAGGCACAAGGCTGTTCGATCGCTGAATTTCTCCCATTTCCAATATTTTTTGAATTCCATCTTCTACTTTGCCTCTATACGTCATTGGCACGGGATAACTCCTCCCTACGAAGGGCTGCCCCTCCTTGATTTTTAGTACGTGCTCGTAAGAGGTTAGTATTTCAGGCTGTCGTCGAAATACTTTCTTGTACTTCCAGAGAAGGTCCTTGAGGTTCTTTTTTATATTCTCGTTCATTTCCATACTTTCTTCAACATTTGTGTTTATTTCTTTCCGAGTGATTTCTATGGGAAGATCCTCATCGTTTTTTTGTCAGGCAGTACGCTTATATCTTCTAGCGCATTTACACTATACGTGTCTTCTTGATCCATCGTACTTCCTTCATCTTTGAATATCCGAATTAAGGGTTGTCCGTCTAAGTATGAAAAAGTTAGGGTTTTGTTTTCAAGATCAATGCTGGTTTTATATGCATCCAGTACATCGATACCAATGATGCAGGATCGTGAGAATTGTGGCACGACTATAAATACCAGTTGTAATACATGGTTCGACAGTTGTAGATCCGTGAATATTTGTTTATGTAGGCGCACTGCTTTGCCCCCCC
Organism: Melikaiella ostensackeni; assembly: GCA_032362435.1. NCBI lineage: Eukaryota > Metazoa > Arthropoda > Insecta > Hymenoptera > Cynipidae > Melikaiella > Melikaiella ostensackeni. The sequence continues at coordinate 53,333,246 of JAUMHM010000083.1, forward strand.
CCCATTGGTCCTGCTAATGCTACCCCTGTAATGGGAAACTCATGCATTTTTCGAATCCCTCTTTGTTATTATTTACGAAGTCCTCCGAGATACATGTTACTTCTGTTCCCGTATCGATTAACGCCTTTGTTAGGATTCCTCCTATCTGAAGGTTCGCTATGTAACATCTTGATTTTTTTCTGTTTTCCTTTCAGGTACTTCTTCCATTAGTTCTTCCCTGGTGTTGGTAAGCATATGTGCTAAGAGGATAACTTCTTGCGTCACGTCAGGTCTTCTTCTTTCTCGTCTCTTATCAACGTGACATCTCCTCGTTTCCCGCCTCAGCTGTCACTCTTTTCTTCCCCTTCTTCCAGTGTCTCGTCCTCCTCTAGCTCCATATTTCTAATTTAATATGGTGGCTGCATTTGTTGATTACTCCATGAGCTGTTCTAAACTGATGATCCTTGCCCCCCTGTGGCGACAGGTCTTCACTGCATGAGGCTCCCACCTCAGCATAAATCTTTATCACGTATTCTACTCTGAATCCTTTCTTGTCGTTGGAGTAGTATCCAAATTCCAGGTTACGTTTTAATTCGTGCTGGGCATTTTTACTCCAGTAGCGTTGTTTAAATTTTTGTATGAAATCTTCAAAGTTGTTTACGTAGCATTTAATTATCTGCCACCAGTCTCCTGTCGATCCTGACAGAGATCTCTCAATAAGGTACTCAATGTCGCTTTGCTTACTTAGGGGCACGAAGAACTTCTCCGCTGCCGGACCGGATGGAACCAAGAACTTCTGGTGGAAGAAGTTCACTTCTACACACAAACATCTTGCCTAGATCTTAAACAAAAGATCTTAATATAAAAGACTTACCAGATGTTATGTAGTCAATCACACACTGAATGCGGGACGCGTTCTGTCAACCCAGCCAATCTTCTTGTTCAGTTGATGCAAGCACCTTTTGGTCTTTTGATCTATCGTCGGCTTTAACCTTCGATTTGAATCGGCCAAAGCTCTCGCCGCATCATAAACTGCACAAGTGATGGTCCATCGAAAGATCCTGACGAAGGGCGCCATTCATTTCAACCAGATCTTGGGGCTTAGGAGGAACCTGGATGTTGATGTTGCTCCTCGTCCTGAAATCGCTATCATCTCTCAGGGGATGCCTGATTTCCACGGTTGGTTTTAATGTCGCTTCCTCTTATTCGTCTGCGGCTTGTTGTTGCAGCGGTTGGGAAAGCATTCCGCGTACATATCCTGTTTGTAACAGGTTTTCGGCGCGGTTTCGCAACCTCCATTACGAACCGTGCAAAGGATCTGGATGTTTCTGGCACCACAGAGTGTGCAGGCGCGCCATGTAACCCCTGCGATCAGGGATAATGCTGGCATCGTAGCAATCCAATAAGTCATCTCTGAGTCGATCCGTCCACTTAAGACGTCGACCGTCTCGCCGATCTGTCATTGTGTTTCTATCCAAATTATTTGCAGCACCCCGAACTCTAGGGCGATCGTTACTGTTTGCCGGCCCAGTGTCGGGTGCTCTGCGCGTTCAATCATTTAAACCGTATTCACTACTGGGTTTGGTGTTGTCATGGTTGTTCCCGCGAGCAGCTAGGAAAAGGGTTCATCCATCATGCAGAGCCTCGCATGCAAGCGTAAGGCTACATACTCTAGGAGGTTACCCGGTATCCCAGAGACACCGTTTGAGTACACCTCACCCAGGTGCCACTCAGCTTTCAGCACGGTTGTTCATGCCTTAGCTTGAGGGTTTTTCCTTCGGGACCATCCCTGGACAATTGTCTTCGACTGCTTTTTAACTTTTGTAACTGTATTCAGCAGAAACCCCTTGGTACAGAGATCCTATATCCGCCACCTGAGGACGCGTCCAGTGGCTTGGTCATAGGCCCTCCAATTCGATTCCAAAAGAATCGAACCGAAAAAAAAAATATATATGTGCTTCTTATTGGTGCGATTATTTTCACTCGTTAAACACAATGTAAGCAGTTTTTATTAATTTTTTAAATAATGAAACGAGTTATCACACACATTTTTGCCGAGTGAAAAGAAATGTTGGTGAAAAAAGCAGTACGGATGCATATATACGCTGCATGTCGGCTTGCACAAAATTGATAGTCGAACCAAAGCATATAGAGAAGATAACCATATTTCAATTATACATTTCCCAAGACTCTTCGTGCCCAAGACCTTGGTTAAAATACTAAAAAGGACAAATTAAAGAAATATTGTAAGGAATATAATGAATATGCTTAAAATGTAAAACTTGGGTCGGATCAAATTGAACTCTATTGAGGAAGTTCCTTGGAGATATTACATTTATTCCTTGTGAATTTTTGTCTTCTAAAGATAATGATGTTTTTAATATATGTATTCTAAAGTATTTTATTCACAATTTTTTTCCACATTGCCAATTACAAATTTATTGAATACTTTTTACTATAATTTCAAAAACTTTAATACGCTTCTAAATTATACATCTTTCTAATGAATTAGGCATTTTCCACAAGTTTCGACTTCAAGCAGCATATTTATCATAAATATTTTTATTCAATTTTAATTTAAGAATGAAAAACAAAAATTTTATGCTAAAGTCATATAGCCATTCAAGTCCTGTCTTTTACCTCGAAATTGATTGTAATCACAATATAATATCATTAAGATTTCACAATAAGAGAAACTTAACCTGCAAACTGATTAAAGAGTTCTGCCTTTTTCCAGTAATCCTTGTGTTTGAGCTTAACTATGTTTCTCCAGATGGTTGGACAATTGAAGTGGGAAATGCTAAACGGTGCTAAGTCCAATCAACCAAATTTTACAGGAGAGAGGAAAAAAACTTTTTAGAGGAACAATATACAACCGATTGCGTAAATTATTTTTTTTTGTGTGGGTGTACGAATCAATTTTATAACCATTGTATGAAAAAATAGATAGTGCTACATGTGCATGTAATAATCTAGTGGAAATGACGATGGACATAGCACCGTTTAGCTTTTCCTGCTTCAATTTTTACGAGGAATATAATTTTAATTTTATTTTATTCTGAAAGAGCTCAAACTTGTATACATTAGACAACAATTATGATTTGAACTTTCATACTGCGCGGGAAGCATCATGGCGGCTGCACATGTGCAAATCAACTTTCGAAAGTTAGGTAAACTGGTCTATTTTTTTGATTCTCTGAATTCTTCTAATTCTTCAGAATTATTTGCATTTTTCTGAACTCTTTATAATGGTCTGAACCTTTTAAATTCTCAGAGACCACAACTTCTTTTAATGTTTTTTAATTTTCTCAAAATCATTAGTATACACCTTCAATTAGTTTGAACTCCTTCATATATTTTGAATTCTCTGAATTCCTCTGAAACAATTGAATTATCCTCAACTCTTTGAATTTCTTAGTTCAATTGTAGTTCAATTGCAAACAGTCATTCAATCATACCTTACTGGTATACGCATGTACGGAAAATTACCAACTAATTTTTTTTGGGTGCATCCTCAACTGCGGACACACCTCCAAAGATAAATTTTTTGACGATGCCTTTACCAATATGTTTTATTTTAATTTTACTAGTTTTCACTAATTAGCAAACTTAATTAAATGCCTCCTCCAACGTAGTCCAACAGAATCTTCTTCTCAAATAAAAATTCTCCCCAAAAAAATACCTTAGAAATTTTTAATTCATGTGTGCACAAGTGAGGCCCGATTTAGTCGTCATTAGATGATTAGTTCTTGTAATTAGTCATTCAATCGTACCCCACTGGTACACGCATGTACGGAAAATTTCTCAGCATTTCAAATTTACGAAACGTGAGATTATTGTCAGAAATAAGAAATAAACTTGATCATGAGATTAAAACGACGGTTTCAAGAGTTTTGTGGGTAGCTTTTCAATTGACAAAGGCAACGAAGAAAGTCCAGTTTTAACGTGAACCACTCACGTGCTTTTGAAAAATGGCTAAGTATTTGAAATTCACGACTTGTGATTATTTTCTAAATAATCAAGGAAGACAACAGACGAGGTTCCACTTTGACGACGAACTATGAACTATTTTTTAGACAAAGACGAGCCTCGTAAAAAGTGTCATGTTCCCTCTTAAGCAGTTTCACGAAAACCGTGTGATGGGTCATTTCGCACCGCTTGACTAAAAAATACACTAAAAAATCATGTCATTTTTTTCCACGCGTTCATTTTTCAATATTTTTTTTGTGTTCCAATATTTTGCACGCGTAGTAAATATTTTTCTGATTGAAAGTTCCGGTTTAAAATGTAAGAAGTTACCCGTCAGGTGAACTGGACGAATAGGTTCCGTACAATCCCAGTATTCTAGGATCATTGAAATGGCAACAAAATTAACGATGAGTATTTTATTTGTACTACGTTATTTGCGGTGAAAAATTAATTTCCCAAAAGCTTCAGTTTTTAAAGAAAACAAGTTCCAAGATTTACGCACATTTTAAAAGTTTCTTTAGCTAGATAAAGACAAGCTTCGTGAAAGGTGGGATGTTCCCTCTCAAGTAGAGGTATACGTTTTAGAAACTTATGGAAAAATTTGGAAATTTATGGAAAGTTAGGGAAATTTGTGCAAATTTGGTAAAGTTATTGAAATTTTAGAAAATAGATGCAAATGTTTGAAACTTTAGGAAACCTGTAAGAATTTTAGAAAACTGTAAAACTTGTGGAAATTTTCTAATTGATAGAAATGTTTGGAAATATTAGAAACTTTCAGAAACGTATAGAAATTTAGAAAAATTTAAATAGAGATTTATGGAATTCTCTTAGATTGCCAAGTTGACAGTTGAGCGTATATTTTAAATAATGAACAATGCAAATAATAAGGTTGCCTCGGATAGAATTAATACTTCTGTTGACAAAAGGCATGCTCTCGGGAAAGTTTCAGGCGATGAATATTTTATGTGTACTGGAAGCATAGAAGAAGAGATGTGAAATAAGAAAGATGGAAAATGGACTCGAACTTTGGTCAAAAGTAGACAATAAATCACATGCTAGCCAAGTGGTCGGTCTGATTATGAATGAGAGAGCAAAACAGCATGTCAAGAAGTATGATGTATACCTCCTAGATTATTATGGGTTAGAATGAAAGTGGGAATCAAAAGGCTATTTATCACAGCATACTACGCCCCAGTTGACGGCGACAGTAGTGATGTAAAAGATACCTTCTGAGACTCGTTAAATGATATATTAGGGACTTGCGATCCTGGAGAAAGGATAATTTTACCCGGAGACATGAATAGCTGGGTTGGTGTGCAACGCGAAGGTACTGACAGGGTACTGGGCCATTTCGGAGACCCAAAAAAGAACGGTAAGGGGGAGAAATTGGTTAGCTTTGCTTAGGAAATGGCTTGTTTATTACAAATACTTGGTTCAAACATAATATGATCCACATGTACACTTGGTGCAGAGGAGAAAGCCACAGTATGATTGACTTTGTTGTAGCGGACAGGAGGATGAGAAGGCCAGTAAGAGATACAAGGGTTATGAGAGGCTCTGAATGTGGAACGGATCACTACCTCATAGTATTAAAAATGAACCTAGGTGAAGGATGGAGGAGAAGAAGAATTAATAACAAGTTGAAGCAGAAGCAAGTTAAAATAGAGGATTTGCAGAAACCAGAATTACAAGTAGTATGTCGTGAAAAGCCGAATAAATATTTAGGACATCAGAAAGAAGACTGGAAGACGAAATTAGGCAATAAAAATGTAGAAGGTGCATGGGTAATACTACGAGATACCATCTTTAAAAGTGCATCTGAAGTGTGCGGCACTGCGGCTGTAGGAATAAAGGCTGGCGATGCTTGGTAGAATGATGAAATCCGCATGGCTGTTAACGAGAAAAAGCAAGCGTAATCGAGAAAGCTGAATAGTAAAGGTCTTAGCAATGAGAAGAGGACTAGACTAGAAAATGATTATAGGGATGAAAACAGAAAAGCAAATATAATATTTAAAGGAAGCACGGATAAAATCAAATCGGAAAATGAAAAAATGCTAAATGATTTTGAAGGAAAAAAGAATTTACTTTGCAAATGGATTCAGAATATTAGGAAAGGAAGTACTAGCACAGATTCAGTTGAAATTAAAAATGCTTATGGTGAAATGGTATGGAATACGGACGAAAAGAAAGAATGTATGAGTGATTTCTTCAAGAAATTGTATGGAGGTCAAGCTATAGAGCATAACAATTATGACAAAGAGGAGGATGCGTTAGACAATACCGGTGTAGGTAGCGAAAGGAAAATCGATATACGCGACATTATACCCGTAATTAAGAAACTAAAGAGTAGACGGGCAGGGCAGAAAGATTATCGGCAGTGTACAAGCCATTACTAGAAGTAAAAATGTAACGAATAAAGCTAGAATAGCAATATATAATTTTGAGATGCACCCACTATGCTGTATGGTAGCGAGACCTGGACGTATCAAGAAAAGGATAGGAGTAAAGTGAACGCGGTCGGCATTCACGTTCTACGGAATATATACGGTAAGACGCTAATGGACAAATTCAGTAACGAGTGGCCTCTCAAAGAATGTGGTGTTGAAGAAACATTGATTGACAAGAGTGAAAAAAATTTGCTGAGACGGTTTGGTCATGTTGGAATGTGTGAATGTGTGAATGAGACTCTGAAGCAGAAAGATATGAAGAGTCGTAGAAACACAAGAGCTTGCATGAAAAGATGTATGGATGTAAAGGTAGCAAGAGATGTACGCAAGGATACAGACATGTGGAGAGCAATCGTTTACGAAAAGAAGAATGACATCTAAAACAAAAGACAACATTTCGACAACAAACTCTTGTCTATTCTTTAGAAAAGGCTGAATAGCAGCAATGTTTCAAATTATTGAAACCTCTCCTAGCTTTTAAAAAATGACGCATCACTTCTAGTCGCATGATTGAAATTTATATTTTAAAAGTTTTTTGGGTAGTTTTTCATTCAGGGAAGGCAACAGAAGAGGTTCCACTTTGACGACGAACTCTTATCTATTTTTTTTTAAATAAATAAATCTCACCAAAGATAAAAATTTTTTAAGCTTCTCATGATTTTCAGGAAATAATGCTTTACTTCCGGTGACATGATTGGAATTTATATTTTAAATTTTTTCGGGTAGTTTTTCGTACAGCAATCTTCACACACGTACGGAACTGCATACTTTTTGCACTTGTAGCACAATATACTCTTTTGGTTCGTTTAACCAGTCAACGCTTACTATCACGTTCTACCATAAGACTTTTCATTTCACAGGTAAGCCAAGGAGCCGATTTTTTATGCTTGTGAGGAACGTGTAACGGCACAAACTGGTCAAATGTTGAAATTAAATTAGTACATAAATAGTTAATATAATAAGGAAGTGTGGGCCTTTTACAAATCTTTGATGTTTATTTAAATCGCTAACATATTTCGACTCAGATTCGAGTACTTTCCGAGGCGTAATTCTGCGAAGGATACATTATATTATATAGAAAACTTAAAAATACGTTTGAATTACGATAAAATAATACAAACATACACTCAAATCACGGTTTCAGTCTCCCCGGTGTCGGACTTCCTAGATCGGTTGGCCAAAGCAGTTTCTCCGGCGCGCAGGGCGAAAGACGGTGTTTAACCAGCAGCATACAGAAAAAGGCGCAGTGCGCGTGAAATCAGCTTCGAACTCACGTTTGGAGATTGCGTAACATTAGGAAATGGTTCTCACGGCCCTGACTGTTTACGTTTGGATCCCCCCGATTTGGGACCAAAATAATTTGAAGACAACCCCGACACTGGACTGAAACCGAGGTTTAAGTGTATATGGTGTTTCTCACCCATATTATGCGAAAAAAAGAGAAATTATTTCGTCGTAGAGCGATATCTATAAGTGGTTATAAAGATTAGTAGCATTGAAAGATGTTTAAAAAAGTTTTAACATATTAAAATAAGTTATGTGAATTTCGATTTCCCGGGCCTTATTGAGGAGGCATATATATTACATTTACTTTTAGTACACACAAATTCGCAGTCATATTTCACTAATTTAACTTGTAACATGGCTTTTTGTTGATAGTTTCTTAGAATGAAAATAAAAAAATCTTTTTATGTTTCTAGATGAGAAAAATAAAAATCTTTTCAATTTTTTGAAGTTATGGCATTCAAAATTATGCCCCAATTTCTAATTAACTCATTTTAATATGTTAAAACTTTTTGAACATTTTTCACTACTGCAAATCTTTATAACCACTGATGGATATCGCTCTACGATGAAATGATTTCTCTTTTTTTTCGCATAACATGGGTAAGAAACACAATCTATATTTGTATTAGTTCAACGTAATTCAAACGTGTTTTTCAAGTTTTCTATTTAATAGATTGTATCCTTTGCAGAATTACGCCTTGAAAAGGACTCGGATCCGAGTCGAAACATGTTGGCGATTCAAATAAACCTGAAAGAACCGGTGAAGGCCTACACTTCCTTATTATTTTAAGCTAGCGGAAGAAAACAACTACATAAATAGTTAATTTTACTATTAATATCTTCAGCTAGTAATAGATTTTCCTAATCGTAGGTCATTAGGTGCTTCTGAAACTCAACTTCCATCTATATTTGGAAGCCTTTGCGTTTGAGTTTGGATTTGACTTGTATAGGTTGAGTGCAAGTGTATTTTCAATTAATATTAATGAGGTCGTGCTAAGAAAGAAATGGAATAGGGTAATGGGCCTAAGAAACTAGCTTCTTTAAATCGTCAACCATCATTAGATCGATTCGAGTGCTAGGTCGATCTGTGTGAGAATTGTATTTTTAAAATTAGGAACATTTCAGAATCTAGTTCAGTACCATGAGAACCAATTGGAGCTTAATAAATAACACTAATTGACACACTGTTGCTAGCAAACGTGACTTTGAAAAGAAGGAGTTCAATAGTAGGAAAGTAAGTCATCGGACTGATTACCACCATAACTCCTTTAAGACTTTCATGCACGTAAAGACATACACCACTGTATTGTAGTATTTTGCTCCATAAACTACAATGTCAAATATGAATTCAATTTCAATTTCGTTTTTCGAGAACTAAGAATAAAATTTTCAATCAACTCACCATATTTTGCGCTTGGAGGAAATTCTGAGCAGAACATCTACGATAATTCTGTTTTGTATTCTCTAAGTCAGTCCAACTTCGCCGTCTGTCTATGCATTGAAGTAGTTGAGCATGATTGTGACCAAATCCAGAAAAGTGAGTGGGCGAACTATTGTTGGAACAGTTGGTAAGGAGATCGGGTTCAGATCCGCCATCCTGATCGTGAAGTCGAGCAACAACTTCTGCTGAAACCAAATGTTGAAGAGAAGGACAGGACCAACTGAGCCTATGTGTCTGTATCTGTTCGTGATGGAGCATGCGGTTGCTGTACCCCATTGAATTTAATGTCGAATCTTGCATTCGAAGACGTTGAACATTGTCGTATATTTCGTGCAGATGTTGCAAATTTTCATCTATAATGCATAAAGAAAACATTATGAGGCTTCACAGCGTAAAATTTTCTAAAGGAAAAATCGGGAAATAAATTTCATTAAATAAAACCATATTTAAGCGTAAGGCAAAAAGAATTAGGGATTTGTTTTCCCCTTGAACCATTAAGCTCTCCTAATAACTTCTTCAAGAATTTATTCATTAACGACATATGCAGATTGATTCACGTTAATCTATTACATACATTGAAGTGGGCCGAAAAACACGAGATTTTGAAATTCAAAACGGCTCTATGCGAAAAAGTTGTGAGTCTATATCAGAAATGACTGTGAAAAATTTCAGCCAATTCGGATAGTACCTTCGGTTCTGACCGAGCTTCAATTTTTTGACTTTTAGGTTAAAAACTATAAAATATGATTATTTCGAATATTCATTCATTTTAACAAAACTTTTTTCCACTTCATCAAATTATGCTTGAACACAATTAAATGAGGTTACGAATGAATTTTCTCATGACTAGATATGAGAGAAAAGGGGGAAATTATGTTACATTTGTTGTCTAATGACCGTTTGCAAAGCAGTTGTGTAGCTTTTTGCCCACTACAATTTTTACAGTGACTCAGAACTCACCACGTAAATATTACATTTTATTATTTATATTATTTCAAGGAAATATGCTATAAACAATTCAATAGTATTGAATTTTAAGATTTGCAATACGTTTTTTTCAGAAACAAAATCTGTAACGTGGCAATCATACAAAAAACCCAGCCCTGGAGATGCGCAAGTTCTAAATATTAAGATATTTTCTTTGGCAAAATCATTTCTTCGTCAAATGGTACCGATTACCGAGTTACCACATTTACACTTCGAAACTTCGTGCAAATTAAATCACCCTAGTAGTGCAGGCACTGATCATGGATTCGGGCAAGAGACGGTTTATCCCAGCTATTTTGAAAAGAATAAGTATGCGTTGTCCATAATTTCAATTTGCCATGAGATCTCCCGATTCAGCAGACGAATACTAGATGGGAATGCGCGTTACACAAAATAACTTATAGCCAGCCACAGGGCATTTTGACATCGCGCATTCTCATCTAGTATTCGCCTGCTCATTCTAGCGTGATCTAGGATATTTATGGCTGAATGATTTTATGGCAAAATGAAATTACGGACAAGTGCATACTCACCTCTGAAAAGCGAGGTTTATGAACATTCCCCAAATTTTATTTTTCCTACAATACTCAAACACACACACACACACACACACATATATATAGTTTAAAAAATGGGTTTTATAACCACCGCAGGGTCCTACTGGAAGCAAATGCCATAGAAATGACATCAGCCTCCATCAGAACCGCGGTAAAACACACCTCGTGTGTCTTAAGAACGCAGAGCGAACCAAGGATGACCGCCCTCTGCATCCATGTCGCAAATGCCTCGGCATGTTTTTGACACGCGGGCATGGCTTTGAGGTTACGAACCAGTGATGGCTTCGCACCTCCGAGAGCACCGATCACAAGGACAATAATTTTGACCGA
>JAUMHM010000083.1:53344342-53360834 GCA_032362435.1 Melikaiella ostensackeni
AAAAGTCTCTACCTTCTCGGACGTAGACGGATCATTAACAGAAACAGAGGGATCGCTGAAGATGTGCGATGGGTCAGCGGGAAATTGTTGATTCTCCCTGACCCGTCCATTTCTCTTCTGTATTCGCCTCCTGACGTCAGATAACACCCGTGAAGGGATCACCGGAGGGTACCTTGGAAGTGGCTGGAGGATTTATCCTTCTGTCCAGTTCCATACTTCTCTCCATAGAGGAGAACTTAAAAAGTGTTCAGAATATTTTTTCTAGCTCGTTTAATTTTCGTCCTAAAAGATCAGTGTGGCGCGACACAAGTTGTCTAGCGATTTTTATCCGAAAGAGGAATCTCATGGTCATATTTTCGTCCGATGTTGTGCTATTGAGGTTAAATTTTATTGTGCATTTTGTCATGATTTGGTTTTTATAATATTTCCACTGACAAGTAGAGCAATTTTTACCTTGCACCCTGGTCCGAGAAGTGGCGTATTATAAAAAGAGTCCTGTAAATTACGGTTCATTTTCTTATGAGCAGACAGAATTTCACTCCTTAATCTGGTGAAGAAAGAAACTGATCTGAATTTTCAAAACAAATACATTTTTTTAGAAGACGGGTTTAAAAGTTTGAAATTGCCAAAGGAAACAGCTTGTCAAGGATTATAAAACTACGCAAGGATGTGCTCCGGCGTAAACGCTGTTATTTCAGCCACGGGTGCTCTACCCCCTCCACTCGAGTTTTCTGTCCTTATTATATACGTTCTTGGAGCAAAGATCATTGATTGACAGTATATCTCTACATTAGAATAATTTGATAAGAGATTTTGATTGAAATTGCGAAATAGGATTTCTGTGTAGAAAGATTTATTTTAGGCGTGTGCCATTTTCAGTTAAAGCGATATCAGAGAGGGAAAAATGAAAGAGAATAGAATAAAAATAAATGGTATAGAATAATTACGTATACGAGTATATCCCTTCGTGAATACAAATGACTAGATTTTATATATTGAAAAGACTGCTAGCGATCAGCACTTGAGTGCATTAAAAATAAAATTAGCGTTTTTCATACAAGAATATTTTATCCAAATTTGCGAGTTTTATGATTATCAAAGAATAGATGATAGGGAAATACATGTAAATTTCTTAGATCAGGTTTTTTAAAAATGAATATTGTTATTGTTCATGGCATTTTACTTTTTCTCTCATTGAAACCCCTTCTATTACGAGTTCTATTGATTATAATCATGTATGAATAATTGCAAGGGTAATTAATTTATTAATTCAGTTGAACAGCAAATGTCCGAGGTTACAAAGTGGCACACAACGTGGGGCATGAAGAGTTGGAACGGGTGTAAGATTCTTTCTTTTATCTCAGAATTCAAAATGGATAGAAATAAATTGATTGAAGCGTTTTTCAAAGGAGATAAAAGTTTTGAAAAAGTGTACTTGCCACCACCGTCGAGTCAGAAAAATGTTCCTCGAAGTATGACAGAACTCGACAAATGGTTGCAAGGACGAAAAAGTGTGAATAGCGAAAAACAGTGAGTTTCGTGAAAGACAATATTGAAGACTGAATTGAAAATAAATACAGAGTGAATAAAACGAAAACTTTTTCGTGAAAAGAACTAGAAATTAACGTGTTATTTTGTATTGGCGAGACAGTGAATAGAAACTTTTCTTTTCGATTTTTCTTCATCAAAATGAGTAAAACAAATTTTCGATCTTCGAAAATAATGAAGAAATCACTCGCTGAGGATTAAACCCAAGAGGATTTAGATGTGACTATTCGCAACGTCACCCCCGAAAACATGGAAGAAATACTTATTACGCCACAAACAACGCCTGATCTAAGCTCAGAACAGATGTGGGTCCTTATAAATCAGCGATTGGATGAGCTTGAGAAGAGGACGCAACGAATACTGACAGAAGAAAGGAGACATCGAGGACAGTAGGTGGATGAAAAGAACAAAGCCTTACAGATGAAACTGAAGGCATTGGAAACCAGCATCAGCAGATCGTTAGAAGCCACGACCAATGTGACGCAAAGCCTGGATGATTGAAAAACTTGAATACAAGCAGAAATCAACAGACTGGAGACCGCCCATGCTAGGGTGGCAGAGCGAATCGCAGCTGACCCGAATGTACGATCGTGCAACCCCGCTGCGGTAGTCAAGTCCAACATTAGGTACGTGCTACCGGAGTTTAATGAAGAGGGGAGCCCCATGAGGTACCTGCGGCAACTCAGGCAATATTGGGAGGAGGTCCGTTTCAGAACCTGCGATACAGAATACTTAATTGAAAAATCTCTATCCGGCCCACCCAATGACTGGTGGCTTGTAGTCAAAGGGTACATCATAGACATCGAGACTTTTGCAACGAAGTTTTAGCAACGTTACAGGAACGAACATACCCAGCATGAGATTAAAAAGAAGCTGGAATTTTAACACTTTCAACCTGGAAAGGACAAATCACGAGCTGAATACGCCACGAGGATGTTCGCACACGTTAGTGATCACGATAGTATAGAGATAGTAAAAAAATTGGCACGTCATTATAATGACGAGATGAAATATGCCATTGTTGGAAGAGGGATAAATTGGTGCGAACCGCTTATCGAACTCTTAGAAGAATTTGATAAAATTAGCAGCATCAACAATGGATACATGAAAACGAAAGATTCCAGAAACAAATCCAATCCATAACGTAATGGGAATTACAACAATCAGGGAAATTGGCGAAACAACAACCAAGGAAATAATAACCCTAGAAATAACAACCAAGGAAACAACAATGCTTGGACACAAGAACCGAATGGAAATCGACCGGGTAATTATGCAGGATCTCGGCCGAACGCAAATCCAGGGGGGCAGTGTGCCCCATACGAAGGAAATTCGTGGCGACAGCCACTTCTAAGGTGCAAAATTGAGAGATTGAGTCCCAACAAGAGATGGAAAATACGCAGTTCCCACAAGATGAAACAACATTCGAGGCGGAAAAAGAGCTGGAGCCGCGTTAATGAATAAAATAACAACGGAAATTGACATGGCACCGGAAGTTACGTACTCGTACACCTGCTCACAAACACACGTGAGGATCTCATAGAAGAAACTGCGGAAGCAACACCTAAGTCACGATCAAAATGTTACACTGCTAACATACAAGTCGCAGGCATTGCAACAAAAGCGCTGATTGATAGAGGTGCGGAGATTATCTGTATTTCCAAAGAATTTCTCAACGGCTACCGAGAGAGATTCAGCTGCTATCCCAGCCTACCACTGGCAGGTGTGGCCATAGCAGGGCCGGTGGGGGGCGAAGCGGTACGCCTCAGCAAGCAAATATACGCTGATGTGCAATTACCGAACACGTTAATACAGATGGCATATCTGGTTGTGCCACGCCTATCACGTACCTGTAAATTTGGGACCGACGTATTGGATGAACATCGGGCCAATATCGATCTAGATACGAAGACCTTTCATATCTCATATCTCACCTTTCCGTATCTGGAGGGCCAACCGGCCATTAGAATTATACGAGACGAAAGCAAAGGAAAACAGGAAGGACATTATAATTTCAGTGCCATAGAAACAGCAACGGAAGAGGCTTGCAGATGGGAAGAGACAGAAAAAAAAGATTGACCTTCAGAAAACAAATACTTACCTCTAAATGTAACGTGGAATGAGATCCGTGAGAGAATAAATTAAAGTCAAAGTTTGAATGAAGATAAAAAGACAAAACTCGGAGAAATACTATGGAAGCATCGACAAGTTTTTCAACGAGAACCCGGATTATTGACAAAACACAGGCACGCACTTTCAGTCAAAGGACAGCCATTCGTTGGACGCAGCTACCTAATTCCTATGGCCCATAGGGAGAAGGTAGATGGAGAAGTACAACAAATGTTGGATATACGGATTATTCAAAGGTTAAATAGTCCCTATATAAATCCTGTAGCACCTGTAATAAAAAAAGATGGAACAATTCGCCTATGTGTGGATGCGAGGAAATTGAATGAGATCCTGATCGAAGATTGGAAATGTCTAGAGCCTGCGGAAGTATTTTTTCAGAAATGCAGAGGAATGAACATAATGTCCAATCTCGACATGACCAGCAGTTTTTGTCAGGTGCCAGTTCTCAAGTCAATAAAAAAGGGCGCTTCATGGAAATGGGATCAAGAAGCACAGGGAAGCTTTGAAAGAATGAAACAGGTCTTTCGAAATTCTGTCATGCTTCATTTCCGAGATCTAAAGAAAAGCTATTATCTTTAGACAGATGCCAGCAATTATGCACTAGGTGCAGTGCTTTATCAGTTGAATGATCAGCAAGAAAATGAGATCATAACTCTTGCAAGTCGAATGTTAAAGGGACCCGAATTAACGTGTTTTACGACCGAGAAAGAACTTCTTGCATTAGTATGGGCGTTGCAAAAATTTCAAACGTATTTTCACGGAGCCGAAATAATCTCACGGATCATCTAGCTTTCGCAAGTCATTAAGCTAGTCAGATTTAGAGATAAATTCGTACCGGTACATCATAACCTTACTATTGTCGTTTTGTTGAGATAATTTAGGATTTGAAATTGAGAATTGTAATGATTTTTGGTTTTAATTGAGATTTTGCTCATTTCGTCGTTAGTTTGTTTGATTGTTTAACCCAAAGAAGGTCTGGCGCCCGGCATAATTTGTTGTGTTGAATTAATTTCGAGGTTACAGTGCCAAAGATATATTATTCCTTTGTTTCTCCCAAAAAGGGAATAATATTATATTGGCGACACTAACGTGGGGTTTTAAAATTTAGGTATTAAAAAAGGTTCCTTTTATTAAAGAAAATTCTTGTGTAAAAATTTTGAAAAGTTGAAATTTCCAAATTTTTGAAAAATTGAAATTCGAAAAATTTAAAAAAAAATGAAATTTGAACATTTTTGGAAATTTAAAGCATCGAATTTTTGGTTTTCTTATTCAAAAACAAAACCCGAAATGGAACTTCATCGGAATATAAAAATTTCTCTAGTCGACCTCGAAAATTTTCCACAAGTTGGAAAATTATCCCCAATTAGTTGCTATCATTCGCCCACACTTTTATCCTTAAATTCTGAAAGTGTCAGAAATAAAATACCCTGAATTTTCTAAGAAAGAAAAATTTCCAGCCCTAGGAAATTAAAATAGAACTTTGGAAATTCAAAGTGACCCCAACTATCGTGAAAATTATTCACATTATACTCTCTTCGGTCAGAATTCCCATTTCATATATACTCCGTTTCCGGTAATCATAATCGCGTCGATCGTATCGTGAATCATGGTCGAACGAACTCATCCAGACTACGCATGGATTTCTGCACTAAACAAGACCTTGAGATTGAGCTTGTCAATAGAGATTTGTCAAGTGATGGCGCGTTTCCAGTCCTGCTCGAACGCCTTTACAGGTTCGAAAGCCGAGCACGTGGCGAAAATGACCCCGCGAAGGAATTGGTAGATTCACGCGATTTAACTTCCGTCGAAGAAAGCTCAGAATACGATTTCGATGAAACTCGTTTTGAACCGGCAAAAACTGCCTCTAAAGTAGAAAATAAGAAATCGCGAAAAAATATAATCGAAAATCTGAATTTAGGAACCTTACGAAGAGAATTAAATGGAGTCGCAAAAAAACTTGAAGTTCCTCAACAGTAAACAAAGATAGGATAATCATCCTAGATGATACTATAGATCCCCAAACAACTGTCCCTGACTCAGGTGCGTCGGGTAGAGTTCGACCTCGTGATGTAAACAAACAAATTCCGAGACAAAGTGCGAATTCTAAGAACGATTTAGAATAGAGGGAACTTGCTGAGACTGATAGAAGTAATAGAAATGATTTTCGTGATAATTATTTTCGAAGTAATTATCATCATAATAGGAATGATTTTCGCGATGATTATCGTCCAAATAATGACTCCCGTGATAGAAATGTTTGTCGTGAAAATTATTTTCCAAATGATTATCCCCATAATAGAAATGATTTTCATCCAAATAATTGTTTTAATGATCGAGATGATTATTTTGATAATCGAACTTTCAACCCATCTGATTACTATTATCGAGATGGATTATCGCGAAATAATAATAATGATCTTCAGCGATTCAGAAACAATAATGTTAGTCGTGCCACTACTGTCAATTACCGAGGAGATTTTTCGAATCATCATAATTATCGCCCTTTTAATTATGACAGGCTCGACTACAACACTAGCAGTCTTGAGAGACCCCTTTACTTACGAAACTATCCTTGTGTTGATTATCATTGTGAAAGAAATACCCCACACGATTGTCGAGATGTTAGGGATACTCATAGAAAGATTTCCCGTGAGAATAGTTATCGAGATAATCCTAGAAATATTTTTCGAGAGGGGAGAATCTGTGATATTCCTTTAAAGATGCCCCCAGATAACAGGATTCACAATTTTCCTAGTAACATCTCCCCAGACGATATAAAACATTTTGGTTTTTCTCGTCGGATAAATAGGGACATACAGGGTCATTTCGATTATGAGAATGAGTTTTTGGAAACGGATCCTAGACCTCGATACAATAGCACGACTTTACGAGCTAATCATCCACATGTTAATTTCGACCCCTCATGCGAGTTTCAAAATCTTGATAACAGTCAACAGTATTCAAGACAAAATCCCAGCTTGGGCGTTTTCATAATAATGATAACACAGTTCACTCACGCCATAGTTTTCCGCCCACTTCTTTGGCCGCTACCTATGATATTATGCGAGAATGGAATCTTAGATTTTCGGGAGCGCGCCATGAAGACCTAGACACCTTCCCAACAAGAATAGCCAATGGTCGTTCCATGGTTCCGGTCGACGATAGGGACTTACTATGTCTCCTTCCTTTCTTCATGTCAGGTATAGCTGGAAGATAGTATGATGGTCATTAAAATGACTTGCTAACTTTCGAAGAGTTCGCCGCAGATTGTCGGGATAAGTTTAGCGATCCAGATTTTCAATTTGAATTGACTCAAGAGATACATAGGCGTACTCAAGGTGACCGTGAACCCGTAGCCGATTATTTGACGTGCATATTAGCTATGTTTGACCGATTGTCTCCTAAATTGACAGAAGAAGAGGAAGTGAGCTATACTCACCGAAATTTATTATCACGCTTACACCTTTCGATTCAGAGGTCAACTATACATGATTTTGCCCATTTAGAAAGAGTGGCGGTAGCAGCGGAGAAAGGTTATAGGGTTGCTAAAGCTTTTAGACCCCCTCCAACACCAAAGCGTTCTTTATCGACCTAGCGTATTACAAACCAAATTGTAGACCACAAATCAAAAGAAAAGAAACCATTGCGGACATTGCGACATTGCGGACGAGCGGTTAGAAGTGGAGTGGGAGGACCCCATCGATAATCTTTATTTAGCGAAAAATACCGGACCACCACGAACTCCCAATCCAAAACTTAGTCGTAATCCCCCTCCTAATGACACACGAGATCCTAATAATAATTCTAGTCGAAATCCTACCCTCAGTTGGAATCCTAAAACTAATTCTAACCCTCACTATAACAGTAAACCCAATTCCAGCCTCCATGCTAATACTGAAATTGAAAAAGATAAAAAAATTCCACTCAACAAGACAAACATTTTGACTCTATTACAAATCCATTTTTACCCCTGAGCATTGAAGTAGAGAACCCTGTAAAATCCTCGGACGATGGTCCATCCTGTTGGAATTGTGGTCGGCAAGGCCATCGTCACCAAAATTGTGATGAACCTAGGGGCATCTATTGTTTCGGTTGTGGTAGGAAAGACGTGACGAAGCCTTTTTGTTCCAGTTGCACGGAAAACGAGCAGAGGAATCGTTGAGCGGGGCTGCAGCGATTCCTAACCTTCCTGAAGAGCCCATTTAAACCATCCAAACCCGAAATAATTAGCAGTTCCCAAGATTCCCTTTCGAATATTAAATTATCTCCCGTAGTTGAACTCACTTCTCAAACCAATTTAGTTGATCTCTTTCCTACACCAATTTTTCAAATGTCCCAAATTTATTATACTCCTACACCCTTGAATGGATCTGAACCCCTGATGTTCGTTAAGCTGCGTACTCTTGGCCACTTTATTAAAGCCTTAATCGATGGCGGTTCTTCCAGAACCTTTAGAGGACCAGAAGATATGATTCTCGCGGAAAAATTTAGACAAAAAGTAAATCAGAGCAATGGACTAGTACAGGTTGCGAATAGTAGCTCAGAAGTTGTTTTTCAGAAAGTTATGGCACCCATGGAACTACTCCAAAAAGCGAGGCTATTGCCCGTACGAGTATTGGAAAGCTTACCAATAGCTTCTGCTGCAGCCTTAGATTTTATGAAGTTCTTTGAAATGCAAATAGATCTTGTAGATAGGACTTGAAATTTTAAGGAAGACTCTTTTAGAATATTTAAATTTAAAACAGAGGAATTGACCAAAGATAGTTGCTAAGGGTTGAATGAATTAACCACGGATCAGGTAGAAATACCCAAGATCTTCTTGCAAATCGAATCATTAGAAATTCCTGAGAAACCGGGACAAACAATTTTAACCGAACATATAATTGACGTTAACGCACATCCTGCTATAAAACAAAGACATTACTTAGTATCTCCTCAAGTCTTCGAGGCCCCAATCACGGAGGTAGATCAGATGTTGGCAGACGATATTATAGAACCCTCAAAAAGCGATTGGTCGTCCCCTGTTGTGATGGTCAGGAAGCCTGATGAGAGTTATCGATTTTGCTTAGATTTTCGGGAGCTAGATGACGTCACTAAAAAAGACGCCTACCCCTTTCCACAGATAAATGATATACTAGATAAGTGACGAAAAGCTAGATACATTTCTAAGATAGATTCATTCAAAGGTTTCCTTTAGAGTCTGCTACCACCAGACAGTCGCGAGAAAACCGCGTTTACCGTACCTGGCCGTGGGCTTTTTCACTTCAAAAGAATGCCTTTCGGACTCATAAATTCCCCTGCAACTTTTCAGAGATTGTTAGATCGTCTGATTGGCTCTGAAATGAAACCCCATTGCTTCGCCTATCTGGACGATATAATAATCGTGACGGAAACTTTTGAGGAGCATTTGAAGTGGTTGGCTAAAGTACTAGGAAAAATTCGAGATTCGGGAATTAAAATCAATCCTAATAAACGTGAGTTTTGCGTATCTCAAGCCTGATATTTGGGTTATCTCGTAAATGAAAGAGGTTTACGAGTCGATCCAGAAAAAGGAGCACTCAATTTAGAATATCCTGTCCCCCGAAATTTAAAAGAAATCAGACGCTTCTCAGGTATGGCATCATGGTACCGTTGGCTTATCCCAGATTACGCTACCTCACCTTCACCCTTAACGAAGTTGCTTCGGAAGGACCAACGATGGACTTGGACAGAGGACTAACAAATAGCTTTTGAAGAAATTAGAGCTTGTTTAACTAATGCTTCTGTGATGGCCTGTCCTAATTTTGAGGTTCCTTTCGAGTTGCAAACGGACGCTAGCAGCACCGGACTAGGCGCAGTTTTAACTCAAACTGTTGAGGGTATGGAATATTTAATATCCTATGCTAGTAGGTCTCTGACTGTAGCGTAACAAGAATATAACACTACGGAAAGGAATGTCATGCCGTATTATGGGCCATTCAAAAGTTTCGCACGTATTTAGAGGGCTACCATTTCACGGTCATAGCAGACCATAGTAGTTTGCGTTGGCTACATAATCTTGAAAACCCGACCGGTAGACTAGCGAGATGGGCGTTGGAGTTGCTTGAGTATGATTATGAAATAGTGCACAGAAAGGGTGCCCTTCATCATGCGATATGAATGAGTAGAAACTAGTTCCAAGCGAGTACAAACGCGAAACAATTTTAGAAGAAGCGCACTCAGAACAACAAGCCGGACACTTGGGCATGGAAAAGACGTATATGAAAATCGCGGCGGATTATTCTTGACTTGGTTCTTATAGGGATGTGGCCGATTATGTCCGAAAATGCGAAGTTTGTGAAACCTGTATGGCGGATCAGAAGCCCCCCGCCGGATTTTTGGGACAACGAATCATCGAAAAACCGTGGATTATCGTAGCCGCAGAGATAATGTGACCGTTCCCTCCAAGTAGATCGAGATTTAAATTTGTGCTCGTGATTCAGGATTTGTCTACCAAATAAATATAATGTGTTCCCCTCAGATCCGCTACCGGGAAAAGAATTTGCGGTTCGTTTCAAGAACTTATAATAGATCGTTGGGGAACCCCTCAAGTGCTCTTAACCGATAATGGAACCGAGTTCATTACTAATACCCTCGGATCAATGGCCCAAGAGTTTAATATCCCAAATTCGATTACACCTCCTCACCACCCACAAGCGAACCCGGTGCAACGTGTAAAAAGGATACTCAAAACAATGATGGTGTCATTCATCGATAACGATCATCGAAAATTGAATGAACACCTTTCAGCGTTTTGCTTCGCCTACAATACGGCTTACCATTTGATCTTAAAGACAACTTCCATCTTTTTGAATCTCTGACGAGAACCAAAGCCCATCAATTCATTCCATAGGCGCGAAGAAGGTGAGCTTGAAATTGACCCCCCGGCTCTAGAATTGTGGAAGGAAAGAATGTCAAAACTACAGATAATAAGAGATTGGCTAATTAGAAATTTAGATACGGCTCTTCAAAAACAATCTGGCCAACACAACCACAGGCGCCGACAGTTCCGTTTCTCCCGAGAAGACCTAGTTTTGTCCCGTAGTCGTATCTTGTCATCTAAAAAGCACCAAATAGCCGAAAAACTCAGCCCAAAATATGTAGGACCCCACAGAATTTCCAATGTTCCATCTTCCACAGTCTATGAGATCAGCGACTTGTGCCACAAGAAAATTGAAAAATCCACATTCAAGATCTAAAGCCCTTTATAACTGCTGATTTCGAACCCCATTCTGATTTGTAGGAGTTGTTGTTACCCCAGTAGTCGCCCTCTTAGTCGCCCTCGTCGCCACCCTGTTAGTCGTTAATGTAACCAGCCCATAATGTACCCTCGAAACGAGATCATCAGAAAACTGCAGGCGAAACTAGAACGTGAAACCGAGAAGTTGGGAAAGATGAAAGAAAAATGACAAGTGCAAAATATTTTCATTGTACAACAAAAAGAAATACTAAATAATCTTAGGGACTTCGCTAATGGGTTACAGGCCGAGATAGAGAAGGTTAAAAATACCTGACGTGAAACAGGACTGACGGAAGAACCAGACGAGAGTGAATACGCTGAGGAGGACAACGAGAAGATTCGTGCATCTCCAGGTTGGAGATAGATACTCTACGAGGCAATCCTCATTAAGATCCGCAATAGGTACCCCGGATGATCGTTGGCAATAAAGAAGGCTATCACTGCTGAGTTTGAGTTCTCAGAAAAGCCAAAGTCCGCAGGAATACTGACAATGGAGGAGAGTTCCGAGGTTGCTGCTGGAGGTACGGGCGTCATATTTGTAGAGATTCCCGAAGAAGAGGAGGACATGGATGTGAATTTAGAGGAGATTTACTTTGCCGCTCTTGCCCAAGATGACAAAGTCCCTACAGCCCAACCCGAGATATCTCCTAAGGCTATCCCAAGAGAGGCGAACCACCATTCGAGACCTTCCAGTCCAATAGCTGGTCCTTTCCAATCTTCACCCTCTACAAGCAAAGTTTGGGAACCAGAACCCACCGAGACAGAGAATCTGGACGCTGCACTGCTGACGGAAGACATGCCAGTAACTGAGAATCTAACCTCCGAGGAAGTTGATGATGCACCCATCTTAAGATGTAATTTTGTCCGACCTCGTCCAACTCCCAACATTTCTCGGGAGATACAATCTCATTCTTCGTCGCTGGCAGAAGAAGATCGTAGCCCAAGGACATTAACATCTGCGAAAAAGCCACCATCGCTGTTCGACATTAAGGTCGATCGACTCCCGGAGTCGACGAAATAGTGGTAAAATGGTTGAGGAGGAAACCTAGGCCAGGATGCTGGCACTACCATAGTCTCACACACTTTTGTCCTGCTTGCCCATTGCCATTTATTGAGAAGTTCTACTTTAATTGTGGAGAACCTGGCGTAACCGTTCGCGAATGTCCTCTCTGCAAAGATTCACCAAATGATGACAATAAAGATAATCTTCGTAGTTCTCCCTTATGAACTCTAGTCTCCCTTAGTTGTCATCTACCTCCTATCATCAAGTAATTTATGCAGAAGCTTTATAGTTGTCACACTTATTCTCTCAAATTCTTTTGCAGTTGTGCCCCTAAGACCACAAAATTTATCGCTACCATTCCCTCAAAAATTACACCCCTAGTTTTAATTGCTAACATAAACCTTTTTCTAATATAAATTTTAACTTGAATTAGTATTTCAAAATTTCAGACTGGACCTAAGTAAAGATTGATCATATCATAATTACTTTTGTCAGCTTAAAATAGTAATTTGTGAATAAAAGAGTTTATAAATGTTCATTAACCTGTCATTCATAGTTTATTGTAGAAATAAAGCCAACACATCTTGCTAATTATTATCTGTACATGAGAAACTTTTCCAAGGTAATTAGAAATTCATTCAACATTTTAAAACGAAATAGTCGTGGAGCTTCGCCTCTCTTATATATGGCGCTTGAGATTTCGCTAAATCAAATTATTGGGCGGATATCAAAACCGTGGTCTGAATTTGATCAAACACCTTCGGTCAGAGACCTGGCTCGGTCCTCTCCGGGAAGGGGAGAGTTGTGACGTTGCAAATTTTGCAACGTACAAGAGTCATAAATGATAATGATAATGATAATAATAATAATAATAATAATAATAATAATAATAATAATAATAATACATGAATAAATGGATCTCTGACTCTTTGGGGACCGCACGATGCTCCACGGCTCGATTCGTTAGCATTTTCATAACATAATTTCAGGCTGATTCGTTTCGATTTTTATTTTTTGTATGTACCGCCTCCTCGGAATCAACATCGTCGATGGACAACGAGGGACATCGAGATTTAAAGGACTTCAGGACATTTAACTTGGATTACTACTTCCAGATGAGTGAGGCAGAACTCTACATGGACTATGGAGGCGAGAAGATTTTAATTGTTAAAGGCGCAGATAATTACTGAATTTAAATTCAAATTCTATGGCGATGGTAGCACTCACAACATCTGTCCTCCAATCATAGTCGAACCTCCCATACGCATCCCACTAGAAGAGATCAGGGTTGTGACCAATGAGAACCACGCAATGAGTTCGAGGAGAATACCGTCTCGATGAGCGGAATCTCAGTTTGAGACTCGCTCTCTCTTCGCTGCGGACGCCGAAGCGCCTATTATGACCAAGAAAGCCAAAATTCTATTTTTAAATAAATCCACACGAGGCTGCAAGGTTTCCCACGGCTAGTCACTATTGTATATAACGTGATCATTTGGAATTTATTATTATGAAATTATTATTATTATAATTATTATTATTATTTGAGAAATATTTTGATATGTAAAATCACAGCGTTACTGAAAATTTGTGTAAAATCTAAGAAAGGGGTTCATGTTAACTTTCATTGAGAAATTTAGAATTGTTATTCAAGAGTTAAAATTAATTTCAGAAAGATTCTGTAATCAAAAATTAGCATTTGTTTGAACTGAATAAATCAGATTTGTTAATTTCTTCTTACACTAATCGAGTTACTATTCGTAATGTTAAGAAACCTTTTTCTTAGCGAACCATCCTCCCTACCGCTTTCGCAAGCCATTAAGCTAACCAGATTTAGAGATAAATTCGTACCGGTACATCGTGTTCTCACTATTGTTTGTGACCCAAGAAAGGTCTGGCGCCCGGCATAATTTGTTGTGTTGAATTAATTTCAAGGTTGCGGCGCCGAAGATACATTATTCCTTTGTTTTTCCCAAAAAGGGAATAATATTATAAGTTAAACAGCAGATTCGCAGCATTCCCCAACAACAACAGGCGGATAAAAAATTACAATAGCTAAAACAAGAAATAATTCAAGACACAAATGAAAAACGCGATTTAAAATTATCAACGACACTTTATACCATTTCGACGGAACAGCACATCGCATATATGTGCCAAAAGAATCTCTGAAGTCTCTCATATGGGAATGTCACGCTTCATACGGACATCCAGGAGCGGAAAAAACATAAGATTCACCGGGAGTCATTTTACTTTCCTTGAATGGCAAGGGTCACGCGTTAAACAATAGCCACCTGGGATTTGTGTCGACGAAATAAAATTTTGACATAAGCCTCGCATGCTCTAGAAGATCCAGTCCTATCGCAGGAGCTTCTTGAGCTCATATCCATTGATTTTTTTGAACCATTCACTAAAACATAATATGGATATGAATACCTCCTCGTGATAATAGACAAATTTAAGAAACTGTACCCTCTCCGTAAGGCTACCAGTGAAATCGCCATCAAAAAACTGGGCGAGTTCGCGGAGAATATCGGAATGCCACGGAAGGTAATTTCTGATAGGGGCACAAATGGAAGGCAAGCACCAGAGGAGTGAGAAATCAAAATCATTCATACGTCAATACGCCACCCACAAGCTAACATGATGGAAAGAGTCAATAATCGAGAACTAGCAAACATTTTCGAACACTCTTATCGCCTAATAAACATGGCTCGCGGTTCGCCGAACTTCAGAACATGGAGACCATTCTCAACGAATCACACCACGATACCACGGAAATGACACTTTACGAGGCGCTATGGGGGAGAAAATCAAAAAGATGGTGGAAGGATTTCTTGTCACCAACATCGCCCCACCCACAGGCCAATAGACAAGAGCAAATAATCGTGCTGCGGGAAAGCATTAAGAAGAAGAGAGCGAAACAATTATGGCGACTCAATCGGAATAAAACGGGCGTCACCTTCTCAGTGGAGAAGTGGGTACTTACCAAAGCCTGCAATGTGTCGCACGCGGCGACAGGTACCATGGCAAAGTTCCTGGCCCTCTACGAAGGTCCTTACAAAATCAAGAAGCAAATCGCCACCAACGTCTACATTTTCCAGAACGTTGAAAATGAACGAGAGGGGCCAATGCCATGCGAATGACCTCAGAAAATACTACCGAAGAGAAAGTGAGAGAAGGGATGAGGAAAACGCAGTGACCACTGAACCCGAAGGGCTCGAAGACCGACCGGAATTTGAGGAAAATCAGTTTTAAAGAAAATGCCAACCATGCCCGACGCAAATTCACAGTGGGAAGTTTTGGATTCTCATTGCAATGTGGATATCCAGTGTGATGTAGACATCGATCAGGATGATGTGATTGAGACGGAGACGCATAGTTACCGAGTCGTCGACACACGACCTCGTTTTATATCTACAATAACGAGAAGGACCATTCGACCACCCGACACAAACCTCTCGAAAGTGAACGTACCAAAATTTGTAAAAATCACAAAGAAATAGGGAGTTGGGACCTCGGACGCGAATCGTCGAAACCGTCGACATCCCAAGATTTCACAGACGCAGCAGTAGCCGGACCAAGTAGTGGCCCGAAAACAACTTCCACCTTGCAGCTAAACGGAGATGCAGTAAAGAGCGAAAATATTGAAACAGAAATCCTGAAGGCATTGACGATAAATGCGCTAAAACTCATCCCTCTGGTGGAGGAAATAGCTACGGAAACAAAGAAAAGTGAAGAACCTGCGAGAAAAATAACGCAGGAGAGTGAGCGGAAAGCAAGTGGCGGCAGGCACACGAAGAGAAAGCGACAACACGACCAAGAAGAAGAATGTACGGCGTTCGAAAAAGCAGACACGATGCGTTGGTCGAGCAGATTTCCAAAGATGGAAATTTGCGGCCAGCTAAGGGAGAACATAGGCCGAGTGAAAAAGAAAACGTTGACGGACCGGCCATAAAAGTTCGAGGCATCGAAAAGCGCCAGCATTTCCTACCTGGGATAAGGCGAGCCTACCTGCAAGCGATGAAGGCGATGGCTCAATTGGTGAGGCAAAGCGGTACTCAAGCAAGTGGGAGCGGATCGAAAGGTGTCACTCCATCCACAACAGAAGGCGAAGAAGATAATGAGAAACCCTGGAGGCCCCATCTCTCAGACACAGAGGATACATGGATGATGTATCGGCCCTGGACACCGGCGCAAGATTGGTCTTTAACGCCGACATGGACCTTTAAAGAGAAGAATAACCTAAGAAATCCGAATCTGAATAATAAGCAGGAGTATAAAAAGGCCAATATCTCTATCACAGGCAAGACTGAAATCGTCACAATCGACTAGGAGCTTACAATTATGTTCGAAACAATTTTTGTTATATTCATTGTCTCTAAAAACTTCTTTTTATTACTTGCTGTATTTTCGATAGAGTCAATTTCAATGGGGGGCAGTTGTAACCTGCGAGTTACAGGAGGTAGCCTGGCAATAGGCAAAATGGCATTCTCCTGAGTGAACATGACGAAATGTTGCATCACACAGGAGAAAATGTAGAGCGCAAACTACGC
>JAUMHM010000083.1:53378513-53388632 GCA_032362435.1 Melikaiella ostensackeni
TGAGAAGTTGACATCTGGCGAAGGAGTATCGGAAACCCGAGTCGATCCCGAGCCGATATATCGACTTCCCGATACCATGTCGAGCCGAGACCAAACCGACGCGATCCCAACCGATACTTTAGGCTAGTCTCGGGT
This sequence comes from Melikaiella ostensackeni, assembly GCA_032362435.1. Taxonomy (NCBI): domain Eukaryota; kingdom Metazoa; phylum Arthropoda; class Insecta; order Hymenoptera; family Cynipidae; genus Melikaiella; species Melikaiella ostensackeni. Next base: position 53,378,649 of record JAUMHM010000083.1, read on the forward strand.
CGGGATCGTGTCGGTATCGGAAAGTATCACTTGACGGCACCACTACCTACTACGGGATTGTCTAACGTATCCTCTTTTGTGTCACGGTTGTTATGCTCCATAGCTTGACCTGCATACAATTTCTTTAAAAAATAACTCATACAGTCTTTCACTTTGTCCGAGTCCCATATCATTTCACCATCAGCATTCTTAATTCCGACTAACTCATTGCTAGTGTTTCCTTTCCTAATCTTCTTAACCCATTTCCAATTCATATGAAATCTTCTTGCTTTCTTTGACTTTCTCGAGTACACTTGTTTTTTCTCGTTGATAGTCACGCGGATTCCATCATTCCACCAAGCATCTCCAGTCTTTCTTCCTACAGCCGCAGTACTGCACACTCCAGTTGCACTCTTAAGGATGCTATCCTGTAGTATTATCCTTAAATCCTCTACATTTTTATTGCCTAATTCCGTCTTCCAGTCTTCTTTGTGATGTCCTAAATATTTATTCAGCTTTTCACGAAACAGTATTTGTACTTCTGTTTTCTGCAAACTCTCTATTTCAACTCTCGTCTGCTTTGACTTATTATTAATTCTTCTTCTCCGCCATCCTTAACCTAGGTTCATTTTTGAAACTATAAGGTAGTGATCCGTTGCAAATTCAGAGCCTCTCATGGGCCTTGTATATCTTATCAGCCCTCTCAGTCTTTCATGCCCTTGTGTGCGGCTCTGCCGCAAATAAATAGGATCATTATTAAGTACGATATCAAGTCTTATTCAGTGTACCTATAGTTTAATAAAGACTTAAAACTTGAATTAAAGTTTATTAAGTTAATAAATAGTGTACCTACCTATATAGTTTAGGTTTAAGAAATTTGTCTCTCAAAAGAAATCTCAGTCGTTGTAGTATTGATATTTGGCTCTGTTGATTAATGAGTTTGTCGACCACTGGGTTAGTGTTGTACATTGAGGGCACCAGTCTCCTGCAGTTTGGCCTTCAAGATGGGAAAAGACCATTCATTACTTCAGAAATGTGATAAGAATTCTCAACCCTGAGTAAATAAGTAGCCGCCAGTTTATTTTTAGCGGGGTTTGCGTACTCTTACCCCGGTAATGCAGTAGCAAAAGTGATTTCAGCGTGTTAAAAATGGTGCCTTTGGTGTGGCGCTATCTGGCACGATTTCGGAGAAGCCTTTAGTCAGTTTCAAACAGGCTATTTTGGAGAAGTGTTCGGCGTTCAATGTTTACATAATGTTATTTCGTCAATCGTTTACAAATCGACTTACTTTTGACACGCTTCACGGGTTTTTAAAAACTCGCATTTTTATGTACGGTCGTCCCAAATCGGACGCTGTTGTCCCTTAGCAAACAATATACAGGGCTGCCACACAGTCACTTAAGTCACTTAAGTCACTTTTAGTGACATTTTATTCAAGTCATTTGCTAGTCACTTTTTTTTGAGTAAGAGTCACTATAAGTCACTTTTTTAAAGGAAAAGGTCCTTATAGACTTTCCAGACCTTTTAGACTTCTATCTCATAATTAACCTCTCTTGTTAATCGACTTCGCTGTTACCGTTTGAACTGTTGCCGACTGCTGGACAATCGGCGCGGCGCTGAAGCGCGAATTCTGGTATTCAATTTTTTTTGTTGATCGTTACATAAACAATGTTTTTGTGGCTTGTCCGTTGTCCTGCCCACTGTCTAGTGAAATTGCGAACTTACTGTTAAACAGAAGTTACACACAGGTATGTAAAGCAAAAATAAATATGTATTTATACTAGTACTATTTTAATTTACGAATAGACTTCGCTTTCTAATAACCAGGCGCGAAAAATATTTACGTCAATTTTAACAATGGCTACCCACCTCTTCCAAGAGTTTTTATGTTTTAAAAATACTATTAGTTCAAAATATAAGTTTAGAAAATTCATTGACTAAATGCAATAGCCTTTATCCTTTAAAAACAAAAGTTAGGTTGTGTTTCTGTGGAAATCCCCTATATAGTAATTTCTCTCGCTTCTTTTATCGGATTAAATGTTGCTGTTTTATTGACGCTTTTTTACCAAGTAGATATGTGATATAATTTTCTGATGGAGGGGACTTTTTTCATGAGTAATTTTTCACATAAAATCCAGTGAATGTGACAGAAGGTTTTTTAAAACTTTATATAGCTAAAAAAATGAATGTTACAAAATACATTTAACCTTACTTATTAAAAATATTACTTCAATCGTATATATAAATTTCCAAAATTGAAGTCTATTTTCTTTAAATTTTTGATACTTTTTGTTGTTTAATAAGAATATTTTCTTGTTCAAAAAGTTTTTCAAACATTATTTCTTATTTATCGCTGGTGCCAGAAACTAGTTCGTGAGCTAAAAAATTTCGCGTTCGTCAAATACTAATTCATAACATTTAATTATCTGATAAAAAAAATTACGTGCGATAACTTTCGGGAAATGTAATTGTATGATAAATAAAAGTTATTAAGTCAAACAAATTTTTTTAGGAATTTTTATTGCATTTTTTCAGATGTATATGAATTAAGAAATTAGAACTTTCAAAAGATTCAATATAAATTCTAAAAATCTCTTTCTGAAAATATTTGCCATAGCATTATATTTCCTGAAAGTATTCGCAAGAAGAACAGCTGGAATTCTCGGTTTCAAGTTTTGCGTAACCTTTACATGAAATTGAAAATTTTTTCCGAATCAAATTGATAAAACAATGTGAACAAATTATGTAAGTAAAAAGTCACAGTTCTATCTGAAGCTTGCTCAAATACTTCAAAAAATAGTTTTTAATAAAGCTGAAGATTCAAATGATTTTTTAATTGCTCAAAAATTTCTGATTTACAAAAATTTTGTAAATCTGAAAATTTTTTGTCTACATCCGACTTAATGTTCTCATCTTGAATTATCTACTTATTGCTTTCTCATAGAGGAAGCTCTGAAAGGATGATCATTTTCGAACTTCATTTTTTGACATATCTTGACATAATTCATTCATTGAGTTTAGAGCCGGATCGGAAAGGAGTAAAAATTTTTTTTCGAATTTATATTTTTCTCAAAAGTCGTTTTGGATGTGAGTTTTTTCTCAATATTGATCATATTAATGGAAAAAAAATTATATGTAGATTTTAATGAAATACAGTAATACCAGGTTCTGCAACCCAAACTGTTTCAAACAATGAGTGGTATTTAGTTGATATGGTTTAATAGAATGTTTATAGCTATCTCCATATACAAATTTTCATCTTTAAGAATTTTTGAAATGTTTTATTTTTCGTTTTCAAGCGAATTTTTTCAAATATTAGGAATATAGATACGTAATAAGTTCCAAATTCGTTCATTTTGACAACATGAATCGATTGATGTATTTAGAAGCACTCTGTGGCCAAATGAAGTTATGATATGTACAGATTTTAAAATTTTTCTAACGTTTGTAAGAGAAAAACTTTCTTAATTTTGAGAATGTACCAATATTGTAATGACTAAATTCGTTCGTTATGATGAGACGAATCGATTGATGTATTTACCAGGCCTGTATGAGAAAATAAAATTATGATATATACAGATTTGTCAATTTGTTTAACGTTTAAAGGATAAAAAATTCTCATTTTTTGAAATACACCAATATTTTAAGTGTAAAATTTATTCGCGTCAATGGAATGAATCTATTGAACTATATAAAAACCTCTTATGACTTATTCAAAATAAAAGATAAACAATATATAATGAGCAACGAGAAACAAGTGTTAAAGAACGCAGGCAAAATCGCGTATTCCATCCTCTCCGACTCATTTTACAATCCAAAATACTCTCATTATAGCAGTCTCTCATCATGATCATAAAAAGCATATCAGTCCGATTCTTGTCAAAAAATTATTTCTTTATAACAAAACAATCTTTTTTAAGTCAGCACAGTATTCATGAAATGATCACAATTAGAGATACGCCATATAATGAAGCGCCCACCAAAGTACTTTACAGCGATTTTAAATTTATTAAAGTGATAATTTTGTAATAAAAATACAAATGTTTGAACATTTTAATTTTCGAAAATGATCACAATTAGAGATATACCATATAATGAAGCGCCCACCAAACTACTTTACAGCGGTTTTAAATTTATTAAAGTGATAATTTTGTAATAAAAATACAAATGTTTGAACATTTTGATTTTTTAGGCATCCTGGTGTGGTAAAACGCAATGGGGAAGTATTGCAGTTTTTCCACTTTATTGCTTGAAAAAGATGACGGACAAGGCTGTGAGGTAAAAGATTGGTCAGTCAAGTTTAGTGATCATAAAGCTGCCTGCTGTGTATGCGATGGTTCCAGAATTATAGTTACTCAGAAGGGATTTTAGGCTCTCATTCAAAATGCTGCGACAGACAAGCACAAGAAAAACTTCACTGGCCAACAAGGAACGACGCAGTTGAATATAAAATGTGCACCATCAGTGTGAAGTGTGTTGCTGCTGATTTTAGTGCTGCTTCGTGTTGAAAAATATTATAAAAAAAATATAATATAAAATATATAATAATAATAATATTATAAATAAATAAAAAAATACATAATAATATATATTATATAAAAAATATAATATAAAACTTGAAAAATATTTTCCAGTCTATGTTCAGCGTGAATGAAATCACCAAGAATTTTACTCTTGGCCGCACCAAGTCTACTTATCTCTTAAATGATGCCGTGGCTCCCTATTTTAGGCCTGTCCAACTCGTGTTTTAGTCTTTTATATGACGAAACGACGAATGCGGCTGGACAAAAGAAACTGCAGACCTCTGTGAGATATTGGTCCAAAGGGAAGCATGGTATCGTTTTTCAACGTTTGGCAAACTTTTTCATTGGCAGTGCTATAAGTGACGTCATTCTGGAGAAGTTGAATGAAGCTATGGACCACGCTAATTTATCTACATTTAATCTTCTAATGTTGGGTAGCGACGGACCGAATGTAAACAAAGCAGTTTTCAGGAAAATGAACAGCCAACTAATTTAAATCAGAAAGAAATGTTTAATTAACCTTGGTACTTGCAACGTACACGTTTGTTATAATGCGTTACATAGTTGAATGGATAAGCTGGGAGAGGAAGCATCTTCTTTGCTTTATTTGTTGCATGATTTATTTCACGGTTGGCCTACTAGATGGGAAGATTTCCGCAGCATTTTAGAGAAATTTGATATTCTGCTACAACATTTCATCCAATGCGCATCTTCGCGTTCGCTTACAATTCAAGGGGCTCCAGAAAGAAGTCTCCTTTTTTGGGAAGCTACACTTGAATATTTTCTTAAATTTCTTCCAAATAAGCAGAGTCAGAACTTGCATGAGGAGAAGTGCTACCTACGGATTGTAAAGCTTTTAAAGAAGCCAATGATGAAGGCTAAAATGATGTTCGTTGTTCTAAGCTCCAAGGTACTGACGAATGTTACAGAGATGTTTCAACAAGAGGAATTGTCAATGGTGGCGGAATTGAAAAAGGCTCTTTTCTTTAAAGATGCTCAGTCATATTACATCGCTGTGTGCAAGCACATTTTACACAAATCATCCTTGAAACCAGCCACACTTCTTTGAGACTTACAGTACCTTCACCCTGATAAGCGAGTCAAATCTTCTAGCTCTAGTGCCATTGTAGCAGCCGCTAAGGCTCTACCCTGGACAGTAGAAATTGATGTGCTCAAGGACGAGTGGAAATTTCTGCAAGGAGAGAAAATATTGGAGTTCAAAAGAGAGAGATTCGACGAATATTGGGCTCGAATATCTGATTTAAAAAATCCTATTGGAGAACAGAAGTACCCGACAGTGAGTAATGTTGTGAAAGCTTTTCTTACTCTGTCTCATGGAAACACCGATGTTGAGAGAGGTTCTTCAGTTTCTGGTCGTATCCTTACGGATGACAGAGCGTCTAGGAGCGAAAGAACGTTGAATTCAATCCTCACAGTCAAATATGTGATAAAGCAGTGTAACAATTTGCCTCATACTGTGCCTCTTTCTAAGGAGCTTCTTGATTCCGCAAGGTGCGCCCGTGACAACTATGAAAATTATTTAGATGCAGAAAGGATGCTCTGGGATGAAAAATGATACAAAAATGAACTAAACTGCATGTATATTTGTGTTTATTTTTGCGTTGATTACATTTTGAATGGTTATTTTGCATAAATATTGCGAGGAGTTGTCATCAATTTGCTGAAAAACACTAAAATAATGCCCTTCAATTACATCGGTCAACTTTGTGAAGAAATTTCAGGTTCGACATATTCAAGTCTTTCTAAAATGTGTGCATATGACTTAATCCAAAAAACATGTTTTTTGCACGTTTTCAAAAAATTGTAAATTGAAAAAGAAATTCCATTTTAATTTATAATTCTTCATGAATCTTCACTAGCAAAAACTTGACATAAAAAATTGGCCCTAATTTTTAACCAATAGGACGTTTTTCTTATTTTCAAAAATTTTAATTTTCAAATGCTAGAATAAAGCTTTTCTCTTTTTCTCTTAAATAAGGTGGAAGCTATCTAAGTGGTGAACAAAATGAGCTAGGAATCAATTTCAAATCAAGCCTTCCGAAAAGGTCACTCTGACGATTTTCCGCGAAAAATATTAAGTTTACAGAAAAAGTGTAGAAACAAAAAAGTATGCGTTTCAATGAAATCAACAACTTTTATTCACAACATTTTAGTTTCAAATTAATATTTTTTGGTATTAGAAAATAAGTTTTTTTAAAACAAAAAATGTTAATAGCTTCATTTTTAATAACCTGCGCCAAAAATCCTTTTGGAATTTTTAACTAGGATGCAAAAAGAACCCCTACACCAAGTATCAAGTCAATATTCTTGGTTGACTTTTTCGGACGTATATTTAAATTAATATTTTTGATGTTAGTATGTAGGTTGCTGGTCAAAACGATTTTTGAAGAAATGAGAGAAAATCTCGTTTTGACCAGAAACGTGCACACTAACATCAAAAATATTAATTAATTAATTATCCTGGTCGGCAAAATAACATCAATATTCTAATTTATTCATGATTAGGTTGAATTATATAAACATTGGAATAAGTCTAAAATTTCGCAGGGCGAAAAAGATGCAGACCCGCGTCCTCCTGTGATATAGGAGAAATGAGAAACGATCTACTGCGGCCTCGGTGGCGTAATTGGTAAACGCTCCACTCATGTCAAGTCGGCGTTCCCGGTTAAAATCCGGGCCGAGGTAAATTTTTTCTCATTTCTCTAATAATCGTTTTGACCAGTAACCTACACACTAACATCAAAAATATTAATTAATTAATCTAACTGGTCGACAAAATAACATCAATATTCTATTTTTATTTTATTTTTTTCAATTTTTACATCAACGATATCTGTAAATGGGACATACTGCCTTGCTATGCGGTAAAAAACATCTTTTTGATTGAAAGGAATTTCCTAGTTTACCTTCAATTCCAAAATAGCCGAATATTTAGTATATATCAAATAACACTTTTGTTTGAAAATTAGTTGAATAATATTTTGGTTTTCAACAATTAATTTTTAACTAAGTCAGATTCATATTTTTTGAATATTTTTTCTGAAAATCAATTTTTCTCTACAAAATACCATCATTTATAACAATGCAAAGTAACAAGTATCACACTGTAAAAATAGAGATCTGTTTTTTTATAGTTTCATTTCTTGCGTGTCCTGTTTTTGAATAGGATAACTTCATTCTGTTATTTTCAATGTAAAACAAATGACTTTTGGATTCCACCAGTGATCTCATCTTAGTACCATTCGAGATTGTTTTTTCCTGAGACTTATTTCAATACCTGAAATTAGCCCTGAAATAATTCCTTGTTTTTATAGTGCAGTGCCAGTAGGACAGGGTGCAGGTGTATATTATCTAGGCGCCGTACAGCCCTGACTTAAGGACCTAGAAGCAACGTGCTACTGTTCTTCAAAGTTCAGGCGCCTCTTTGAATATACCGCTATACTTCAATTGAGCAATCGCCTCTACTGCACAATTATTATTCAAACGTTTCTACATAGCTGAATTATTAGAAAATTAAAATATTTAAGAAAAAAAAAATTTCGCAGTCGTAGGTGCAGTAGTATTCAAAATAATTTTGTTGCTCACAAACTATATTGACAGTCATGTTTATACAAATATTTTAGTTTTTCAAAAAAATATGTATTTTCAAGGCATTAACGAATGAACGAAAATTTTTTCGAAATTTTTGAGGTAATTTTAACAATATAAGAGTCTCTTAAAGTTCACCTATGTAATTGAAGGGCATCATTTTGGTGTTTTTCGGTCATTAAACGATGACAATTCTTCGCCATATTTATGCAGAATAACCATTAAAAATTTAATTAACGCAGAAATAGACACATATTTACAGGTAGTTTAGTTCACTTTTGTATTGCTTTTCGTCCTAGAGATAATCACGTTCAAAGTCAGACGACTAAATGAAAAAATTGCGGAGTAGGCGTGAAAAGGAACAAATGAAGAAAGATAAAGAAGAAAAACTGCGCAAAATATCTGAAAGCAGGAAGAAATTGCGCGCTGAAGAAGAAAAGCTTGCTATTTTGAGGAAAGAAGAACAGAAATTTAAAAATTTTAAAAAGCTCTTAGAAGAAGCTAATATCAAATTGAAAAAGGCTCTGGAAAAACAAAACATGGAGGAAATTCAACTCGCCCAGGCTATGCTTGTAGCAGTAAGAGAACTGCTGAAGGAATCATACGGAAAACGAGAAGAAATTAATAAAACCCAGAAGACAGTGGAGAAAAGAAAAAATATTTTAGATTTTTTCTAAAAAAAAAAAAAAAAAAAAATAAGTAATATATATATATGTATGTATGGAATACTCTATTGTATGAAAGTTCTATTTAATATTGAAATTTTAAATTATTTTAGTTTATGATTTTCCGCTTTTCTAGTTCCTATCTTTAAGCATTGTGGAATATAAATATGGCAAACTCACCACTAGAATTTCTTGTAATCTTGCCAATGCAAGCCAATAAAATATATGTGTAATTTAATCGAAATTTTGGAGTAGATAAGTGTTTCTTTGTACATCACAGGCCTTTTTTCGTGTGTTCATTAGTCACTTTTAGACACTCTTTGTGTTCAAAATTAGTCCCTTTCAGTCACTTTTTTGCTCAAATTAGTCACTTTTGTCACTTTTTCCAAGTACATTAGTCTGTGGCAGCCCTGACAATATACTATTTTCCGAAATCGGAAAAATACGTCTTGCCTAATTTCCTCTACAAAAAAACATTTCGTCGCTAAGATATTCTGCGTCTTGAAGCGTAGAACCTACCTGATTTGAAATCAATTCAGTCCGCAGATTTTTATTCTACATATTTTACATACACTTTCTGGCTCTCCTATCATTGTTTTCCAAGAGAACTTCGGGAAGTATTAAATATATATGTAAAATAAATATGTGTATAATTACAGGATAATTTAGAACCAATCTATTTAGATTATTCCATCTTTCAAAAAGAAAAAAGTCATAATCCAGAACAGTAATACATTTCTAAAAAATGCTAACTTCCTCAAATTTTCAAAATATATTTAAGTAAAATAGATATCTTTTGGTAAATTGAGTTTATCATCAACAACCTCAATTAAAAGAAATCTTAAGTATTCATAGGCAACCCTGCAGATTGGAACCAATCTTTGCTTAATGTTTCTCTTTCAAAATTTCTTAAAGATTGAAGTAAAATCTATTTTCTTATGAAAATTTTTTGTGTACTGAAAAAGAACACCGAAAAAGTTCACAATTCAAAAATAGACTTTGAGATTACCCACTTTTTCGGCTCATTAGAGACAGATGAACAATAAATGTACACAACAGGAAGAAAAAAGAGGGAGAAAAAAGAAAAAGTCAACCAAAACCATCCTAGTTATCCTATAAATTACCCCTGACGAGAAAGTCTAAATTGGCTTCGAAACATGTTGGTCCCCAGTAGTATAAAAAAGACGGAGAAAAGAAAGAGTGTGAGG
>JAUMHM010000083.1:53392805-53427654 GCA_032362435.1 Melikaiella ostensackeni
AAGGTCAAACAATTAATCAACATTACTACCTTCACGTTCTTGCTGAACTCCGTGAAAGAATAAGGAAAAAACGACCCGAATCGTGGCAGGACAAGTCATGGCTCCTCCACCAAGACAATGCGCCGGCTAATTCCGCATTGTCTGTCAAGAGGTTTCTAGCCAAGTACAGCATCTCAGTATTAGACCATGTGCTTTATTCGCCAGATCTTGCGCCGTGCGACTTTTGTTTTCCAAGGTAAAATCTGCATTAAAGGGAACAAGATTTGAGTCCGTTGAAACGGTGAAAGAGGAAGCAGCACGCGTCCTGAAGGAGCTGACTGGAGAAGACTTCCAGCACTGTTTCAAACAATGGAAGATTCGCATGGAGAGTTGTAGGGATAGAGAAGGGATGTATATTAGAGGTGATAATAAATAGGTATGTATGAAATCGAAATGAAATGTTTTACAGCACCAGTCTCGTTATTTAATAGCCACACCTCGTATATTCTTAAAGCAAAGAGGAATCATTGATACCAAGAAAATACTTGAAGTTTTACGTTCTGTACAATTTTCCGATTTGTGTTGGTAAGCATTTATTCCAGAAGTGCCATCATTTTATTGTCAGTTTTAATTTCTTGGCATTTTCAGGCAGTACAACAGTTTCAACTTTTAACAATCTCTTTGTAGTATGGTCTAAAAGTTCTTGTAGTCGGATAGTAGCACTCGTCTCATTGATTTCAATCGCTGGAGTTGAAGGATAACATTCATTTTTGGCATCTGTAATGTGCTTGTGAGATTAAAGAATGTCACAATTTTTTCGTTGCAAAAGTTTTCTTAGAAGTTCATATTTATTCTTAGTTAATTTCAAGTCCACGAAAAGGGCAAGTGCTTCATCCTCAGTGAATGGTATCGGTAGTACACTTGTGGCTTGTGATGCACTAGATTCCATATTCGCAGCGTCTTCACTTGATAAACCTTTCCCGATGATATCAGCCACAGTAGCCTTATCTACAGTTTGCAAACTTTCGAGCAAATCAACTTCAGTTCCAGGATCAAGATTTTGTGATGCTTTAATTCTTCTTTTCTTTGTTTTTCATGAGCATTCCTGATAACTCTTAGCCTTTTGATATTTCGGAGTTGAAGCTTCTGAAACCGAAAACACATCATCCAATCATGACTTATTGCCATGCAGAAACTTATCCTTAATAGAAAACGAAGCCTTCAATCTCTTATTGCAAGCAGGTATGCAATATCGAATTAGTCTCTTTCGCACTAACTCTAGTGAATTTTCTGGAAGAAAATACTTTTCTTTTAAAGAATTGAACAAGAAGTCTGCGTCTTTGGAATTCGATACTAATAAGATATCTGACAATTACCTGTGTTTCAACTCAAAAGTATCCACGTTTGTGAAACTGAATTATTAAATTCGCAACAGATATAGCTAAAAGAAATAGAAATTGGCTGCAAGATGTTCAATCACTACTGGAAGTTGGAAAACAAATTCAACCGGAACAAACACTGAATAAAACGGAACACGAATTTAACGAACACTAAATAAAACGCGAAATCGTTGAAATCGTTAAAATCGTTGAGATCGTTAAAGTGTTGAAATGTCTCTCAAGGAATGGCTTACATAAAATAATAATTCGATAACAGAAACAAAAGACAAACGATCAGTACGCTGCACTGATAAATTGTATTTTGTTGACGCTGCGCTGCGAATAGAAGCCGACAAGTTTTACTTAAGTCCGCAAGAAAAGTTTAGCCTATACATTAAAGAATAATTGCACTGTGAATTTGTTTATAACAATTGTTTAGATAATGAATAATTGTTGTTAATTTTCAAAGTATCATATCAAAGAGTCATCGAAAAGACATACCTAGTTGATTCCGTAAACAAAAATTGAGCCTTTTCATCGAAAAGTCGACAAACTGTGAATTTGTTTATAAAAATTGTTTGAACAATTACCAAAAAGCATTTATTCTTAATTTATGGTAATGGAACATCCATTTCTCTCACATTTCATACAAAATCTTTTAATTCCAATGAGCTAAACATTACCAATCCCAAAAAAATGACTTTTCTTCATTAATTTGTTTATAACACAATAAAAAGTTTTTGAATTAGTTTAACTAGCTGGAAATTATTCCCATACAGTTGTAACATTGTTTCAAGATCTTCTTTGATCAATCTGAATGTCTTAAAAGAAATGGCACTTGAGAAAAGTTAAAAAAAAATCAATTTTTTTTTTGAATAACAAATTTTCAAAACAATTTTGAAACATATAATCACACAAATGTTTTCAAAATCTGAAAAGCTTTTACATAAAAAAAAAGTTCAAACCGGATGAATGATGTAGGCTAAGAATTGATTTGTACGGGTACTTTTTTTGCCCCACTGTGCGTCAGAGGCTCTTTCGGTCTCAACCTCAATAATAATACTGATAATATTAATAAATAATACGGGCACAATTACAACTGTGTAAAATTTCAACAAATGAAAATAAATAGTGTCGAAAGTGTCCCTTTGAGTAAAATGATCCATATATGATTGATAGTTCGGCACTGACGATATCGTTTTTGATTTAATTTGGAATTAATTCAGCCTCAGCTCTTGCACCCGAGGCATTATTTATTTATTTTTAATTATGAAATGAAATATTGACGTAGAGGGCAAACTAGTGACGCGCAGATTAATCAGAAATCCAGGAACAAAATAGAGGATATTCAGAATCCAGTGACGTAGTTAACTTATCGGAATTAAGTGTAGGACAGTATAAGGGGCGAGGGCTGCTAATTCAATTTCTGAGAATTGTCACTCACCTTGTTCCTGGGAAGCAACTCATTTGGATAATTCTGTTTTTTTCCACGAACGACCAATCAATAAAAGAATCTTAAAAAGCAGTTAACCGAAATTAAAATTCACCCTTCTCTAAAAAAAATTTCACAGGTTTGACATTTATTTAGACGATCATAAAATAAATTTTATAAACATTTATTAAAAGAGAAATGAGGATTTTCTCTTGCGAGAATTACAAAAAAAAAAGTTTCTGCGATCAACTGCTGAACTAAAATATGAAGAAAGTAATGAAGATTTTCTTTTGCGAAGTTACAAAAGTCTAGGATAAATTAGAAGGGAACGGTAGTAATTTTTTTTCTAGTAAAAAAAGTACGAAGATTAGAAACATAATATCATATTCTTCAGAAAATTATCAAAATTTTTTAAATAATTTTTTAAATTATATTTCTGTGGATATTTCTAGCACAAAATAGTATCGAAACATTTATTTTACTTGTTATTTGCACTTTTATTTATCATCCGAACTGAACGTTTTTAAAAAAAATGAAACCTAATTAAATTGCGCATTGAACTGTCATGGCGGATTTAAAAAAAATTGTTTTTATATCCAGCAACAAAAACAAAAAAAATTGAATTTGAAGTGTACCGGTCTCTAACAAATACTTGGATTCATTCAAAAATACCTGGAAAACATGAAGAAACTATCCAAAAAAGACGTCCAATTACATCGCGGATGTTAAAAAATTTACTGAATTTATTATGAACAAATAAGTGAATGGGGGACTCGCAGCGATTCGTCACAAGATTCGCACTAAATTTGAACAAATTATGGACAAAAACAGTTTTTTAATTGAATTAATGAATGTTCATAAGTAATTTCTTATTTTATAAGCAACTTTTATAAACAATTATCCATATCAGGTACTTATGATGGAATAAATGAAGTTTCTTCTACGGAATCGATCAGATATTACCTCGAAATGAAAGCTGAGTATCATACTTGGTCATCCAATAAAAATGGATAATTGCTTAAACAATATTAATTAACAAATGCACTATTGAGCTATTTTCGGACGGAAAAACTTGGTTCTCTCGACACAGTCAAATATAAATAGCTAACTTCTAAATTTTAAGCACATTTCGATGACAATTAATAATTTTTAATGTAAAAAACAATTGTTTAAACAAATTTTCATCATGTTATGTATTTATAAATAAGATCCCACTTTTTCACGAACTTAACAGCCAGTTGTTCAGCAATGACTTCTTGCTATGAATTGCTAACATTTAATAATTGTTCAAAAAAAATTTATTAACAAATGCATTGTTTGGCTTTTTTCAGCATTTGAACTTTGTTCTTTTAGCTTAATCTAGTGTTAATAACAAATTTTTAAACATCTTTTTGATACTTCGATAATGATCCACTATTTTTGTTATCAACTTTCTTTGATAATTCATCAATTGTTATCAACTGTTAGCAAGGAATTATTGCTAAGTTATTTTAAGTATATTCCGCAAGATAAACGCGATTTCAGTTTACAAATACATTACCCGATAAAAATTCGTTTATAACATCGTTAATAGTAATAGAACTGGTGGATCGTTATCGAAGTTTTCTAAATAGCCAAATAATGCATTTGTTAATTAAGTTTGTTTGAACAATGATTAAATATCAAAAATTTATAGTAAGAAGTCATTGCTAAGTGACTAGCTACTAAGTCGTGAAAAAAGTAGAATTTTATGTCATAAAAACATAACTTCATGAAATTTTATTTAAACAATTGTTGTTTGCAATGAAAATTATTTATTTTCATCGAAATGTCCTTACGAATTCAAAAGTTAGTTATTTACAGTTGATTGTGTCTAAAGAACGAAGTCTGTACGTCCAAAAATAACAAAATAGTGCGTTTGTTAATTAATATTGTTTAAACAATTATAAATTTACATTGAGTAACCTACTATAATACGCAGGTTTCATTTCCAGGTATGAATATCATCGACTTCGTAGAAAAAAACTTTATTTTCTCCATTAGGAATACCAGATATGGATAATTTTTTATAAAATTTGCTTAAAAATGAGAAATTATTAATAAACTTCCATCAATTCAACTAAAAAAAGTCTTTTGTCCATAAATTGTTCAAATATATTGCAAATTAAGTGATAAATCTCTGTCAATCCCCACGAAACTACTTTTATTCACTTGTTTGTTTATAAAAAATTCAACAAATCCTGAAACATTTGCGTTGCTGTCGGACATCTTTTTTGGATAGTTGCTTCATGTTTTCTAGGTATTGTTTATTGAATCCAAGTATTTGTTAAAAACCGGTACACTTCAAGAGTCAATTTATTTTTCATTTTTGTTACTAAAATTTTATTTCCTAACTTCAAAAATTCGCCATGACAGTTTAATGCGGAATTTCATTAAGTTTCATTAAAAAAAAACGTTTAATTCGGATAATAATTGTCTTCTGAAAATCAACTTGTCCACGGACGTTTTATATGCCCCAGTGTGCACGAAATTGGTGCCTTGAAAAAAAATATAGAAAAATAATATTTTTTAATAGAAAATTCATTTTCTTGCTTGGTTGAAGATTCATCATTTTAGTTGAAATTTCATGTATTATATTTATATATATATTTTTATTTATTTATTTATTCGAAAACTCGTCAGTTTGGTAGGAAATTAATCTTCTTGATTGAAAGTTCACCTTCTTGGTTGAAGAATTTGACAATTTTGTTGAAAATCCGTTTTTTTTTGTTAAAAATAATTTTTTTCAACTAAAAATTGAACTATTCCATTTTGATCTAAAAATTCATCTTACTGGTTGGAAATTTGTCGTTTTAATAGAGAGTTGATTTTTTTTGTTTGTTTGAAAAAGTCATTATTTTATTAAAAGATCGTTTTTAGTCTGAAAATTAATTTTTTTTAAATTGGAAATTCAACTATTCCATTTTTGGTTACATATTTATATTCTTTAGTAGAACATTTATCTATTCGCTTGAAAATTCATGCATTTCCTCGAAAATCCGTCTTTTTGGTTGAAAATTTAAACATTTTGTTGAAAACTTTTTTTTTTGATTGAAAATTAAGGTTTTCAACTAAAAATTATCTTATTCCATTTTTTCAATGAGAATTCATGTTTTTTGTTCAAAAGTTAAACTACTTTGTTAAAAATTCTTTTCTTTTTGTAGAAGATTCATCATTTCAGTTGAAAGTTTGACTCTGTCATTGAAAACTGAAGTAATTTGTTGATTTTTTTTCGTTAAACATCAATTTTTGCTGCTGAAAATTTAACTATTCCATTTTTGGTTCGAAATTTATATTGCTTAGTTGGAGATTCAACTCTCTTGTTGAAAATTTCTCTTTTTTAGTTAAACATTTATGAATTTTAACTAAGAAGAGGACAGAGAAAACTCTATATTTTTCAATTTCTTCACCTATCATCATAAAAGATTGATTTCCTAGTATATATTTTTGTGTTTTTAGTGCACTTTTCTGAGCATCAGGACCACCAAAAATCTTTATACATAATCTTAAACAATCTATTTCCAAATTTCTTATTGAACAAGATTTAAGATTTTTTGATTTATCAGTTTAAAAAAAAACCTAAGAATTGATATCTGATAGAAACTTCTCTGTATTTTTCCTAAAGGGGGCTGTAAAAGGATTGAGTAAGCTTTATATTTTTCAATTCCTAAATGGAAAAAAGGGACAGAGCCAACTCTGTATTTTTCAGTTTCCAAATGGGGAAAGGGGACTAAGGAGAGGACAGAGAAAACTCTACTATATATGTTTCAATTTCTTCTCTTTCCATACGAAGAAAATTGATATTCTAGGATATCTTTTTGCGTTTTTTAGTATATTTTTCCGAGCATTAGGACAACTAAGAACCTTTATACATAACCTTAAACAAACTTTTCTGCAAATTTTTCATGGAACAAAATTCAAGATTTTTTAATTTATCAGTTTTTTAAAAAAGAACCTAAAAAGTGATACCCGATAGAAACTTTTCTATGATTTTTTAAAAGAAGGCTGTAAAAGGATCGAGTAAACTTTATATTTATGAATTTCTTAATGGGAAAAGGGGACTAAGAAGAGGACAGAGAAAAGTCTATATTTTTCAATTTTTTCATTTTTCATAGTAAAAAAGATGATATCCTAGTATATCTTTTTGTGTTTTCAGTGCACTTTTCTGAGCATCAGGACCACCAAGAATATTTATACATAATCTTGAACAAACTTTTTCCCGAATTTTTTATTGAAACAGATTTGAGATTTTTTGATTCATCAGTTTTTAGAAAAACAACCTAAAAATTGATATCCGGTAGAAACTTCTCTATATTTTTCCTAAGGGGGGCTTTAAAAGGATTGAGTGAATTTTATATTTTTAATTTCTAAATGGGAAAAGGGGACTAAGAAGATGACAGAAAAAACTCTATATTTTTCAATTTTCCACTCATCATAATAATATATTGATATCCTAGTGTGTCTTTTTGTGTTTTTAGTGCACTTTTTCGAGCATCAGGACCACCATGAATCTGTATACATAATGTTGAACAAACTTTTTTCCAAATTTTTTATTGAACAAGATTTGAGATTTTTTGATTTATCAGTTTTTGGAAAAAAAACCTAAACATTGATATCCTATAGAAACTTCTCTGTATTTTTTAAAAGGGGGCTGTTAAAGGATGGAGTAAACATAATATTTTTCAATTTCTAAATGGGAAAAGGAGACAGAGTCAACTCTGTCTTTTTCAATTTCTATACTTTTTATAACAAGAAAATTTCTCAAATTTTACATTGAATAGAGTTCAAGACTTTTTAATTTAGCAGTAAACTTTATATTTTTCAATTTCTAAATGGGGAAAGGGGACTAAGAAGAGGACAGAGAAAACTCTATATTTTCAAATTTCTTCACTTTTCGTAATTAAAAACCTGATATCCCAGTATATCTTTTTGTGTTTTTTTTTGTATATTTTTTCGAGCATTAGGACCACCAAGAACCTTTACACATAATCTTAAACAAACTTTTTTCCAAATTTTTAATTGAACAAGATTCAAGATTTTTCAATTTATCAGTTTTTTAAAAAGTAACCTAAAAATTGATAACCGATAGAAACTTCTCCATATTTTTTTTAAGGAGGCTGTAAAAGGATTGAGTACACTTCATATTTTTGAATTTCTAAATGGGAAGAGGGGACCAAGAAGAGGACAAAGAAAAGTCTATATTTTTTATATTTTTTCACATCTCATAATAAAAAAAATGATAGCCCAGTATATCTTTTTGTGTTCTCAGTCTATTTTTCTGAGCAACAGAACCACCAAGTTTTTTTTTAATCTTAAGCAAACTTTTTTCAAAACTTCTTCTTGAATTATATTCAAGATTTTTTAATTTATCACTTTTTAGGGAAAAAAATCTAAAAAGTGATATTCGATAGAAAATTCTCTCCATTTTTTCACCATCAGAATCTCTTGAGCTTATAAATTAGCCATGAAACATCCCTCTGAGTCGCAAAAGAGAGACAAAATTTCTTTAGTCAGAAATTGTGAAATTTTTAATTTATCACTTTTTCTGAAAAAAAATCTGATAGTTTCCTCTGTATTTTTTCGATAAACTTGACTCCATAAACTTTCATATGAACCGTGCAACATCCCAAAAACCCTCGAAAGAGTGCCAGAATGTATATTTTTAGAAATTTTAAACTTTTACATTCAATAATATTTTGAAAAAACTAAGAAGTGATAACTGATAGAGCTTTTTCTCTATTTTCCGATAAAATGGACTCTATAAGCTTTCAAATGAACCAAAAAGCATTCCGAAAACTCTCAAAGGAGAGGCAGAATTTTCATAGTTCGAAATTGCAAATATTTCAATTTTTCACCATCTAAAAAAATAACTAAAAAGTGATACGTGATAGAGCTTTCTCTCTTTATTTGTCACATGAACTGGACTCTATAAGCTTTCAGAAGAACCAAGAAACATCTCTATACCCTTGAAGGAGTTGCAAAATTGGTATGATTAGAAATTGTAAATTTTTAAATTTAACACTATTCAAAAAAAATTAACTAGAAAGTGATACCTAATAGAGCTTTCTCTCTATTTTTCACATAAACTGGAACTTTTGTATACCAATCTTTTGGAAATTCCTCCAATCTACAAGATTTTCAAATAAACAGTTAACGGAACGGAGCGTTTTTTTCGCATTAAGCAGAATCCCATCATTTTAAGCTTCATCAATTCAGCATTTTTCGATTTCAAATTTTAATCCGGAAATAATCTTGCTTTCAAGGAAATAATCCTTGTATAAACTCGATTTACAGGGTGTAAGATTGCATTTATTCAGCCTTATACATTGCGCCGGCATACTGCATAATCTGGTAAAGTGCACCTCGGGACTCTTGTCGCTTATATGTCACTTCTCCATAATTCCATTCTCAATTCAACACCATCTTATCCATAATAAGAAGACAAAAAATGATTTTATTGATAGAAGCTTTCCTTCATTCTTCTATCATAAAATTTTTTTTTTTTCTTTAAAATTTTACGCTAGTAGGGTACATAATTGTTTACGAGCCCTACCCACATTTTTATGATTTCGTTAGCCAACACAATACTGATCCTCATCTTTCATATACTAAAATACACTGGAACCTCGAATTAGTGGCTGTTTCGGGTATGGCCTGCGATGGCCGTGAAGTCCAGCGCCTCTCTCCCGGCTCCTTGGGCCCCTTCATCATCAAATGCAGCCGACGGAAATTCTGCGAAGGCGGGATATGGGGGTCATTAAATGGAGGTTCCACTGTAGTATGAGAAGCGTTTCTCGTGAAAAAATTCCGATATCTTTCTTCAAAGTTTGTATTTAAATTTTTAAAATGTTGATATTTTGTTTACGAAGTGGAAAGGGTAGAAAGGGACTAGAATGATTTATGAAAGTAGTATTTCTTGTGAAGAGTATTTATTATTTCAATTTTCCCACTTCAATGTGACTTGTTATAAACTTGCAAGCAATATTATACGCGCACTATAGCGCGCGGGAAATGTTGCATTTTCAATTAGTAATATATAAATATGAAACAAGATTACTATGATTCAAATTTCAAATTGTACGGTTCAATCACTTCAAAAAATAATAATCTATTTTTACATTAAGCATCCCGACGTTGTTATATATTGAAACTAAATTAATCATCTTACCATTAAATTTCAGATCGTCTAATTTAACAGTTAATCCGTATTCCCTTTCTTCCACACTGATTTGCTTACACAGATCCTTCTTCACACCTAGTATATGTCCTCCTTTTGCCCTACCTTTCTTCCTCTCTCGTCGCAGCCTTTCTTTACCACACTTAGTTTACATGAAGGTTCTTTATGAACTCTTGCAGGTAGCTCCCTTCTATCCATGTTTCTTAAAAAGACACTATTTCGTAATTTCTCCAGTAATCTCCTGCCTCCAATAAGTTGTTTCCTCCTGCGACGTCCCATGTTATTGCATTAATTATTTCAGAAATTTCTTCCACGTAACCCCTTTTCATCCACGATTCTTCTTTCGTTCCAAAAGAATTCGGTGTTTCCTACTGTCCATCTCCTGCAGCTTTTGCTGATCCTTTTCCCCTTTTCCTTCTCTCTTCTTACTTCTTTTCCCATCCACTTTCGTACCTCCTTCTCTCTTGGTGTGAGATCATCTACTAGAATTAGAGTTCCTTTCAGTCTACTTTTTTTCGCCATTAGTCTCCTTTTTGCTTCCCATGATGCCATCTTAATTAATACCCCCCCCCCCCCTTCCTATCACTCTTGATTTCTGGATTAAAATTTTCTCACCTGTTAATCTCCATAATATATTCTGTATTTCCCATTCCATATTTCTTCCTCCTGATGGCCTGAATCCTCTTACTATCACCCAAGTTTTTCTAATGTGTTTCATCTCCCATTCTATCTCACTAGCCTTCAACCAATCCTGCTTATCTTGTTGATCAAGCTCTTCCATTGAGTTTACAATTTCTCCAATTATAGCCTGGTTTTCAATTCCATCCAGTCCGCTGTTTCTTTCCCTTCTCTGCTCCTCAAAATATCCACTCTTTCCGTTTGTATAATTAGTTTCCCTTTTCTTTTTCAGTTCTGATAACTCTTTTTAGGTATCTCTTAATTCCTCCTTCAATTTTTTAAATTTCCTTCATCCACTTCATCTCTCTTCCCCTTCCTCTAGCCAGGGCGATGTTCACCGCTTTCTGTCCTATTTTATTCTCTTCCTCCACTTTCTCTCTTTGTGACATCCATTCTTCAACTTCTCTGAATTTCTTGTCTAATTTCTCTTCCCACCAATAGTCGAGAATTTCCCCAATCTCTATTTTCTTCCTCAAAAACTGTCATTCACATTTGGTTAGCTTGGTGTATTTGAATTTATTCTCTTGTCATTTTTATTTAGGTGCTCATCATAATTTTCCGGCTTTTGAATGGAAAACTCTTCACATAAATTCTCATGTTCTCTCATATTCTCCTCTGTTTCCTTCTCTCCAGTTCTACTCGGCGAGCGCGATAATTTCTCTCTTTTTCTGAATGCTTCTTTCTTCAAGCCTCCCCACTCCATTTCCGGCACCACATTGTTTCCATTACCGTCCGGTGCTGCCGCCTCCCGTTTGTCAACCGAATCTATATCGGCATTTCGTGTTTCGGTCGACATAACCTCACTTTTCGCAGTCACACTTTAACACCGTAAACTTCATCAAGCTCACACAAAAACTGCGGATAACACTATCACATGTGATTCCTTTCCCAAAGTATCTAATTCACTCGTGCACGCACTCTCGCACTTCAATAAACCAGCCCCCTGTTACTTCTCTTGAGGCCTGTGGATAGAAAGTGTCACGAGAGTTGACCGAGGCCGACAGGGTGGCGCCATCTATGCAGCACAGTGGAACTTTTTGGAAATTCTGTCTTAAAATCGTAGATTTTTGGATCACAATGACCTACAGGAATGATTTTTTTTCAAATTGAAGAAAAAACTTTTCCGAATATTGGAAAATTAAAAAGAAAGTAAAAAAAATTTTCACCTTGAAAATCTATGTTGAAGATGGAATTTTTTGCCAAAAAAATCGTTCATTGAATACCAAAAACGCTTAGATTTTACATTTTATGTGCTGCATATGTTTTTATATAGATTTTTGCAGGCTCATTCCGAATATGACATATAAATCGTGGTAAGACAGAATCCAAAATGGCGGATCCAATATGGCGGACTGAAATTGTAGAAGGAAACCGATTTAATAAAGAATGCTACTCGGGGGTTTTTCGGGTCGCTGATTTTAAATTCAGGGTCAAAATTGAAAAACTCAAAATGGCGGATTTAATATGGCGGACCAAATTTGTGCAAAAAAACCGATTTGACTAAAACTGCCTTTTTTGGGTCGTTGAAAAATTAAGAAGTTTAAAATAGCGGATCAAAATGCTCCAAACCACTTTTGCAGAATTTTTTCTAGAAATCGCGCGACTTTCAAAATTTGTCAACACATATGTTAGTCACAATAGTTTTTGCTAGAAAACAAGAATTGATTACTAAATTATTGAATTTTTGAATTTTGACTCTGGATTTGAAATCCGCAACCCGAAAAACCCCTGAGTAGCAATCCTCAGTCAAATTGGTTTTCTTTTACGATCTTGGTCCGCCATTTTGGATCCGCCATTTTAAATTTTTTAATTTTGACCTTGGATTTGAAATCAGAGACCCGAAAAACCACTCAGAAGCAAATTTTAGTCAAATCGGTTTCGTTTTACAATTTTAGTCTGCCATATTGGCTCCGCCATTTTGAATTTTGTTTTACAACGATTTACATGTAAGATTCGGATTGGGCATGCAAAAATCTATATAAAAACATGTGTAGCACATAAAATGTAAAATCTAAGCGTTTTTGGTATTCAATAAACGATTTTTCTTGCAAAAACTTCCATCTTGAACATAGATTTTCAAGCTCAAATTTTTTTTTTACTTTCCCTATAATTTTTCTAAATTCGGAAAGGTTTTCTCTTCATTATAAAAATAAAATTATCGCTCTAGGTCATTCCGATCCAAAGTTGTACGATTTTGGGACTGAATTTCAAAAAGGTCCACTGTGTGCCGTGGGGCTAGATTTCAAAAAATGTACGTAAAAGTATTGAAAAAACTTCTCTTTTTGTTATGAAAATAATTTTCTCGCACTTTTATGTATCAAAAAAAGACCTTCATGATTTTTGACATCCGTTGAACTAAAAAGTACGGCCGAAAATTGCGCAATTCTCTGCTTTTGGATGTAAATCCCAAATTCTAATATAAAATGTAAACAAAACCAAAAATTAAATTTGTTAAGTTATAAGAGTCGAAGGGGACGATGTATAACAATAACAATAAAAGATATGAATTAATTCAGTTCAATCAGCAATTGATTAATCAATTATTGAGATAAGAGTTGTAATTGTTTTGAAACAAATCTTTGAATTCTAAATAAAATGTCAATGAAAAAGTATCTTTAGATTAATTATGTAATAATTGAAATTTGTATAGCATATTTAAGTTTTTTGTATGAAAATATTGTTAAAATGGAATGGGCAAGAATAATACTAAAAGTGTAGGAATAGAAATTCCATTTATACAGTTTTAATTTCTAGCTTTTATGAACATTTATGTTTTTTTTTTTGTAAGTCCTCAGCCAATATTAACAAAATGATTAGAGAAGACATAGTTTGCACTAGCTACATATATTTCGGTGCAGAAGAAAAATTGCAGCTTTCCTATTTTCATTTCGAATAAAATATAGTTAGAATCAACAGAAAAGGCGAATTTTCAGCAAAATAGGTAAATTTGAAACCAGAGAGATGAATTATCAACCAAGAAGATAATTTTTCATCAAAATAAAACAAACTTTTAACAAAAAACATGAATATTTTTTCATTTGAAGAAATAATTTTGAACGAAAAAAGATGACTTCTTAATAAAAAATGTAGTAGTTGATATCTCAACCAAAAAATATTTTAATTTTGAATCAAAAACAGTTACATTCAACCAGAAAACGATTTTTCAACAAAATAGTTGAATTTGCAGTCAATACAGAGAAAAAATCAACCAGATTGTTGAAGTTTCAAGCCAAAAAGGCGATTTTTCAACAAAATACATGAGTTTTCAAATTAAAGAGATCAATTTTCAACCAAAAATGGGATAATTGAATTTTTAATTGAAAAAATTAATTCTTAACGGAAGAAGATGAATCCTCAACGATAATTGTAATAATTGATATTTCAACCAAATAACAATTTGATTTTAAATGAAAGACATTCATATTCGACCAAAAAAATAATTTTCATCAAAATAGTGAAATTTTCAGTCAAGGGAGAAAAAAAATTAACCAGCTTGTTCAAATTTCAAGGCAGAAGGTGCGTTTTTCAACAAGAAAGTTTATTTTCTGCCAAATAATAAAATTTCATCTAAAAAGATGAATTCTGAATGAAAAATGTAATAGATGAGATTCCAACCAAAAAAGACGAATTTTCAACAAGATTGTTTAATCTGAAAGCAAAGAGATGAATTTCTAACAAAATACATGAATCTTCAGCTACGAAAGATTAATTTTCAACAAAATAGTGCAATTTGAAACCAAAGAGATGACTTTTCCACCAAAAAGATTAATTTTTTACAAAAAAAACGAATTTTAAACAAAATTTATGAATTTTCAACTACCAAAGATCAATATTTAACAAAAAATGTCATAGTTAAATTTTCAATTGAAAAATTTAATTTTCAACGAGAAAAGATGAATCCTCAACTAAAAGTGTAATAGTTCATATATATTCAAACCAAAAAAATCAATTTTAAATTAAAAACAATTTAATTCAACGAGAAAACTAGTTTCTAACAAAACAGTTGAATTCTTAACCTTGAGAAATGGATATTGAACTCTGAGATTATTTTATTATTTTTCTCTAAGTGTTTTTTAGATTTTAGAAAATTTTGAATGCCAGGGTGGGAGAAAAATTTGAATTTTCCTATATTGGGCTATAAACTTCTATGGCTATCTGCCGCCACAATTTGAATAGTGAAAATAAAAAAATAGTTGGAAAAGCAATAAAATTGATTGATTGTCATAAAACAGACTTGTGAACTACATTTCGAAAGTAACTATAAGAGTAACGATTTTTATAGTTACTGTTACTGAAAAAAATGTAACTAATTACCAATTCGTTACTTACTTACAAAAAATATTTGGTTACCACTATCATTATCAAGAAAATGTAATTAGTAACAGTAACTAGTTAGAAGGAACAAGTTACTTCTCATCACTGATTCTCGCACAGTTTGCCTTGCCGGATTGTTTTCGCACGCACGGTGGTTCTCGACTGAGTTCAACCCAAAAGGGCATGCATATCCCGGCGTTTTTTCTAATTATACTTCTGAGATGTCCCACGATCATTCTGAACTCGAAAAGAAAAAAATCGCATGAACCCTTTTTGAGGAAAAACTAATTTTGATTTTTTTAAAGGGGTTAATCAGTATATTTGCATGAAAATAAGTTAAAAGTGGAATTTGAGTTTAAGCGCGCCCAAGGCGCGCGATTCGATCGTCGCGCTTCGCGCTCGGTGTTATGTGTTCTTCATGTACAAATTACTAAATTTGTGTTTGATTTCAAATGAGAAAGGAAATTTATTTACTTAAGGCTCTATCGGCCTTAAGGAACACATTCCCGTCATAATATTCGCGCTTTGCGCTCGATTTTCTGCGCTCACCGTATAATATGTACAAATAAATAGTTAAAAAGACGACTAAAAAAATTATCTCAATTCACGATTGGTCCTATAAAGAAATGTTTAACAGCAATTTTATTTGACCTTGTAAAAGCACAAATTCTACTTTTCTCACCGTTTTTTTTTCTTATCTCGCGTCGTTTGGCTCAAAAATTAAAATTAGAATATTGCAATACTATTTTCTATACTTAAAAAACAAACTATGCCTCCTACCAAAAAATGTTTAATGGCAACTTCACAACTTTTTGTAGAAGCAACAATTTTCATATCTCAACTTTCTTCCGTATTTCGATTTTTCAAGAAAATTCAAAAAGTTGTTATGACATTCTTGTAGGGCTTTGAAGAAGAAACGTTTTTCTCTTTTTGACTTTTTTCATATCGTGCATTGTTTGGCTTAGAATTTTCATTTTCTTTTTTTTTTTTAATTTTGTAACTGCTGTAACTCTCACAATTTTCCTTTGATCGAAAAATGTCATGGAGATAAATTTTTCGACTTTCTGAGTACTACGAATATCCGTACATAGAATTTGTGAATTCCAAAAAAGAAGTGGTCTCAAAAATTTTTTAAATATTCTAACTTTTTGAATTTTTGTTTAAAATGGCTGGCTAAGGAACTTGACCTTTATTATAGGACACTAAAAGAGTGTACCAAAGGCCAATCCAATCGGTCAGTTCTTTAGAAAGTTATCGTGCTCACAAACTAAAAATCTACACACACACACACACACAGAGAGATACATTCGTAAAAACATGTTTTTCGGGTTCAGAGGGTCTCAAAACGTGGAAATTTCACAAAAACGGAGGGGGGGGGCAAATTTTACACAAATCTAATACAAATATCTCTACCTCACTCTCTTGTGGTTACGGCACCTATTCTTCTCTTTATTTACAAAGAAAATATAATAATAATAATAATATGTTATTTTGTCGGGGTAGTTTTTTCTCAAGGGTAGTTTTTAGGGTAGTTTTTAGGGGCAGTTTTTCAGTTTTTAGAGTTAGCTCTAAGGTGCATTTTGAGGGGTAGTTTTTAAGGGTAGATTTAAGGGTAGTTTTTTGGGAGTGGTTCTTAAGGGTCGGTTTTTTGGATTAGTTTGAGAGGTAGTATCAATGGGGTGAATTCAAGGGGTAGTTGTTATGGGGTGGTTTTTAGGGGTTAGTTTTTTGAATTTTAGAAATAATTCTTAGGGGTAGTTTAAAGGAGTAGTTATTAAGGAGCAGTTTATTAGGTTTTTCAGCAGTAGTTTTTCAATTTTTTTCATTCATCGTGGGATATATCATTTATCTCAATTTTTATTTATAGATTTGTATTTATCTGTTATGCGTTGTACTTTTTAAACGTTGATTTACAGGTCAGGTGGCATCCCCCCCCCCAACAGGGCTCCGCCCTGGACCCCGCTGGGGTGCCCCGCCCCCGAGACCTTTCTTGCGCCCTCTTTTTTTTCATGAATTTTTAAGTTAACAATTCTCTTCTTTTGTTGTTAAATACTGATCAATTTAGTTGAATTTCGTTTCTTTGTTTTGAAAATTCGTCTTTTTGGTTGCAAATTTAACTTTTTTATTGAATATTCATCTTTTCTAGGAGAAAATTAATCTCCTTTGTTGAAAGTGCAATTTTTATTTGGAAATTCAATTATTTGTTCGCATGTGGAACTCTTTTGTTCAAAATTAATTTTTGTGTTTGAAGATTCATCATTTTAGTCGAAAATTTTTTTCTTTGGTTGAAAATTTCTTTTTTTAGTTGAGAATTCAACTGATTGGTTTGAAAGTTCATCTCTTTTGGCTGAAAATATTACTTTTTGGTTGAGACTTTAATTGTTTTGTTGAAAATTTGACAGTTTTGTTTGAAAAGTCATCCTTTTTGGTTGACAATTTGACTTTTTGGTTGCATCTTCGACTGTTTTGTTGAAAACTCGTCTTTTTGGTTGAAAGTTGAGCTACTCGAAAATTCAACTATTTGGTTGCAAATTCATGTATTGTAATTATTGTATTTTGTTATTAAACCTTATTTTTTGCCATCACAGTTTTTTTCATCATATTGCATCTCACCGCAGTCGTTCTCGGACTATTTTTTAAATATATTTGAATTCGAAAACTCGTTTCGCTTCGCTGTTGAAGAAAATATTATGTGGACCTCGAGAAAAAACGGTCGTTTGCTCCTTATATAAAGTTAAGAACCTCGGCTTCGCCTCGGCTGCTCAACTTTATACGCGGCGCGTAAACGCCCGTTTTCGCTCTTGGTGCACAATGTACAATTTCTGAAATTTTTTTCTTTCCAGTTCATCCCACGTCTAAAGTACCTCTACAAGAATTAAAGTGTATGAAATTTTCTGTAAAACGAAAGTAAATCGAATGTTCTATCTCTAAAAGTTTCGGAATTACGACCCTCAGAAATCAATTTTGAGCGAATAATTTAAACAAACGAAAAGAATTCTAGTTTTTGTGAAATAATTCATGCCATGCCTATGCATCTCTGAAAAAAAGTTGCCAGTAAATTAATTAATTTTTACATAAGTTCCAGAATAAAATTTTAGAAATTATAAAAAGGAAATCAAAGAAAATCAATCAACGTATTTGACAGTGTTACCTTTCTATTTAATAATGTTTATGAAATTTTAATTAAGAACAAAAGGGTGAAAATTACATATTATAACAATATTATATATTTTATGATAAATTATGTCCTCATGCAGATATACATACATTTTTAAAATAAGACTTCCTTATATCAAAATTTTTTTTTTTGTCGAAATTTAATTTTTTTTGTTACAGAATTCGACCAGTTGGTTGAAAATTCGTCCCTTTCGCTTAAAAGGCTAACTATTTGGTTCTAAACGCAACATTTTGGTTGACAATTATTTTGTTTAAATTCATCTCCGCCTTGGTTGAAAATTCAACAAATTGTTGAAGTCATCTTTTTTTCGAAAATTCAACTGTTTTGTTGAAAATTTGTCTTTTTGGGTAGAAAATTCGTCCCTCTTGGTTGAAAATTTATCTTTTGGTGGAAAATGTAACTGTCTTATAAAAAATTCGTCTTTCCGGCTTGAAAATTGAACTATTTGTTTAAAAATGCAACTGTTTGTGGATGAAATTTCATCTGTTTGGTTTAAAATTTCGACTATTTGGTTGAAAATTCATCTCTTCTGGTAGAAAATTAATCTTTTTTTTACAAGAAACGGCAGTCAGAAAATAACAATAAAATGTTTAAAATATGAATATGTAAGTCTTATGTACACAATTTATAAAAAGTGTTTGAATTGAATAATTGTCAATCACGATAAAATTTCAAACTTTGATGCTTTTCTTAAAATCTGTAATAACCCCTTACAAGTTAATATTAGTTTTACCTGAGTTCATTTAATATAAAACCAGTGTCGACACTTTTGTTCAAAGTAAGGTGTGGTTTTTGAAACTAAAAAGCCTTTTTAAATGTGAATCGGTCATTTTCCATCTATCATTCTTATAAATATGGCTAAACATGTTACAGTTTCGAAAGTTTCACTGACTTTGAAACTTTTCATTGAAACTTTTAGCTGAAAGTTTGAAAAAGTATAAATGTTTGAAACAGCAACAAGTATACTCATCAAACATTTAAAAAAATATTTAAACTTATTTGAAAAAACTTTCATTAAGGAATTGCATTTAATTTTTAGTACTCGTTTAATTAAACTAGGAAAAAAAATTTGAAAGTATGCAACAACCCTATTATCTGAAATCAGGAGATTTAGTTTTCTTCCTAGTCTATGAGAGGCAGCCAGATGAAAGTTTCGGATGGGAATTCATTTCGAACCAATCCGAATTATTCCGAAATCTGTATTCGATCCAGTCCGAATAAATCCGATCCAATCTGAAGAAGTTCTCCATTTCGTTCGATCCAAATTGGTTAGAACTAAATCCGACTCAATCCGAATGAATCCGATTCAATTCGAACTCGGATTCATTCAGATTCATTTGGATCCAAAACGGTTAGAACTAAATCCGACTCAATTCGAACTTCCAATCCGAACGAATCTGATTCAATTCGAACTCGGATTCACTCAGATTCATTCGGATCCAAATCGGTTAGAACTAAATTCGAATCAATACGAATGGAACCGATTCAATCCGAACACACTAAATTGAGAACAATTTTCGGATTTCATCGAATTGATTCGGATTGGTTCGGATACAGATTTTTGAATAATTTGGAATGATTCCGAATAAATTCCTGTCTGAAACTTTCGCTAGGGAGAGTATGGCAGTGATAATAATACCTCATCAGTTGATAGGCTTAGCTAATGAAGTGACGTGTGTCGTTGAATGACAATCAAGTTTTATATTAATGTTCGTTCGAGCTGCACCCACGTTGTTGGCGATCGTTCGTTTAATCAAACCGTGGCACTAATATGATTACTTAATGCGCATTCGCGTTATTCCATACACGTGGGACATGATTTAACAATTCCCAAACCTAATCCCGTTATGGGCACTTTCTCTCTTTCCTCCCCTTTCTCCTTTCGACTCGTGTTCGCGCGAGCCACATCAACTGACCGAACGTGCGTACTCCACCCTTCAGTGTAAAGAATTCTTCTTTATTTGTTTATAATCTCTCCTTTTACAGGCTTAAGAGTCTTTACAGAACCATTTCATATTTTCTTACCTACAATCCCTGTATACTACCTTACCAACTATTTTTAGTATTTCGTCTTAGCAATTATTCTTAATCTTAGTCGTCTGCGACCTTAACCTGGGCTTCCGTTTCCTCTCATTACTATTAATCTAAAGATTGTAGGTTATTCCGCAACTTTCTTATCCATTCCTCACCCTAACCATTCCCATCCAACATTTAGTTTGTTCTCTCTCCTTTGCTCTCCTCTCCTTCTTCATCACCTTTGCATCTCTCTTAACACATAAAACCATGATTCCTGCTCTTTCCTGCATACTCTACACAAATTATCATCTTCATTCATCCAATACCTACATGTTCTTGCCTTCTCTCCCATTCTGAATTTCACCACTCTGTTCCATTTGCTCTACTTCTTGATCTCTTTTAGTTATTCTCTTTCCTCCTCCTACCTTCACTCCGATATTTTTTTCCGTCTTTCCTCTCCTTGCCTTACCTTGATCTCTTCCTCTATTCTCTGCCACTTTCTACCCCTCACTTGCATACCACATTCAACCCTCATTTCGTATCGCTCTTCCTCCTATTTCGAATGTTCCACGTTACCCCTCCTCTCTGAATTCACAATCTCCCATGCACACACTCGAGCAATCCTGCTTTCCTCCCCCTTCTTAGTTTTTCTTCAAAATTCCATGTTCTTTTCAGTTGCCTGATCACCATTTTCTTTCGTCTTATTTCTTCCCTCAGCATATAACCTAGGTAGTTCCTACTTACCTCCATGACTGATCGTAAAAATCTCTCATGCAAACTTTCCACTCTCTTATGCTCTCTCCATCCCCAAATTTCCGCTCCATAACTTAGCACTGACCACACTAGCACGTCGAACATCCACACTCTCATCCTCCAGTCGTTCTTGAACCTTCTCTTCCCTAAGGTAAAGGCCCCGCGATTCGTAACCCACTAAGAAGCTGGAAAGATTAAAATCCTATTTGAATGCCTCAAGCAATATTTGAATGCAATAAACTTTCTTCTTACGTGAAGAATAATCCATTTCCAATCGAAAATGTCGTTGAACGCAAGTTTAAGGATGTATCAATCAAATAATCAAGAATTTGAACTAACATACCCGATGGGCCGGTTCGTAACCCCCGAAAGTCATCCTTGAGACAGTTCGTAACCCAATGATGAGCCGGTTCGTAACCGGCTTTTCAATGCAAGTGAATTCGGGATTATAGGCTATATTCAATCAATTTCACAATTTTTAAGCTTTCGTTTGAAAGAGTTGATTTTTTGAGACTCGTCAAAGTTGACACTAACTGGCGTCAACAGCAAATTACGCCAAGTGCGTCAATTCGTATATTCATCTCACAATCGATTCGAGAACTGTCAATTTCTAAATGACGCATTTATTCTTTGTTTTTGATCATGGGTAAAAGTTAATACAGATATTTGAAGGATATAAATTAATGTGAAGATCTGCCTCAGCGTTTTAACGATATGTGTCATATTTTAGTTTTTATGAGAGTTTTTGCCAGAGCGGTTAGAGATGCGTCACTGCTGATATTTCGGTGCCCGTTCGTAACCGACTCAGAAGTTATTGTATCTCGACATGGAAAGCTACTTACTCAAATGATTGCACTCGAAACAAAACGAATGTTATCAGTGTCCACTGGATTGCCACTTTTTTTATGCACAACACGCCGAGCTGTCAAGTTTCGTGGAGTCATTTCAGTGCTGGTCTCATAGTCAGCTGATCTGAAAGTACATTGTGCCGCGGTAGAAGGCAGAGCGCGACGTTTTTATTCTTTTTCGAATTGATGAACGCGAAATAATGCCTATCATCTCATATCAGTTTTGTAAATTTTCATTTTTACTTTGAAAACAAATTCACATCAGCCAACGGTTTCTATTGTGTTATATGAAAAATCAATTTATGCGCTTGCTGGGTTACGAACTGGTCGGGAGTTACGAACCGGGGTCTTTACCTTATTGTCCCATTCATCATTCCCCATTTTACAATCTTTGTTTTTCTTCTCACTTCCCTTTACCTTTCACAATTATCGTTTTAAACTCAACTTACATAAATTTCGAATGCCAATTTTTTCAATTCTAAATTGTTCAATTTCAGAAACTTTCAATTTTCAACTGTTCAATTTTCAAAGTCACATTCTGAAATTATTCAATTCTACACGTGCAACGGCTGAGTTATTAAGGCTTCAGTATTCTAATTGTCAAAAATTGTTCAGCTTTAATTTTCAAGATTTCCAATTTAAATACAATGAACAACTTTAAAGGGATACAATGAAATAATTTCTATTTCAAATTATTTGGAATTGACTAATGTACAAAGTATCAATCTGATAGTACTAAATATTACACATTTTAAATTTTGATTGTTTAATTATTAGAGCTTTCAGTTAGAAATTGTACAGTTTTGAAGGTTGCAATCTAAAATTGTTCAGTTTTTATTTCTAGAACGTTTTAAAATAAAAAGGGTTCAAATCTTAAAGAAAGATTTTGTATGCAATTTTTAATGGGGTTTCAGTTTTATATTTTATAATTTTCCAAAATTCACTTTGGAACCAAACAATTATGAAAGTTTTAATTTTAAATTGTTTGATTATTAAGGCTTGATACTTTCAAGTCGTTCCAAGTTGCACAATTAAAGGCTTTCGATTCCCACTTGTTTATTTATACGCGTGTTCCATTCAAAGCTCTTCAAGACTAAAAATTTCGATACTTATATAAGGCTTTCAATTTTAAGTTGTACCATTTGGAAAGACTTGAAATTGACGACAAACAATTTTAAATATGTCATTGTAAAGTTACATATTCAATTACAAATGCTTCCAATTTGAAAATCTTTTACATCAAAAGATTTCAACTTCATTTTTAGCACTTTGAACTCAAAACTGACTTAACGCTCTTTTCGAAATTGGATCATTTGGAACGATTAAAAAGTGAAATTACCCTGCATTTGGTAATTTGAATCTGAGAATACCTAATCAGAAAAGTTTTTGATAGAAAAATTGGAAGATTGAAAGATCCCGAAAAATGAAATTCCCGACACTGTGAAATTCCTGAAAAAAGAAATATTCGAAGTAGAAATTTCTCGAATAATAATAAAAACTCCGACAGTTTATGATATTACCAGATGCGACAATTTCCTGTAATAGAAAATTTCCGAAATTATAAGCTCACAGAATATAAACAATTACAAAATTGGTAAATAATAAAATAATAAAATAATCAATAAAAGTAAATACTTTTATTTGATGAAAATATTTTTAATTTAACTTATTTATTACTATGAATAAAGACAAAGGTCATGACAACTAAAACAATTTTTTAATTATTTAGATTCAGGACTTTTTTAATTCGGAAATTTTGCTGTGTCGTCAATTTGGAAGTGCCAGATACTTTATAATTTTGGCAATTTTATTTCGAGAATGAACTATTATTGAGAATTTTCGGATTCAGTAATTTTATAAATTTTTTCCAATTTTTCGAGAATTTTCCAAATCGAAAATTTTGAAATTTCAGGATTTTCCTATATCAAATATTTTATTTTTTCGGAATTTTATTTTGCCGTCCCAAAAAAATTTTCAATTACTATAATAACATTTTGAACTTCAAACACAATAATTGAAAAACATGGAGATATTCACGCGCAAAAAATTCAAAATTATTCAATTTCAAATGATAACAATTTAGAGTCAAAATTATGAAGTATCTATCTGATATTTCTAGATTTTTTAACGTTTTTAATAAAAAATTATTGTATAATTTGGAACCTTACAAATTTGAAAACATAAAAATATTTCAATGTGAAATGGTATAATTCTAAGCACATCTAATTATAAATTATAAAATTTCTGTCTATTTTCATTTTAAAATACTGTCTAGTTTTTGAGGCCCTAAAATTAAAAGTATTAGACTCAGAAAAGAAAAACCTTAAAGCGAACGGAATAATTTGTGCAGGTTATAATTATTTCTTCCTTGATTATTTTCTCTTCATGTGCTTTTCTGCTATTAAAACTTCCCACCTCTCCCTATTTCTCTATCACTCTTCTGTCTTAATTTCGTAAACATTTTCACTATTTCTAATAGAAGACCGAATGATCCTGATTGTCAACATCAATTTTCAAGACAGCACTTACTTAGCACCCGATATTATCTCGAATTTCTACACAAGGATTATTAAGTCCTCAATAATTTCTGCAGTTCTCTCTATTCCTCTCTCGCCCTTCTGTATCCAAACAGCAACCACTTCCGTCGCGGGTGGTAATTCAGACGGCTGGATGGTGGTAATGGCTTGTGGTGGGCGCCCAGTTCTCGAGTGGAATTCGAGAAACGCGTTTCACCATAATCAACGAGGCTTCTCCTCTCCCGCCTTGCTTTTCTTACGTTAACGTTAACATTAACGTTAACATTCACGTTGACGTTGCAGCTGCTGCCTTTCTCTAACGACACTAACGACCTCTAACGACTTGCATATACCTATATATACTACTTTCACTGCAAGGCTTATAGAGTAAGTCTAATAAGGAAAGGCAAATACGAGGGCGAGTTCTGAGTTGAAGGTCTGTTATGGAAAACAAAGAGAAACTGCAATAAAAAACTTATTAAGGGGACTTCACCGCCAAGACCTGGTAAATATTTGACTGGTCTTTAGACTACGAACCTCTGGACGTTATGAGGAAACTAACCAGTCTTCCTCTTCCTTCCTTTGCAGCCTTATCTTCCTTATATTACCTATTTCTTTCTCATTTGTTTTTCTCTTTTATTCGTTTTTTCCCTCTTTGCCATTTGTTCCCTTTAACATCAGTCGTACCGTTTTCTCCGTTTCTCGCTTTTTTGTTCATCCCTCTAGGTCCAAGTCCTGTCATTTGATTCGTTACTTCCTACGCACTCGGTTCTTTTGAATGTCTCTCTTCATATGCATCTCGAAAAAGCACTCAGAGATGAATGCCCGAGCAAATTACCTTGCAATCTAGCTTATACATCTCCGCTTACGTTTCATTATTCATTTGATTTACGTCGCTCTACTCATCAAATTCTGCTACGTGGACTCGTTAAATGAGCCGCTAGTCCCTGTTTAAACTGATTATGTTAATTATTTCATGCTCCATCAAATTTATAATTATTAAAAATTAGAGGTCGCAATGGACAATCATTCAACGATAACAAGTATTGTTTACAGAGTCGCTACGAGCTCGAATGTTGCTCTGACCTTTGTTCTTTGACCTAGGTTCCGTCAACTTTGACTTTTGACCTTTGAGGTCTGACTGTTGCACCTAGCCTAGAACCCCCCTTCCACCATCGACCTCTGACATCGACCCTTGACCTTTAAACCTCTCACGTTTGACATTGGGCTCCTCAACATTGAAAGCTGACATTGAACCTCTGAATTCTAACCCCTGATTTTTGAACCTGCCCTAAGACACTTCACCTTCGGCCCTTGACTTTTGACCCCTCAAGTTTGACCTAAGGCTCTTCAACATTAAACCCATATCTTTGACCTCTAGCCTCTAGATCTTGATCCATAACGGCTGAATCTGTCCTACGGCACCTTACCATCGACCCTTGTCCTTTAACTCGCTACGTTTGACTTCAGACAATTCAAAATCAAACCCTCACCTTTGACTTTTGAATTTTAACCCCTGATCATTGAACCTGGTTTACGAGACTACATCTTCAAGCCCTGACCCCTCACCCCTTACCTTTCACCGTTGACATTTGGCATCTAACCCTTGTTTTATGGCCCGTCACCTTCACCTTTGATCCCTCACATTTGACCTCAGGCTCCTCAATATTGAACCCTGATCTTTGACCTCTCACTTATAAATTGTGAGTCCTGACCATAAAACTAGGCCTACGACACCTTACCTTCGAACATTGACTTTGGACCCCTCAAGTTTGACCTAAGGCCCCTCAACATTAAACCCACACTTTTGACCTCCAGCCTCTAAATATTGATCTCTAACTGTTGAATCTGGCCTACGACACCTTACCTTCGATCCTTGTCCCTTAACTCCCTCACGTTTGACTTTAGGTAACTCGACATTAAACCCTCACCCTTGACTTCTGAATTTTAACTCCTGATCTTTGAACCTGGCCTACTAAACTACACCTTCGAGTCCTGACCTCTGACCCCTTACCTTTTACCTTTGATGTTTGGCATTTGACTCTTGTCTCATGGCCCATTATCTTCACCTATGATCCCTCACACTTGACCTAAGATCCCTCATCGAACCCACATTGAAACTTCATTGAACCTCATTGAAAACAATGAATAATGATCTTTGACCTCTAGCCTCTGAATTTTGTTCCCTGGTCTTTGAACAAGGCCTACGACACATCACCTTCAAACCTTGACCTTTAAAAACCTCACGTTTGACCTAAGGCTCCTCAACATTGAACCCTGACCTTTGACTTCTGAATCTACACCCCTGATCCTTGAATTTGGCTTCCTGTACCTAAGCTTCGAATCTTACATCTGAACCCTTACCTTTTATATCTAACATTAGGCACATGACCCTTGTCTTTAAACCTGACTTACTACACTTTACCTTTGTCATTTGGCATCTGACCCTTGACTAATGGCCCTTCATCTTTGTCTATGATCCCTTACACTTGACTCAAGTCCCTCAACATTGAACCCTGATCTTGGACCACTAGCCCCCAAATTTTGTTTCCTGGTCATCAAACCTAGCTTACGACACCTCATCTTCCACTCTTGACCTTTAACTCCCTCACGTTTGACTGCATGCCCCTCAAGATTGAACTCCGACCTTCGACTTTTGAATTTCAACCACTGATATTTGAACCCGGCTTACTACACTTCACCTTCGAACCCCAACCCCTGACCTCTTCCATTTCACCTTCGACATTTGTCATCTGACCCTTGTCTTATGGCCCATATCCCTTACCAATGGTTCCTCACATTTGTCCTTGGGCCCCTCAACATGATACTCTGACCTTCAACATCTAACCTCTCAATTTTGATCCCTGAACTTTTTAACCTGGTCCACGACACGTCACCTTGGACCCTCGACCTCAACCCACCGCACGTTTGACTTTAGACCCCGCAACATTAAACCCTGACCTTAGACACCTGAATTTTAACCTCTAATATTTGAACCTAGCCTACGACACTTAACCTACGGGCCCTGACTCCTCACTTTTATCTTTGATATTTGGTACCTGAACCTTGTTTTATGGCCCACCGTCTTGACCTATAATCCCTCACGTTTGACCTTAGGACTTTCAACATCAAACCCTGACCTTTGACCTCTGAATTTAAGCCCCTGATATTTTAGCCTGGCCTGCGATACTCCACGTTCGAACCCTGATTCCTTACCTATGAAGGTGTCTACCCGACGGCTGATCTTGAATTCCCGGTATTTTCCGGTTTTCTCCCGGTCAATAATTAATTTTTCCCAGTCAATTTGAAAAATTTCTGAAGAATTAAATGATTTTAAACTATTTTTGAAGATTTCAAGATATTTCTCAACATTGGTATATAAGAATTACAATTTTGATTTGAAACAGAGAATTTCGTAGGAGAATTATAATTTTGAATTTGAACAGGGATGTTTTTCAAATTCCGTTCTTCTTATTCAGAATTCGAGAAATAGAACGGCAAGGTTTCAAATTAATTAAATAATTATGAAGAGGGAAATTTCAAATTCTGGAAAACTTTTATTTGAAAGAAAAATTCTTAAATTAAAAAAAAAATCCGATTTGGAACAAGAAATTTTCAAAATCTGACGAATTCTGATTTGGAACAGGGAATGTTTTTGTAAATTTCCTTCTTATAAATAGGAATGAAAATTGTTTTTCAAAATTGATATTTACAAAAAACAATTTTTTTAATTCAAACCAATTCTAATTTGGAACAAGAAGATTTCCAAATTTGACAAATTCTGAATCAAGAAATGGCTTTTTTGTACATTTCCTGTTTGTGAATCAGAATTGATATTCTTTTTCAAAACTCCCGTTTCATGTCAAAAATTCCATATTCCAAGTCAAATTATAATTCTTTACAAAATTCCCTGTTCCATAGTCAAAATTGTAATTCTCTACTACGATTCTTTTTATATTTCATCTTTAAATCCCCGTTCAAGCCCAGGATTATGATTCTTTCATAAAATTTCCTATATTAAGTGACAATTGAATTCATTTCAAAATTCCCTGTTTCAAGTCAGAATTATACAAAAATTTTTTGTTTTAATTCAGAGATATAGTGAATCCCTTTTTCCAAAATTTGAAAGAGGAAAATTTCAAGTTGTGTCGTATTTTGACTTGGAACAGAGATTTTCTGCAAATTCCCTTTTTCTAAATCAGAATTGAAATTCTTTTCCAAAATTCCCATTCCATGTGAAAGATTCCCTGTTCTAAGTCAAATTATACTTCTTTACGGAAACTTCCTGTCCTAAACTCAAAATTATATTTCTTCACTGAAATTCTATGTCGCAATTTAGAATTATAATCCTTTACTGGAATTCCCTGTCCCAACTCAGAATTGTATTTTTTTCAATTTTCCTATTCTAAGTGAGAATTATGATTTTTTCACAGATTCCCTGTTCCAAAGCAGAATTAGAGCAATGAAGTATATGAAACCACTTTTAATATGCATATTAGTACATTTGAGATAAAAATTCTCGTCACTGAATCTTTCCAGTCATTTCCCGGTTTATTCACAGTGAACTATTTTCGTGGTCATTTCTCGGTTTTCCTCATTCCCGGTCATGTAGACACCCTGCCTATGATTCTTCACATTTGACTTTAAGCACCTCAACATTGAACCCTGACCTTTGAACTCTGACCTCTAGCCTCTGAATTTTTATCCCTGTCCTTTGAACCTGACCTATGACACCTCGCCTTCGACTTTTGACTTCTCACATTTCACCTCAGACTTTGACCTCTCAACCTTGCCGTATGACGCCTGACTCCCGACCCTTTACCAATGAACGACCAGGTGCGAAAAAACAAGGAACGTAGAAAAAGAAAATAGGCAATGAAGTAATAGAAATATGGGAATATGTAAAGTGAAACATAACGAAAAATGAAACCATATCAAGAGGATGGAACGAAAGTAAAATAAAGAATAAGAAAAGTATGTATTTGATGTATTCTTGAGGTTCTATCAAATTTATAATTATTATACATTAGAAGACGTAATAAACAATGGTGTAACGATAACAAGTACTGTTTACAGAGTGGCTACGAGCTCGAATAGTGATCTGACCTCTGTCCTCTGACATAGATTCCATCAAGTTTGACCTCTGACCTTTGACGTCAAACTATTGACCCTGGCCCAGGACCCCCCAGCCTTCGACCTCTGACCCCGCTCCATTTACCTTTGACGTTTGGCATCTTACCCTTGTGTTATGGCCCATCAACTTGACCTATAATCCCGCACATTTGACCTTAGGCCGCTCAACAATGAACCCTGATATTAGACCTCTGGTCACCAACTTTTGATCCCTGAGCTTTGAACCTGGTCTACGATACCTCACCTTCGACCCGTGCCCCCTCAAACTTTACTTCTGGCTTTGACCTCTATACCTTGTCCTGTGGTCCCGCTCTCGGACCTATGACCCCTCACATTTGATCTTTAGCCCCTGACTTACGACCCTACAACATTGAACACAAACCTAGCCTGCAAAAGAACAATTCACGAAAAAGAAGAAAATAAGCAATGGAGGAATAGAAATATTGTTGAAAGAAATGAAGGACACAAAATCAAAGGAAGATTCATGGAAATTTATAAATAAATCCCGGGAAAGGAGGGCAGTAATAAGTGATGAAATAGGAGAAGAAATTTGGAAGAGTCATTTTGAAGAGGTAGGACACGGGTCGGATGAGAAGAAGGTATCAGGCTGGGTAAGGAAAAAAAAGAATGGAAGGGGTGAAGAGTTGGGTGATGAAAAAATAGACATGTAGATTGAAAAGCTAAAAAAAGGGAAAGCGGCAGGGTGAGACGAAACAGGGAACGAAGGTCGGAATTTGAAGAGGAAGCGGTTAAGGAAAGGTTGAGATGAATGATTAAGAATGTTTGAAAAAGAGGGTTTTCCAGAAGAGTGGAAGGAAGGTTTGATAACGCCATTACACAAGAAAGGAGAAACGGATAAGGTAAAAAAGTACAGCGGGATTACTTTCCCAAAATTCATATAAGCTTTATGCAATGGTGTTAGCAGAGGGGTTGAAAAAAGATGTGAAGAGTAAAGGGATTCTTTCGGTCACGCAGGCAAATTTTCGTAAAGGTAGGAGAAGTACAAGGGATAACATTTATGTATGACAACATGTAATAGATAAAGAGTTGGAGAAAGGAGAAAGGAAAAATCTTCACCTTTTTTATAGATCTGAAGGGAGCTTTTCCGTCAGTTGATAAAGATACGTTGTGGATGTTTTTAGAAAAATGGGGCTAGACAAAAGTGTAGTAGATATGATGAGAGAGATTTATGCTGAAATGAAAGATAGGGTGAGAGAAGGCATGAAGGAAACAGGCCCGATGCTGTTCGAAGTGTTAATTTCAGCTATAGAGGAGGAGTTACAAAAGGGAATGGAATGGAGAGCGGTAGTAGAAGAAAAGAGATTTAGATCATTAGCATATGAGGACGACATTGTGATATTAGCAAAAGAGGAAGAAGCTGTAAAGAGAATCATGTGAAGGCTAGAAAGGTACTTAGAGGGCAAGAAGCTAATTCTAAATGTGGGAAGTTCAAGATTTTGAGATTAAGAAAAAGGGGCAGGAAGGATACATAATGGAGGAAAATACAGATATGGAGGAATGGAATAGATACTGGGAGAGGAGTGACAAGATTTGAACATTGGATAGGAGGCTGTGTGGAAGTGGAGGAGAATGGAATGAAAATTGTGAGACTGATGCATGAGAATGGGAAGAAACAGGTGGTGGGATGGTGGAAGTATCTGGAGAAAGGAGAGAAGAAAAAACAGAGAAGGCTGGAGGAGGAACGGCAATATGGAGAGTACTAAACATAACAGTAGCTAGGCAAGAAGAGTTAGGAGAGGAAGAGCACGGATCCAGGAGGCCGATTCTTCTTCTCAAGAGGGCGGAGTAGGGTGTGTGGCATAAGAGAGAGCCGAAAAGACAGGAAGTCTCAAAGTCTATTTTTGAATTGTGAACTTTTTGGGTGTTCTTTTTCAGTACAAGTTTTCATAAAAAATTGATTTTATTTCAATGTTAAAAAAAATTTGAAAGAGGAACATTAAGCAAAGATTGGTTCCAATCTGCGGGGTTGCCTATGAATAATTGAGATTTCTTTTAATTGAGGTTTGATTTACCTCAATTTACTAGAAGATATCTATTTGTCTTAAATATATTTTTCAAAAAAATTTCTGATAAAATCAGCAATTCTTTAGAAATGTGTTCTTGGTTTGGATTATAACCTTTTTCTTTTTAAAAAATGGAATATTCTGAATGGATTGGTTCTGAATCAACCCACAAAATTTTATCTTGACACTACGATCTATCTCCTTCATTCCCCATGTGTCTGTATACATCAAAATTGTAATACTT
The DNA here is from genome assembly GCA_032362435.1 of Melikaiella ostensackeni. Taxonomy (NCBI): domain Eukaryota; kingdom Metazoa; phylum Arthropoda; class Insecta; order Hymenoptera; family Cynipidae; genus Melikaiella; species Melikaiella ostensackeni. Next base: position 53,424,495 of record JAUMHM010000083.1, read on the forward strand.
TTTCAGGTTTTTTCAAACTTTACAAATCATTAAAATGTAAACGTGGTACTTATCATAAAATAAGGTTGTCAAAAGGTTTTACATAGAAATTTCATTTTATTGCAAATCAACATGTTAATCTGGTACGTATCAAAAAATAAGATTGCCAATAGGTCTTCTAAATACATTCAGTGAAACGAAACGATATCCTCGTTGCCTACAGAAAAAGGTTTTCAGAGGAAGATGCCATATTCACAATATGTGCCTGTCTTATCAAGTACCATTGTGTACTAAAATTTGACTAATTTAATGTTCTAAATTTTATAATTTTACAGGTTTTCAGATGCTTATGTGTTTATTCTATCTATCTTAGATTACCTTAAATATATTATATTCTGGACTTTATTGAACATTCTGTAAATATTATCATAATGTTTTTTTGGTACTTAGAAAAACGAAATAATTTTTGTCAGAACTAGGTTTCTATAAATCTTGTTTTTAAAAGGCTAAAATGAACTGAATAAATTCCATGAAGTCTTTTTGAAAAATTCTAGCATGTGTCTTTTACAATGGAGCTTGGAGGATTCTGCCAGAAAAGAATGACAACCCTGCCCAAGCGAGAGTTCCAAGTCAAAAGTCGTAAATTTTCACAAGTGTCTCAAATGCCTTTCGTCAAAATACGAGAATTTCTCTGATTTTAGACGCTTCAGAGATTGGTAAACGTCAAACTCTCAAACAGTGAACACAATGCCGTAATCTCTGTATTACGGTTAAAAAACTTAAGCACTGTCGGTTCCTTTTATAAAATCTTTTATAAACTTTTTCATATATAAATAACAATTCAAAATAAAATTGAATATGATAACTGTGCTTCTAAACATAAACACCGGATTACATTTACAAGACTCAAAAGGATTACGATTCCTGAACAACACAAAGAGAAGTTACAAAAAATAAATAAATAAAACTAATAAATTTCCTCTTAAGAAAATTTTTGTTTTTTGGTAATATGGATTTCCAAGAAGTTGATCAAAATTGCGGTGAAGAACCAATAAAAAATATAAAAGAATCTCATTCAATCAGCGAAGAATTGAGATTAGCTGCATTTCAGAAAGAGTTCCTAATAAAATGTAAGATTCATGGGGTTTTCCCAAAAAAGATTTCTGACATTAACAAAAAAGTTGGCTTTGAATTTGAAAATAGAAGGAATGAAGAGATGTTGAATGAGACCACAAACCAATACAAAAAATCCATTTTGAATCAAATTATAAAAGACTGCCATGCAAAAATGAATTATCTAAATGAAAATGTCAAAAAGACTCTTGATAATTTGAATAAACAAGTACCAGATTATATCAACAGAGAATGCCATGGAAGAGGAACAAAATTAAATAAAAAAGTTTTCAATAATAATAAAAAACATAAAAAAAATTGAAAACATTCTAAATATCCGAGGTGATGTACATAAATTAACTCTGAATATTCACTTAGCTCTTTTTCAAGACCAACAGGACCCATGGTTTTCAAACATTTTTGACGTAGAGATTCTACAAAAAGTTATTGACATTCTAAGGTTGGATGAAGGTTTTAGCAACAAATATAACAAAAAAAGTATATTCAATTCCTTGAAATCAGTAAAGACATTGAAGCCAATATTTCAAAATTACCAGAAAACAAAGTACAAGAATTCAGAACAAGATTTATGGATTTATCAAACGAATTTTTGAATAATGGTACTCCACAAATCCTAGTTGAAAAAGAATTAAGCGAAGGATTATTTGAAACAAAATTTTTTTCAAAACGTCATCCTGAATTATTAATTACTAAGGCTGATACAGGTAGTATCACAGTTGCAATATTAAAAGATGTTTATAATCAAAAAATGATCCATATCTTGAATGATAAAGACAGTTGTGCAGTTATTCCAAATGATCCTACAGAAATGATTCAAAAAGGTACATTTAAAATTCTTAAGAGATTAGGACTTCAAAAATTTTTGGGAAACAATATCGAAAGGTGCGATATTGACACAATTCATACAAATCTATTTCTTGCCTGTGGTCTAGTAAAAGCTTATGAAGCACGACTTACGACTTACGACTTGTTATTTCAACAATAGGTTCACCCACGAGAAAATTAGAAGAACTTCTCAGTAATATTATCAAAGAATCAGTGACTCTTTCAGCAAGATCAATTAAGAACAGTGCTCCTTTTTTTAAATTGAATGAAAATGTTAAAATACAAACAAATCACAATTTTGTCTGCTTTAATGTAATAGCTATGTTTCCAAATATTCTATATGAAAGAGTGAAACTTGCTATTGAAAATAGATGGGACAGGATCAAACTTCACACTAAAATTGCAAAAAAACATTTTCTTCATACTATTAAATATGTTTTCAATTCTGTATACTTATTCTTAATTCAATGGTACTTTCTATAAGCGAAAATTTGGTACTCGGATAGGCTCAGTCTTGTCTCTAATTATTGCTGAAATTGCGATGGAAGATTTGCAAAATGAAGTTTTTTTAAGAATTAATTTCAAATTGGACTTTTATGCAAGATATGTTGATGATTCTGTATTATTTTAACATGCACAAAATGTAGATACCTTACTTAATGTTTTTGATACAGTTCACTGTTGAAACTGAAACAGAAGGTAGACTGAATTTTCTTGATATGACATTAACAAAAACTTCCAAAAATTATGTTATTACTGATTGGCACAGAAAAACTATTTCCTCAGGAAGAACATAAAATTCTAGTTCAAATCATTTCATTCAAAACAAAATAGGAATTGTAAAGGATTTAATTGATAGAGCTCTTGAATTACCTCACCCTACTCTCCATGAAAAAAATATTGAATTATGCAAACAGATTCTTTTTCTAAACCATTATCCTATTACTTTCATTGACAAGCATATGGGTAATTCTCATCAATATGCAAATTCGTGTAACCACTAGATATTTTATTAATTAAAGACGCTAATATAATGAGTCTAGGTGTTTTCAATGCAGTATGTTGGCTTTCATTAGGGGCATTTGTAAAATTGAAAGAAAAAAAAAATTTCTATATCTAAAAATTTGCGAAAGTGCGAAATGTAATCTCCCCTGGCTGTAACCACCTATGTGTCGGGTGGTTCCACATGTAACTGAAGATACAGTTATCAACTTTGATCATT
>JAUMHM010000083.1:53427754-53449442 GCA_032362435.1 Melikaiella ostensackeni
TCAAATACTCTTCCCGCGGAATCTGGACGATCTAGTAGGATTCTAGTAGGATTTCTGTCTCTGTCTAGTAGAAATGTTTCGCTCAGACTTGGCAACACTGCAGCTGGTGAATATTTACTAGGGTGTGTGTCGTGTAGCGCTCCAGAAGCAAAACCATGACGTCGCAGGATAAAATCTGCAAAGGCTGCACCGGGAAGATCATAAACGAATATAGTTCATGTGCTCGTAGTGGTATTCTTTACCATCCAGGGTGTCTAAATCAGGGGCGAAACCTGCCACAGGGTGTCTACCAAGTACTGTGGACCGAGATCAAAATCACCCACAATGTTATCCAAAGATGATTGGGACGAAATGTTGTCTAAAAGGGTTACTGATTGTCTTCAAGAAAATAACAGCACCCTCAAGGATAATCTCATTAAAGAAGTTAATACTATTCTACATGAGAACAAGACGATAAAAGAGGAAATTGAGACCCAAATAGAACAGAGCTTCACGACAGCTATCTCTTCTGTTTAGAATGAACTCGAACACGTAGATTTAGCGGTTACTCGAAGCAAGGAAGAAGTCTCTGAGTTGAATGCAAGAGTAGGCCAGGTTGAATCTTTTACAAATGAGTTGTCCGAATGAAAGCTGTCACGAGAAGGGGAGCCGGGGAAATCTCAGGCTTGGAATGAAGGTAACATCTTTTCGCAATCTCTTATCGAAATAAGCGACAGGCTATTAAGGAGTAAAAATATAATTGTTTTTGGTCTAAGTGAAAACAGAGTGCATGGGGATAACCAAATTCCAACTCAACCACAAACTGACGGAAACCCGGAAAATGGAACTGGTTCAGTGCTAAAATAAAAAATCATAGAGTCCTTCAAAGTTGTGTTCAATGATATTGAATCACAACCAGTTTTGAAATATTACAGAGTGAGTGAATTCGCGCAGGAAGCCACCAGGCCCAGACCGATAAGGATCTCATTGGAATCTGAGGTTGCTGCATTCAGATACATCAAAACATTCGCAGTGATGTGAAACAGTCAACTTCCATCATCACTAGCAGGTATCCAGATCCGGGCCGATCTTACAAAGATGCAGCAGGAATTATACGAGAGGGAATCAAACAGTCTACGAGAACGAGTAAAGAACGGAGAATCGAACCTTCAAATGCAGTGGAGACATGGCCACCCGATAGTGGTGAAAAGGAGGACACCAAAACAAGAGAGAGACGGAGCGAAGCAGACAGCCGAATAATAAGCGAAATGTCGCCACCTATCAGTGTAAGTGCAAGTAAATGTAAGGAAGTATCAAGTAGGGTATTAGTGAGAGTGTATTATCAACATACTAGAGGCCTCAATACTCAAATCGATAAAGTAAAGAAATTCTCCGATCTCTATTATTATAATGTATTCGCGATAACTGAGTCATGGTTCAAATCCCATGTTGACTCTACTGAATTATTTTATGGACTTAGGTTTACTTGTTATAGGCACAATAGGAAAAATGGAATAGAGGGTGGTGCCTTAGTTGCTGTAAAAAACAATATCATTCGTCATCAAATCAATTTCGCTCCAGTCTATATTGAAGCTCCATCAGTGAACATTGTAGCTGTCAAAATTTTGACAGTTAACTCTGCTTTTGTATGCATATCTGTATACATCCCTCCTGCCATAAAAATGGAGGAATTAAATAATTTTTTGAAAGCCTTTGAAGATTCTCAGAATCTGTATAATTGTCCTTAAATTATAACTGGGGACTTAAATGTAAGTAATTTTCTAGAGCATTCAGAAGGTAAACTGACTAACAGAAAGGCATCACTCCTCGACTCATGAATCTCGCAGTATGATTTAACGCAAATCAACAAAATTCTAAACTGTAATGGTCAGTGTCTCGACTTCATATTAACGAATTTAAATTGTGATGAGGTGAGGCATGCTGATTCGATGGCTAAGGAAGATAAATACCATCCGGCATTAGAAGTGAAGCTTTTTATTAAGAGAAATAAAAAAATCCAGACTAACTTCCAATTTAACTACGCAGAAAGAGATATAAGATTCAATTTTGCGAAGGTAGATATGAGGGTTCTATCCGATAATATTAATGATATTGACTGGAGCGATATATATATAGCACTGGTGATCTTGAAGCAGCCGTCCTAATATTGCATGAAAAAATAAGAGAGATCTTTATTCTATGTGTAGCAAGGTACACTTTTTCAGGTGGCCCAGGTAAATACTCGAAGTAATACTCTAAGAATTTAACCGAAAAAATAAAAATCAAAGACAAGATAAGAAGCAAATTTTCTATGAGTAATAATAGTAACTTGGCTAGCTGTTTTAGTAATCTACAAACAGAAGTAAAATTTAAAACCTGAGCGGATCGACAGAATTTTATTAAAAAATAGGAAGAGAGTTTGATAAATAATCCAAAGCACTTCTGGAACTACCTGGGTGATCTGAGGAATGTCTCTAGAATTCCCGGAGTTATGTATGACAATGAAGTGAAACTGGAAAAGCCAAAAGAAGTTGTTGATGCGTTCGCTTCATATTTTATGAGTGTGTACAACCAGGCAGATCCTCGTGCGTGCGCACATAGTGAAAAAATTAGCGATAGTTTCGGGTATAAACTTAAACTGGACTCACTAGAAGTTAAACTAGCTTTACAGGCTCTGCCAGAAAAATACAGATCAGGTACAGATCTAATATCGAGCTTCCTGACTCGTAAATGTGCGAACTCTTTTACAGACCCGCTGTGTTATATTTACAATCTAGCACTAGATAAGGAAATCTATCCTAAGATCTGGGAGGGAACAGAGTCTCTCCAGTTCTTAAAGCGGGAGATAAGTCGGATATTAGGAACTATGGGTCGATATCAGTTATAAATAATTTCTCGAAGGCTTTTGAGTATTGTCTAGCCAACTATATATCTGCTATATATATCTATATATCCGACATATCCGACATATCCGACTATATATCCGACATCACAGATTTTCAGCATGGTTTCCTAACTAAACGCTTCACAGTAACTGATTCAATGCTTTTCACACAATTTATTTCGGACGCCCTTAATGAGGGAAACCAAGTTGATGTGATTTATTTCGACATAGCCAAAGCATTTCATCGATTCAGCCACGTTAGGCTATCTGAGAATCTCCAGGAGTCTAATCTGCTGAAGAATGTAATTTCGATACTTTATAGATTTTTTAATAAGAGGAAACATATAGTAACCTACGCTGGAAGCAAATCGGAACCTTATACTTCGTCGTCGGGCGTACTTCAAGGTTCTAGTTTGGGACTCACAATATCTACTGTATTACTTTATGATAAAAGAGAGTCAAAAAAATGTACAAAAACTCATGTTTGCGGATGATATTAAGATATTTATTGAGGTAAACACAGTAAGAAATTGCATTGAATTGCAGAGGGACCTCCTGGGAATTCTCAGCTGGCTTAGTGTCCTCGAGTTGATTTTTAATAGTAATAAAAGCAAAATTATGACCTTTTCCAGAAGCAAGGATCCGATGTTCTTTACATATGAAATTGAGGGATCTCCCTTAACGAAATCGTTTGTATCAAGGATCTAGAAGTCTTATATGTGTCTCATCTATTTTTTAAAACCATATTGAACATATTGTACGATCAGCTAATCAAATGTTGTCTTATATTATGAGATCCTGTAAACAATTCAAAAGTCGAGAATTTACAGGCAATGTACTTTGCTTTTGTAAGGTCCAAGATTGAATACGCTTCGGCGATATGCTAAACTTCTTGTGATCTGCTCACATCCAAATATTATTTAAAAGTTATAATTAAACTAGTGTTAAAATAGTACATATTATAATAAGCGATACTTTCATATGATATAACCCTGTTAGTGGTTACTTGTAACTGTTGGGTTATCACTCATAAACAAAAAAATCATATCAAATCAAAATCAAATGTGAAGTCACATCTAGTGTTTAGTAAACTTTGTTCCTTATTGGGAAACTAGTGACCACTGTTGAAATTAAAGAGTCAACTGTTTATGTATAGGTTAAAAGCCACTTTGATTATTGCATCCGGTTTTCAGAATACAAACGGATACATCTCTAATCATTTGCTCCAATTTAACCGTAAAATCTGTCCCAGTTCGTTGTTTCCAATGCATTTGAATATCGAATTGGTTTAACGAGGATCGTAAAATGGGCGACACAAACACTAGGAAATATCAACGCTAGACACACCTTCGAATTTCAGTGGTTATAAATTTTCCCATAAAGATTATATTCCATGAAAAAAAATTCGCACTTTAAAATTTAATGATCAGAGGCACTCAAATGGGCAAACTCATCTGCAGATGGTGATCATCGCGGACTAGCGTCACTATGAACTTGCTTCTGGATGCGTTACTATGTAACGCGTTAGTTTCTATTCTTTATATTATTTTTAATAATACTGAGCTATCGAGACATTATTTAGCTATATTAATTTTCTGGCTCTTCCCAAACTTGTTTGTATTTAAGGCTTACATTTGAGAAGTTATTGTCTAAATTTTTTATTATTTTGAATTCATTTTGGAGGCATTTAATTCAAAATTGTTTAATTACAAAAACTTCAAGCTGGAAAGGGTGCAACTATCAAGTCTTTCAATTTGCTATTCTACGATTTCGAGTAATTTGAAAAACCAGAAAATTTTGTACGTTTGAAATTGAAACCAAACAATTTAGAGTATTTAAATCTAAAACTGATTGATTGAAAACTGACTATCAAGGCTTTTAATATGAAATTTTGCAATCCAGAAATATTTCAAAGTGAAGTTGTCCTGATATTTTTAATATTTGTATTTGAAACTACAACAATGTGAAATTCGGATCCACCAAAAATTAAGGAATTGCGAACCAAATATTTTCAAATTTAAGCATTTGAAACAAAAAAACTTCAGTTTCAAGGTCTCAAAGATAAGGCTGTCTTAGAAATGCGCATTCGAAACTATAATTTGAATTAAATTATAAATATTTTCAAGATGATGAATACATTATTAATAAGTATCATATCATGTAGTATCAGGTGAATTTTAAAGTGATTGGATAGATTTTTCACTTAGTTTAAATTTTGGGATTAAAATTGAAATGGTTGAGTTACAATAAGTGCAATTGAAAATTTGAAAATTGTTAATTTCTAAACGATTTGAATTTACTTGAAGTAATTTAAGTAGTCCAAATTTTGCGATTAAAATTCAAATGGTTGAATTTAGGAAAATATAATTGACAATTTGAAAATTTTTCATTACTAAACGATTCAAATTTACTTAAAGTTATAGAAATTTTCAAGAGTTTGAGTGGAAAAAAGTTTTAATATCATAATTCTTCGCGACTAAATTTTTTTTAGTTTTAAATGAAGCTCAGATTTGTTTGAGTTCAAAGGTTCTGGAGTATACATTTTTCCATTTTTAATGTTTCCGTTCAAAATTACTTCTTATTTCGAACTTTTTTTAGAGTAATTTAATTTTAAAGGTTTATAATTAAAGGTATTCCCATTTTCAACTGTGAAAATAAGCATGAATTTATTTTTTGATTTCAGAAAAATCTGTCTAATCAATTTTTATTTTAAATCATAATTTATTCAATTTGATAAAAATTTATATACTTAGAATATCAGAGGCTTTATCTTTCGAACATTCAATTTAGTTCTCAGTTTCAAACTGTCAAATTTTAATCGCTTCGAATTTAAATTGAATAAAATTCAAAAGTTTTCAATTTCAAATTATTCAGTGTCAAATTATTCAATTTTGAATGCTTTTGATTAGAAATAATACAATTTTCATTCCTTTGAATTTTTAAATGATTCATTTTTCAAAATACTAATCGGGAAAGATTGAATTTCTAACGTTTTGAAATTGTTCTATTTTCGAAATTTCAATCTGAAATCGTTCAGTTTCGAGATTCTTGAATTCAAAATGAAAAGTTGTTCAATTTTGAACGCTTTGAATTAGAAATGATGCAATTTTAAATCCTTGCTAACGATATCGTCTGAATTTAATCATTTAAGTCTGAAAGTTTTGAATTTTGAAAGCTCCTTTTTTGAAATTTTGCAATTTATAATTATCCAATTTCAAACACCTTTATTCAGAAATTATACAAATTCAATTCCTTTTCATTCCATTCGAAGTATTGTCCTCTTTTTCAAAATCTTACCTGATCTAAAATATTTGGAATTGGAACGTTTTCAATCAAAATCATTACATACATTATTTTTTTGAATTTCGAACGCTTTTAATTCGAAATTATCAAGAACAAATGATGGTCTAGCCGGGGTTCTCAACGTGTGAGAGCCGCGTGGCGTTCGCCAGCTAACTTCACAGTGGCGCTAATCTGCTCTCTAGTAATCATAAGCATTATAAGAATTGAAGGTGAATTTCAATGAAATAAGGATAAATTTTAACGAAATCAGGATAAATTTGAGGGAAATCAAGAGAATTCTTTGAAATTCATGAAAACTCAAGGCAAATTTTAAAAAGTTCAAGTTTTTCAATTCAACACGACTCGTGAATTAAGTAGAATTCAAATGAATTCAAAAGAATTCAGGCAGAATTTAAAAAATTCAAGAGAATTCATAGAGAGTTAAAAAATCAAAAGATTTACAAGAAAATAAAAAGAATTCAGGATAAATCAATAAAAATTCAGGGTGCGTTCCAAATGAATTAAAAAAAAATCATAAAATACAAAATATTCCCTTTATTTCAGTAAACTTAGAGTGAATTTAGAAGAATTCGATGAAATTTATACGAATTAAAGTGAATGATTAACATTTTTTATTCGAAAAATTCATTTGAATTCAGATAAATGGAAGTGAATAGACTTATTGAATGCGAATCTAATAAAATTCTTGAGAATTCAAGAAGAATTAATAATTCCTCGAGGTGAATTAAAAAATATTAAAAATTCAAAGAAGATTCATTGAATTCAGTGGATTTCAAGAGAATTCCAAAGAATTCAGGGTGATTTTATAAGAATTCAGAAGAACTCAAGAGAATTCAACAATCTTTTATGAAATTCATAAGAATTTGACTAAATTGAAGAAAATTTTAAAAATACAAAATTTTCCATTAAATTTAATAAACTGGGGGCGAAGGGAATTAAAGACGAATTTGCCAGAATTTAAGTGAATTAAAAAATAAATAAAAACCAATTAATCAGATAAAATTCGAGTGAGTTTAGGAGAATTTGAGGGAAATGAGAAGATTCGATGAAATTCATAAATATTCAAGGCAAATTAAAAAAAATCAAGTGAATTGACATAGGTTCAACAAAATTTCTAAAATTCATTAAATTCATTAAATTCAGAGAGAATTTCTAAAAGTTCAGAGGAATTCAAAAGAGTTTTATGATATACCTAAGAATTTAAGGCGAGATTAAAAGACTTCAGAATGAATTAAAGAAGAAACTAATAAAAATCCATTGAATGGAGCATAATTGAAATTAATTCAAAAGAATTCAGGGAGTATTATGAAAAATTCCAGAGATTTTCAAAAAATTGAAAAGAATTTAGAATAAATTAATAAAAACTCATTATGAATTTCAAATGAATTCAAATAATTTGAAAGTATTCCATAATATTCCATTGATTTCAATAAGATTTCAGTAGGTTTAGAAGAATTAAAGCGAATTCAAGAGAATTTATGGAGAATTTAAAAAAATCAAGAGAATTCCAAAAAACTTAAGAGAGTTCAGAATAAATTAATAAGGATTCAGGGTGAATTCCAAATTAATTGGAAAAAAAATCATAAAATATAAAATATTCCATTTATTTCAGTGAACTTGGAATGCATTTATAAGAATTTGATAAAATTCATAAGAATTCAAGATGAATTTAAAATACTACAAGTGAATGAAACAAAATTTTTTAAGTCCAACAAAATTCATTTTAATTCAGATAAATGAGATCGAATAGAATTAGTGAATACGAATCTCATAGAATTCATTAGAATTCAAGGAGAATTTATAAGTAGTTGAGGTGGATTCGGATAAAATTCAAGAAAATTCAACAATAGGTATAGACTTGAATTCAATAGTGGTTAATCATTAGGTTCTATTTTTTAATTTATTGAAAGAGAAGTGACTAAAGTGATCTTTTCATTTGAAAAAGTAACTTGTCATAATTTGATGATTCATGTGTCACTAAACTGTATTTAATAAGACATGGATGAAAATATTTGAAAAAATTACGTAACACAGATGGAGAGGGGGTAACCATTTTGTTATGACATGTTGCATGCGGGAAGAGAGGGGTAAAAAATTGGGAAAAAAATTGTTACGCAATTTATGGATAGATCCTTAAGACTAACAATAAAAGCATCTTAAGATTGATAAGAAAACATTGAAATCACATTGTGATTCGAGGATAAATCTACCTTAATGTAGTAAATTTTTCTTCTAAACATTTTTTTTTGTATCTCGCATATTTTTTCTGGTCGATGGAATTCTTTATTATTTAAAAAGCGTTATCACAATTGAAAAAAATTACTCGTCTTATGGAAAAATGATTCCAAGTAAATTTAAAAAACTTATTGAGATGAACAGTTTTTTTCAACATGTTTTTCTTCTATCTCATAGTTTTTGTGGGTAACGAAATTGTTTATTTTTAATAACATTTTTAACGAATGAAACAAAAACCATGAATGTTATAAGAAAATGATTTTAATACAATTTGTAGATCTTTCTGAAATGAACGATTTTCCATTACAACATTATTTGGCTAACTTGTTTCTTACAGTTGATTAAATTTTTTATTATTATGGTGGCCAAATATTTCATTGTTCTTGAAAATACAGATCTTGAATTATATACTTTGATAAGAGAATGAACCTTGATTTCATTAAATTGAAAAAAATTCATTTCCGTTAATTCTTTAATGCCGAGGGGTTGATCATTCGATTATTTCGAAGATTGCTAGAGATTTCACAAAATTTCAAGTATTTCGAAATATTTCAAAGGATTTTTAATAATTTCAAGTAATTTGAACATATTTCGAAGAATTTTAAGGATTTCAAGGGATTTTAGACCATTTTAAGACATTACAAAGAATATTATGGGATTTCAAGGGATTTAAAAAGACTTTTAGGCATTTCAAATAACTTCTAGAAACTAAAGAAAAGTAAAAGATTTCGAAGATTTTTACACATCTATTAATTTTGATCGATTTGAGACGATTTTCAGAAATTTTGAGGGATGTAAAGCGTTTTCAATGGATTTGAAATTATTTCAGGGTATATCACAAAACTTTTAAAGGTTTCAATGAATTCCAAAGAATTTTCAGGAACTGCAAAGTATTTCAAAAGATTTTATAAGGGTTTTTGAAGTATTTCAAAATATTTTGAGAGTTTTGCAGCACTTACAAAAGGCCTGCAAGTAACTTGAAAATATTTCAAGAGATTTCACAGATTTTCTAAGAATTTTATATGATCAGAGAATATTTCGAGAGATTTCCAAGAATTTTTTAAGAGTTCATGACCAATGAAAAGATGTCACAGGATTTTTGAGGATTTTAACTCATTTTAGAAGACGTCAATGTATTTAGACAGATTTTAACAATTTTGTAAAAGTTTTCAATCTGTTTAAATATTTAATGCGATATTAAAAAACTTCTGAAGGTCTCAAATGGTTTCAAAAAATTTCAAATTATTTCAAGAGATTTCTAGAGGCCCCAAAATATTTGAAAAGATTTCGAGAATTGTCGAAGTATTTCAAAATAATTCAAGGTATTTACAAGACTTGAAGTAATTCCTAAAGATTTCGAAGAGTTTCGCAGGATTTCCAGTTATTTTTAATCATTTTAAGGAAATTCTAGGACAGCCACAGCCTAATTGACGTCAAAAAAGTGAAAAAGTGACCTATTCAAACCGAAATTTAACGAATTCAGGATGAGTTCATAAGAATTTAAAAAAAGTCCAAAAATTCCATTGATTTCAGTAAGATTGAAGTGAACTTAGGAGAATTTAAGATAACTCAAGATACGTTAATAAAGTTCATAAGAATTTGAGTGAATGGAACGAAATTTCAAACATCAAAAAGTTTTCAGCGAATTGAGTAAAATAGGAGTGAACAAAGCTCAGGGCGAATTCAACAGAATTTAATTAAATTGTAAAAAGACACAAAAAAAACAATGAATCAAATAGAATTTGAATGAATTTAGAAGACTTGAGAGGAAACGAGAAGAATTCGATGAAGTTTATAAAAATTCAAGTGAATTGAAAGTATTTCAAAAATGTTACAAAAATCCATTGAAATCATTAAATTTGGAGTAAATTTAGAAAAATTCAAGGGAATTCAAAGAAATTCAATGAAATGCCTAAGAATTCAAGGTGAGTTTGAAAGAATTCAGGCTGAATTAAAAAAAAAATACAAGCATCCATTGAATCGAGTAGAATTGAGTAAATTTAGAAGAATCCAAGGAAAATTTTAAAAAATTCAGGAGCATACTTATTTCTTCCTCAAATCAGGCTGAATTAATGAGAATTCAGGGTGAGTTATCAATGAATTCAAATGGATTGAAAGAAAAAATCAAAATATTTCATTGATTTCAATAAAATTGGACTGAACAAAATATAGGGACTTTATCTTTAAGAAATGACTAAAAAGTTATCTGGAAAAAAATGACTAAAAGAGACTGCGTGGTAGCCCTGGGATTTCCAGAGGATTTCTAGGGATTGTAAAATATTCTTGAAGATTTCAATAGGACTCGAAGGATTTCAAGTAATTTCAACAGGTTTAAAAATTTTTGAGACATTCCAAATTATTTCAAGAAATTGTATGTTTTTTTCCTTTTTTCTTTTTTTCAGCTTTCGGAAGATTTCAAGGAATTTTAAGAAAGTTTGCAATGTTTAAAAGGTTTCAAAAAAATCCAAGAGTGCCCAAACCCTCATTTAATACTAAGGCACTTTTTTGCGAATTATAGAAAAATATTCATTTGCATATTTTTTTTTATAGAGTTTGTGGCCAGTGCACCATTAGTAGCCGTTTTCTGATATATTGACATATTTTAAATATTAGAACTTATAAATAAAGTACCTAATTAATTTAAAATATTTACTTTTGAATAATTCAGATCTTTTTAGTGCAATACAACTTATAGTAATTAAAATATGGAAATATTATATGAGTTTCTACGAATAGAACAAACGTGGTCGAAAACGATATTTTAACTTTACATTTTTATTCAAAAAATGGGTAAAAATAAGAAAAAGGATAATAATCGCGTGCACAGCGCGCGTGTTTGTTTACTATTAAAAATAAAAATTGAATTTAATCTTTGAAAAATAATGAATTATTTCAAGGAAACTTATTTAAGCAATAAATTTGGATCTACTGGTTATATTTGTGTACATCTTATTATCGATAAACGATAAGGAAATATGCACTCGTACTCAACTTGGTATAATATAGAGAATGACTTGTGGTATCTCGCCATATCTCCAATTTCCTGGTAACTAGTTGTACTATGTGATGAAGATTGTGGGGTGAATTGAACAAGCACATCTTATCAATTAACCTTGCGGTTGAATACAGGGTCAAAAATGATGATTTCGAGAGATTGAATCTCTGGACGTGATCAATAGAGGGTGAGGAAAGTTGAGCGATATCACTCCCTTGCTGATTGACTATCCTGATTCCGCAAACAGAACCAATCTCTTGTAGATGACCGATTTTCTCGTATTATAACCCTTAACACTGTCTACAATCCACTTGTTGAATTGTGAATTATAATTTTTATATGTATAAAATGCTTTCTTTCAGACTCTAGGGCCTAAAAATACGCAGAGCATGTTTGCTACATCAGTAGTTACATGTGCTACAATATTTATATCAATCTTATATTAGTAATGAGAATAACTTCATTCAACTAATTACATTTTCCTTCCTCAGCATATCGCTTTGCCTTCTCAACATTCGCTTGTTGCTTCAGTACCTCGCTTTAATGCATCGCCTTAACGCATTGCCTGTACGCATTGCCTTTCTGCCTTGCCTCAACGCATTGCTTTAGCGCCTTTCCTTAACGCATCGCCTTGAAGTCTTGCCTCAATGCATCACCTGAATACTTTGCCTTAACGCATCGCCTTTACGTCTTGCCTTTACGTCTTGCCTCGACGCATCGCCTGAATACTTTGCCTTAATGCATCGCCCTTAGGCCTTGCTTCAACGCATTGCTTTAACGCCTTTTCTTAACTTATTGCCTTTACGTCTTGCCTCGACGCATTGATTTGACGCCTTTTCTTAATGCATCGCCTTGACGTCTTGCCTCAATGCATCACCTGAATACTTTGCCTTGACGCGTCGCTTTTACGCCTTGCCTCAACGCATTTCTTTAACGCCTTTCCTTAACGCATCGCCTTTACGCCTTGATTCAATGCATCGCCTGAATACTTTGCCTCAATGCATCGCCTTTACGCCTTGCCTCAACGCATCGCCTTAACGCCTTTCCTTAACGCATTGCGTTTACGCCTTGCCTCAATGCATCGCCTTAATGCTTTGTCTTAACGCATCGCCTTAGTTTATCGCTTACACGCATCGCTTTTCTTAGCTCGCTTCATACCTTTTTGCACGCCAGTCCTTATCGCAAGTTTAATTCTAACAGATTTTACATTTTTCCACTTATGTTCTATTCTCACTTGATCTCTTCTCCCTTTTCTTCCTTTCCAAGTCGCACAATATACTATTACATTCTCATCACAGATAGTATTAGATTTGTGTAAAATTTGACCCCTCCCCGTTTTTGTCAACTTTCCACGTTTTGAGACCTTCTGAACCCGAGAAGCAGGTTTTATAAAGTGTCTGCCTGTCTGTCTGTATGTCTGTATGTATGTCTGTCTGTGAGCACGATAACTTTTGAAAGAATGAATCTATTGGATTGGCCTTTGGTACACTCTTCGAGCGTCGAAAACTTAAAGTCGAGTTCGTTAGCCAGCCATTATGGATGAAAATCCAAAAACTTAGAGCATTTTCAAAGTTTTTTAAATCATTTTTTTTCAAGATTTTTCAAATATAAGTACGACTATTTATGCTACTTGGAAAGTCGAACAATTTATCCTTATGACTTTTTTCAACGAAAAAAAATTATGAGAGTTATAGCATTGTCAAAATTCAAAAAATAAAACGAAAATGAAAATTTTGAGCTAAACGATGCACGATATGAGAAAAAGTCAAGAGGAAAAAAATGTTGCTCCTTGAAAGCCCTACAAGATTGTCATAACAACTTTTTAAATTTTCCTAAAAAATCGAAAATTCAAATTTTGAGCCGAATAACGCGAGATACGAAAAAAAGTTAAGAGATCAAAATTGTTGCTTTTACGAAGACCCATGAGCTTTCTCCCAAATATTTCTCGGTAGAAGGCAGAGTTTATTTTTTAGGTATGGAAAATCATATTGGAATATTTTAATTTTAATTTTTGAGCCAAACGACGCGAGATAAGAAAAAAGTCAGAAGAGTAGAATTTGTGCTTTTAAAAAGTAAAATGAAATTGCCATTAAATGTTTCTTTTTGAGACCAATCGTGAATCATTGAGATAATTTTTTAATCGTCTTTTTCACTATTTATTTGTATATATTATACGGTGAGCGCAGAAAATCGAGCACGAATATGATGATGAGAATGTATTCCTCAAGACCGATAGAGCCTTAGGTAACTAAATTTCCTTTTTCATTCAAAATCAAAAACAAATTTAATAAATTGTATATGAAGAACATATAACACCAAGCGCAAAGAGCGAGATCCATATGTTTCGAAGCGCGACGACCGAATCGCGCGCTTTAAGTGCGCTCAAACTTGCGAGCGAAGCGCGCGATGAGAATGTGCCCGCGGAGCGGGCAGATTTTTCATTTTGCAATTAGTAATTTAGAAGTATTATATTCGAAATCTACGTTTCTTGGCAATTCCAAAGACATGTTACTTGCTTCATTAAGATGAAAATTATAAGTTTTTTCAGGCTCTGTTTAGTCGCACCGAAATTCAACTACAATGGCTCTAAATGTCCCTGTTCTTAGAAATTTTAGACTGTCATAGAGCAATAAATCGATTGATTTATATTTCACATGCAAATGTGAAAAGATATTATAAGAACCCAAATTTCGAAAGCATGCGAGTTTAACTCAAAAGATAAAAAATCTGAAAAACGCTTTCAAAACAAACGACTAAAACTTGGAAAAGCATTTTAAATTCAAAATCGAAAATTTTTCCTTTTTCCAAACTTACCATTGCCTAAAATTTTGAAAACATTAAAAAATTGAAAGCTCCCGAATACTGGAAGAAAAGTAAAAAATACAAAAGTAGTGTTCAACCTTTTTATTTAAACTCCACTAATTAAAAAAAATTCCAAAATTCGAAAGTGATAGAAATTTTAGTAACGTTTCAAATTTAACTTCTTGCAAAGTCGAAGAATTTCAATTTTCTGTTTCGCTTAATTTCAACTTCATAAATATCTAAACTCGAATCTTTTCTATTAGAATTTTTATTAATTGGAAAGGATTTCTAATTTGAACTATTCAAGTTCAATTGATAGATTTTTTAATTGCATTTCAATTGCATTCCAGAAAAATGAGTAGAGTGACTTTGTCCCCTGACCTAATTGTAGTTTGAATTATGTTCTCACGAGTATATAAAACGACATCTATTGTTATTTTTTCAGGTAGCTGGAAAAAATGCTTAAATGCGTCGAAAATATCTGTCTAAGGTATGCACTCTTCCAAAAATTGACTAATACCTTTTTTTATACGTTTCGCATATAAAGACGGTTGCACACGAGTGCAGACAATTGAGTTGTGATGAGGTACACGTGGTGTAATGATTTTTTAATCATTAATTTTTAAGGAAAGTTTGGAAAACTAAAAAGACAGAACTTCTAGGGGCTAAACAATATTTAAATATAAGAAGCAATATTCCATCAAAAGTAAATTGCTAATAAATGTAGTGGTCATAAAGAAGACTTCGTTGTAATATTCAAAAGTCTCACGTTGGTCCAGAGAAGTGCAAGATAAATAATCGTTTATTTCAAAAGAATGCAACATAACCTCCAAAAAGTGATGTTTATTAATATTTTTCTCTATTTCGAACTTAATTAAACAAATTTTTATTATGAATTAAGTTTAAATCTTTATTAAGAATGCTGTTCGGCCAGTTAATTTACGTAATAAGTGTAAATTCAAAGTTATTAAATAATTTTCTGTACCTAACCTCAAAAAAATGTTGCAATAATCAGATATGCTTTAAAACTTTGATAGAAAATACAAAAATACATGATATCAATCTTTTTCAGAGGGTCTCTGTGTTATTTTTCCCTTGACCTACCTAAAAAGAAAGTGCAATAAAAATATAAGCTTAAAACTGTTACTTTGTCAAAAGTGACATTATTCTCTCTCTTTTTGGGTCACAATTTCTTAGAAAACGGATATTTTCAGATAAAGTTTGGTTTATTTTACTCAACGACAACTGTAAAAGATATATATGTGGTTTAGGCCCAGGAAAAAAATATTAGCAATTTTATTAACAAGCAAATAATTTGTCCCATAATAGCACCATCCACGGGGCTATTATTTAATAGTCTTTAAGTCTGCATTACTCGAACAAAAAAAATTTTTCTTATTGAAACTTACCAGATACCTTTAGGAATATGTATATGTATGTATATAAATATGTATATGTTCGCTTTATTCTTCCAAAAATAGCCCCAGTTGGCGGTAATTGAAGAAGAATAATCGCATAAAATGAAATTAAATCAACTCAGATTTGAAATGTTTTTTGTTCGAAAATATTCTTAGAGAAAAACTAAAAAAATAGTGTTAATTTTCCTACGTTTATCATTATTTTGCGAATCATACAATAACATAAGGCACCATCTTCATCAACTAAGGTTTATTTTTATTTAAGGAGGATCATTCGATTTATTGCCTCATTTATTGTTTAATTAGTTTCATTTCAGGCGATTATTCATCTTCAAAGACACTTTTCGCATCCTCTAAAAGTTTTTAATTTTTCTGGAATGCAATTTAAAAAGCTTAGAATTATAATAATGATTACTATTCTCTTTTTTATATTTCCTCCAATGTTCGGAAGCTTATAAATTTTTAATGTTTTCAAAATTTGAGGTAGAGTTGAATTTTGAACAGTTTAAAATTTTAATTGATTGGTTTTTATTAATTGTTTGATTTATTTAATTCTGGTGAATTTACCCAGAATTCCCTTCGCTCCCATTTTATTCAGTTCAATGCAAATATGTATATTTCAAAAATTTTCTTAAATTCACTCAAATTCTTATGAATTTCATGAAAGACTCTTGAATTCCCTTGATTTCTTCTAAATTCTTATAAAATCACCCTGAATTCTTTGGAATTCTCTTAATATCCACGGAATTCTATGGATCTTTTTTGTATTTTCAATATTTTTTTTATTTGCCCTGAGGAATTATAAATTCTCCTTGAATTCTGAAGAATTTAATCAGTTTCGTGTTCAATAATTCTATTTACTCCCATTTATCTGAATTCAAATGAATTTTTTTGGTTCAAATAATCTTATATTTACTTGAGTTATTTTTAAGTCATCCTGAATTCATATAAATTTCATCGAATTTTTCTGAATTCACTCTAAATTTACTGAAATACATGGTATATTTTGTATTTTATGATTATTTCCAATCCATTCGGAATTCACCCTGAATCCTTATTAATTTATCTTGAATCCTTTTAAATTCTTTAAATTCTCTTAACTTTTTTTAATTCTCCATGACTTCTCTCGAATTCGCTTTAATCCTTCTAAATAAATTCAAATCTTACTGAAATCAGTGGAATATTTTGGAATATTCAGGAATATTTTCGATTCATTTGAATTGATTTGGAGTTTATCTTGAATTCTTTTGAACTCTTTTGAATTTTTTTATTTCGCCTTGAGTTTTTATGAATTTCATTGATTTCGTTTGATCTCCCGTAAATTTCTACCTGTATAAATTTACATGAGTTTTATTTGAATCATTGTTTTTTTAATTTGATTTTTTTTTCAACTCACTTAAATTCTGTTGAATTTTTGGATTTTTTTATTGTTTTTGCAATTCATGTGAATTATTTTGAACTCAAATTGAATTGTTTCAATTCATTCTGAATTTTTATGAGTTTATCCTCATTTCGTTAAAATTTACCTGAAATTCTTATAAATTTTTTCGAATTCTTTTGAATTCGAAAGACCATTCCTCACATTATTAATGCACATTACCTACTCCCAGTCAATTTTATTCACTTTCCGAGTAAAAATTAGTTACTTTGGGTCACTTTTTCGGTTTAAATAGGTCACTTTTTCTCTTTTTTTTCAAGTAAATTAGATTGTGACAACCCTGGTTATGCTATAATTTTGGATATCCGGATTTTTTATAGATTCGTTAAAAATATTACGTAACAGCATCCATTCCCCTCCCCCACCCATGTGGGGGTTCGTAACATTTATTCGAACCCCCTCCCTCCAGAAGAGCTGTTACGTAAATCATGGATGGCCCCTCAGTTGTCCTATAGAATCCTTTCTAATTTAAAACTTGATACTTGATGAATTTCTTTTGAATTTCTCTCAACTTCATCAGTATCCATTGAAACTTTTTACGATTGCATAAAGTCTCTTGAATCTTCAACAGCTCTATTGACACCATGAAATTGCATTCAAATTTACAATCCACATAAAGAAAGATATTTATCAGTTATAGCATCCATAAAATGAGAAATATACTTCATTTTTCACGAAGGCAAATGGTACGCACTTTTTGCATTTTATGATCACCATCTGCAGATGAGTTTGCCTATTCGAGTCCTTCAATCATTAAAAGTTGAAGTACGAATTTTTTTTTCATGGAATATAATCTTTATGGGAAAATTTATAACCAGTGAAATTCGAGGGTGTGCCTAGCGTTAATACTTCCTGTGTTTGTGCCGGCGCCCATTTTACGATCTTCATTAAACCAATTCGATATTCAAATGCATTGGAAACAACGAATTAGGACAGATTTTACGGTCAAATTGAAGCAAATGATCAGAGATGTATCCATTTGTATTCTAAAAACTGGATGCAATAATCAAAGTGGCTATTAACTTATACATAAACAGTTGATTCTGTAATTTCAACAGTGGTCACTGATCAGTTAAATTTTTAGGCCAAAAGGACGATTTTTCTAGAAAACAGTTGGATTTCCAACACAGAAACATGAACTTTCAACAAAAACGGTAATTTTCAACTAAACAATTTAATTTTAAACTAAAAACGATCAGTTTTCAGCCAAAAATGGAATAGTTATATTTGTAATAGTAAAGATTAATATCCAACCAAAAAAACGAATTTTGAAGAAGAGAAATGGTTGAATTTTTAACTAAAAAGATAGATCTTCATCTAACAAAATTAATTCTTAGCAAAGTAATTCAAATTTCAACCAAGTAGTTGAATTTTCAATCGAAAAGATTAATTTTCTACCAAAAAAGACGGATTTACAACAAAATACATACATTTTCAACCAAATTGTGGAATTTTCAACTAAAAATAATCAATTTTCAAATAATTGAGAAACAGTTAAATTTATAGTTTAAAAAATCAATTAACCAAATAAGAACAAATTTTCAACATAATAGTTAAATCTCCAACCAATAGAATGCATGTTTAACAAAGTAGTTCAACTTTCAACCAAGTAGTTGAGTTTTTAACTAAAAAAGATGAATTATCAAGAAAATAGTTTATGGAAAAACCTACTGAATAAAAAATGTACATAGAAGTCTTTTCTTTAGTGTTTAAAAAAGTAAGATTGAATTGAATTAAATTTGGACGAAATTTTAATGAGAGTGGGAATTTACTTTGAGATTCAGAGTCATTCAAGATCTCGTCCACGCGCATTTCAACGCACACATTATCGTGTCTCCCACTTAGGTGACTGCCAGTCTCTGCGATAGCCTGCGCATGTGCCAACTATTTGATTGAAGATGAACTTATTAGTTAAAAATTCATATTTTTAGGTTGAAAATTCAATTGTTTTCTAGAGAATTAGCCTTCTTGGTTCGAAAATTCAACAATTTGGTTTTTGTTTTCTTTCTTAATTGAAAAATGCTACCTGGTTGAAAATCCAATTTTTTGGTAGAAATTTTATCTTTTTGGTAACTTTTTGCATAAAAATTAATGTGTTTTGGTTGAGGATTCAACTATTTTGTTTAAAGTTCATCTTTCTTAGTTGAATTCAACAGTTTTTAATTTAAAACTAAAATATTTTTTGGTTTAAATATGAACTATAACATTTTCCGTTGAGAATTAATTTTTTTGGTAAAATTCGACTTTTTTTAAATTTAAAATTAGAATATTTTCTTTGCTCGAATATCAACTATCACATTGTTATTTAAGAATTGATGTTCTTTGATCGAAAATTTAACCACTTGGTTGAAAGTTGAACTTCTTCGTTGAAAAATCATTTTTTTTTTTGAAGATTTATCGGTTCAGTCGAGAAATTATCTGTTTTGTTGAAAATTCAATCATTTTGTTGAAATTCAACTACTTTGTTACAAACTCAATTATGTTGTTGAAAATTTTTTTGGACTGAAAATCTATCTTGTAGAAAATTCGTCGTTTTGTTTTGAAAAAAGCGTGACGTAATTCCTGAACGGCGCCTTAAATACTTGTAATTTCTTAGTTCTATAAATTTCATTTTCCACTGATAAAACTCTTGAAGAGAGAGAGAGAGAGAGAGAGAGAGAGAGAGAGAGCTCAGTAAGAAAGATATTCTAATTATTTTCTACAAAACAATGTTTTTCTTCGTAGAAGAAAATGACTCTGTTAATGGGAAAATCGTATTGCTGTCTAGCCCGAGGATGTAATGAAAGAAAAAGAAACCGAAGTAAAAAATATAGAAGTTCGTGAAGTATTAACAACCTGACAAAATTCGTGAGCAAATATAAGGATCCGGTTGAGTGGGACTACTTTAAATTATTAAGTAGTTTTCTTTCTCTTTTCCCCATTTTTCCCTTCGTCCCACATTAATATCCCTAGGCGTTCAGATCCCGTGCAGAAATTTCTCCATTTTTCTCTATTTGAAGTTGGGTTCTGATGGGTCCCCTATCAGAATTTCTAGTTTAGAAAAACTGATGGGGGCTCTGTCAGGGTCTAGTGAGGAATTCCATACTTCGTTTAGGTATGGCGAATCAGTCTTTATCTAATGGGGTTTCGACCAGAATTTTTAGTCTATAAAAAACTTATGGGGGCCCTATCAGGCTCTAGTGAACAATTTTTTGCCTTGCATAGGTAAGAAGAATCTACCCAGATGAATGTTGAATTAAAATATACTGCACTTAGATTATAAATAAATAAATAATTGTCTTCCTGATAAATTAAGAAAACAATCAACAAATTGGCTACATTTATTTGTTCGATTCTCGCAATATTCGAGAGCTCAGTAACATCAAACTAAAATTTATCATTCCTAGAAAAATGCCAAATTTTTTTTTTGAAATAATTTTTCCCTGGCAGAAGTTTCCTGAAAATATGTAGTAAAATAAGAAAACTAAGTAACGTTTTCTATTTTTACTATATTTTTAAATTAATTTTTAATATTGAAAAATCCATTCCCTTCTGTTTGTTATTTGGTATGTTCGAACAAGGCATTAGAAAATAATAAAAATTAATTCCCTTATCCTACAATATCTTTCACTAAATTAAAATGTGGCTTAAGGCGATCTCAGGGTACCGCATGATACCTGGTAGCGTAGTCGACCTTTTCTATTGACTTGCGTAGCGTGTACCCTAAACTCGAGCTTGAGGCGGGTCGAGACGAAGCGGTACTCAACCGGATGCTACTGTATTACGTAGATGTACGTTCAAATTGAATTCATAATGAACTCTGTTCCACACTACCAATAAGCCTTGTCCACTTGTCAACTAAACATGCGTTTCTTTTTTTTTGCTTCATTAAATAAACTCATCAAAGCAAACATGTCTTTTTTTTCTCCCAAAAACAGGTTAATGAGCGTGGTAATTCCCAATATATAGAGTCCACTTGTCAATTAATCATGCAAAATTCGCCTGGCATGCATTTGGTGTGGGTATCAATAGGAAGGTGCTCGAGTAAAGTCTGTGAAAAGTTTTTCAACTGAGCTATGCATACTTCTCCACGCGTATTCTACGCCAAAGACAAGAATTTTTTCCGGGAAAAGAGGATGAGGATGATCTATTTGTTCATTGAAATTATTTATAACAGAGCGAAATTTTGAGTGTTAACAATAATCTGTAGCTTAATGAGTTTGAGAAGCTACTTTGACAGATATTAAACATATAAAAAATATGGAAAATATATTGGAAATTATCACGATAATCAACCTAGTAACATTTTGTTACCAAAAATTACGAATATAAAATAATTTTGTATAAAGGTATGATTTGTTAATAACAGAATTTCTGATTTCAAATATATAATTCCAGCGTGGTAAAGTCATACTCGTAAAGTTATGCGCTGGATGTTTTTGTAAGAGAAGATGAGAAGTGAAGAGAAAATATTTAATTCCAGAAAAGTTCGATATATATATTGTAACCTGCGAGTTACAGTAAAAAGCCTGGTTCTAGGCAATTTGGTGAACGTGAAAGTAAAAGACTCACCAAATTGCCGAAGATCAGGGAGAAGCAGTGCGCGCAGTCTCGCGAATCCCCACTAAGACGAAATTACGTAGGAGTGGGGCCTC
>JAUMHM010000083.1:53457366-53476547 GCA_032362435.1 Melikaiella ostensackeni
AAAAAAAATTATTTGAAATATAAAATATAAAAAAAAATGTATAAAAAATATATAAAATCACTTTTCCATACACATATCAATATGTAGAAGAAACGAAGTCGAAAAAAAGAGTCGAAGTCGAAAGAATAAGCGAAGGGCTCCTTTGAAAGGATGAAGAGAAGCAAGACACACGACACAACGGGTGTGTCAGAGCCTTGAAGGTCTCCCCACACAGCGCGCATCACGTTAATGCTGCATCGACGTTGCGGAGACACCTTGCATTACATTTTCGAGCCATGGTTTCACTCGACTCAGGCGCGACTCCTCATATCGAGGTCTAAGATGTTTACACATCAAAAATGAATACAAATACGAATACTTTCTTCCGAGCATCTTTTTAGGATAGGATTTCTAGAAAGTGCGTCAGCATTTGTATTTGGTTGTGAAGGTTTATATTTTAAAGTGCATTCCTAATCTCTTACTTTTCATCGCCAACGAATTATTCGTTGTTCAGGGTTTTTTTACGAGTCCATCCATTTTAATGGTTCATGGTCACTTACAAGCGTGAACTCTTTTCCATAAACATACGGTCGATATTGATACACTGCGTACATAGAACGGCTGAACAGTCTTTTTCAGTAGTGGAGTAATCGTATTCGGCGCTGCTCAATACATGAGAAAAATATGATATAGAAAGATCTATGCCTTCCTTTTCTTGACTTGATACGGCACCTACTGCGCAACCTGAGGCATCTGTTGTTATGGTGGAAAATTTTTGGAAATCTGGGTATTGCAAAATAGAACTTTTGCATAACGCTAGTCTTAAGTCCTTGAAACTTTCTTCTTCTGCGGAACCCCAGATAAATGGCACTCCTTTCTTTTGAAGGTTCGTTAAAGGCTTGGTTCTTGCCGCGAAATCTTTGATAAATCTTCTATAGTAACCAGCTAGACCTAGAAATTGTTTTACGTTTTTACGATTTTTACGTATAGGAAACATTTGAACGGCCTCCGATTTTCTTAGGGCCCGACTTCACTCCTTCGCTACTGATTACATGACATGGTATTTTCATTTAATAACCGGAAATCAATCACTACCCTGTTCTTACTTTTTCCAGTGCAGTCCATATTTTTGAGAATTATCAACAAAGGAGAGCTACAGGGTGACTTTGAATGCCCGATTGCACCCTCTATCAACATTCTATCGATAAAAATTTTTGCTTACTTCTTTTGAATAGGATAAAATCGATAACGTCGAACATGAATGGGTACATCATCAGTAGTGTGTATTTTATGATATACAAAATGAGTGGGAGTCAACGACTCTCCAGTTAAATCAAAAACCTCTGGATAGTCATGAACTCTTTTGATCACACGTTATGTATTCTTCATCAGTTGAATATTCGTCTAGTTCGTCTCTTGGTCAATTATAGTATTCGAAAGGAATGAGTTCCTGCGGATCGATTTCTACTTCAAGGTCCTCTCCAGTAGTATTAATCGCGTGGACATGACAAGTCCCATTTGAATTTGACACTACGGCTTCTCCTATTAATAACCCTTCCTCACTTTTTATTAAGGGTAAATATCCTTCCTCCACTTCACTGTTTGAAGCGCCTACTGGAATCACCTGCCTTGTTCTTGCTTTTATGCGAATTTTTCCTAGTCCTGTTCCCTTATAATCATGTACTTGTTCTTGAGAAAGTTTTGATTCCTTGTCAATGAAAGGGACAGGATTTGTAGGGTTTGAATGAGTTACTATAGTGTTACGCCAAAATGAAATTGGCGTTATTCCCGTAATCTCGATAGGTTCAGTTTCTGTTATTACTAACTCTTCGTTTAAAATTTCTAATTTCACTATATTGATATCGGCTCCAGTGTCTGCTAAGAATGAGGCTTTTGTTTCCAAAAAGTTAGAAGATGAGAACTCTACAACTGGGGATTCTCTACTGAGCTTTGTGTGGAAGATTTTTTGCGTTTCTTTAAGATTCGTACACTTGTCTGACGCTCTTGTTTCTCCTCGCCCGTCACTGCGTCCGAGCGGCGAGCGGAGTTGTGGTTTAAATTTTTCTTTTTTGTTGGAATAGGAGGCTTTATTTGAGACGACTTATTCGACGACCGTAAGCCACTGTCGGAGAGACTTAGTTCACTTTATACTTTTCTTGTTGTTACTTGATGATTCGCGGTGTCAACCCAAAACTTCGCGGTTCGAGAAACAACGTTGACTTAGTACTGGCAGGAACGTAAAGACAACCAGCAGGGACGAATCGGGGATTTAAATAGTTCTTGATTTCTATGTTAAGCATAGGGATGCGAATGTTGTTCCCAGGCACGTACGATGTGAATATTGTTCACGGGCACGTATGATTGAGCATCGATAAATAACTAGTTTCACCGTCTTTCTCTTGTTATTTCATAAACTGGTTCTCAATCCTAAATACTAGATACAGGCACGTTTAGTATGTGTTTGCAACCATTTGATTATATAAGTCTTCCTTATTTATTTAAATATTTGATTATCCTTAATTCATAGTTTCTCTCTTAGTCGATATGTAGTTCAGTTATATCCCCATAGACGGGTGTCACACTTAGTCTTATGTTAATAACATTATCAAGTGTGACTGAATTACCGATGTTTAAGTAAGTCTGTCTACTCATGGTAATGAGTCGCTAATTAGCTCGCGTTTACTGCCTTATCGACCGTAGCAGATTTATCGCCGGTCGATCATAATAATGGTTACGGCTTACAATAACTGGTATTTATCAACTGTGACAATTCTAATCTACTTATCGCTTGTCGTTACGACAAAATTTGGAAAATTTGCGGATGTAACAAACTTACCTCCACATGAAATAAGATATCGGGTTAAAAAATTTGGAAAATTAAAGAAGACAATAAGGAACGTTTGTATGATCTTAAATTTTTGTGACCCAAAAAAAATCTTCTGTAAATAAGGGACTTGAAATAAAAAAAAAGGGGGAATTTTAGGGGACTCCAAAAAGTACATAAATACAATAAATATACATAATTGTAATAAATGACGAGT
This sequence comes from Melikaiella ostensackeni, assembly GCA_032362435.1. Taxonomy (NCBI): domain Eukaryota; kingdom Metazoa; phylum Arthropoda; class Insecta; order Hymenoptera; family Cynipidae; genus Melikaiella; species Melikaiella ostensackeni. The sequence goes on from JAUMHM010000083.1 coordinate 53,460,387, forward strand.
TTAATACAACTTTGCTCTTATATTATATCTTTGATAATTATTGATATTATGCAAATTAAATTGAGGTGACAAAATTCTTAATAGAGTATTCCATCATTAGGTCACAGTCACTCGGTGGAGCTGAAATCTGTAGTACATAAATCATTTTTGCAACTGTGAATTGGTATTTGGTCCATTTGTGATTTTGCAATATCGGAGAAAACAATATAATGTCCAAAATTCAAGGTTAAGGTACCCACGGTTCCATACAGTAAATAATGACTTAGATTTCACCACATGACATCGTCATACTATATTTGACAGTATAGAGTATAGACTGAGTGTGACATAATGATAGAACACTCATCGACTTATAGTACTAAGCCGCTGACACTGGCCGCCGTACGTATAACAGATCGACTTTCCCAATTTTCTTTCTCTTTCTATTTCTATTTATATTTAGCAGACGAGTACTACATGGGAATTCGCACTGTACAAAATGGCCCTCTGGCGGACTATTGGCTTTTTTCATAGCGAGCATTCCCATGTAGTACGTGTCTCCTAACTCTAGGCATTTTATGGCAGAATGAATTTATGGCAAAGTGATATTAGGGAGAAATGCATACTTACCTTAATGCCTACGTCCTAAAACCTCACGATCGTGTATCCGAGACTCGACCTATCAGGCACACGCTTCAGGATTTTTCTATATTTTCTATTTTTCGTTCTTTTGTATGCATTTTTTCATTGGTTGTTTGACACCCACGACAAATTATACAGTGAAGTCAGCAAGACAATGAATCCACTAATGACAAAAATTCATGAAAAAACTCAAATCTTGCAAATTCGTAAAACGTGCGTTATTAGGTGGCGCAATAGATTGAAAAATGTGCAAGAATGATTGCGGGGAGGGTCTGCTTAGTGCAGTTTAGTTAGTTATATTGCCCCTAGGTGTCGCATGGTGCTTATGCAATCTGCGCCACCTCGTTCTAAATGTCTAAAAAAGTAACACTAAGTGAACGCCCCGTGTACCAAAAAGCGGACCGGCGGCGCATCTCTTGGCTGCGCTGAAGATACTAATTGGTTAACATGACCTAAAAATACACACGAATAACTATTGCGCAAATTCCGCCAATCCGCAGTCTGACAGCTTTGTATAATTTGTATTTGAGAGTTTGGAACGGGAGTGCTCCAATATTCGCGATGCATGCAACAGCCTATGTAATCAAGCCGCTACTAACACTTCTGTATGTACTGAGAGGTCTAGAGAATAACTTTGGCTTAGAATGTCGAGAAAGGCCTTCTGATGATGCATATCCACAGTACTTTTTCAAAAGTTGGTCGTTGATTGTTTAAACAAGTTTTGTTTAAACAAATACAGTATTTATAAAAAGAAATTCTGTAAAATATGTTGTGGAAAATTTGAACCAAGACAAGACTTTCTGCTGTTTACACGTTTTTTGTACAATCAACTGTTTTTAAGTTGTAGCGTTATGAACATTTAAATTTGCACTACAACTGACACATCTGCAGGTAGATATCTCAGCACCTATTGAACTGCAAAAAATATTCAAAAATTCAAATTGATTTTCAAAACACGCACTCCACAGAGAAAAAATAAAATTTTCGATCGATTTATTTTTACTTTTGTATAAACATTCTTTTCCTTCAACTGAAAATTTTCTTTTTCACCTGTAGCGCACGTGTCATGAAAAAAAATTTGCATTCTTTTCGAAATTTTTAGGTCCAATAAGTACTGATATGCCCATCTGAAAATATGTCAAATTTAGTGTAAATTTAATTGTTCATAATGCGTCAATTAGAAATTAGTTAATTGTTCAAAAATAGTGTAAACGTCAAAAAGTCTTGTTTTGGTTCAAACTTTCCAAAACATATTTTACACAATTTTTCTTTCATGAATGCTGTATTTGTTTAAAGCCAAAGTTACCCTCTCGACCTCTTAGTGCATATAGAACCTGCAAACAGCAACTGACAAGTTGACACTGGTCAACAAAATATGAGCTTTGTGCGCATGAAATGGGATGCGTAATTTCCGAAGTAGTTTTTTGTGCTGAGTGCGAATCTGACCTCAATTTTTTGTCTACGCGTCAAGAATTTTTGAGATTTTTGAAACCAATTTTTTTTTGTTAATCACAGATCTCATTATACTAAGGGTTTGTAAGATACACGACAAAAAAAATATCTTCTTCCGTAAAGTTGACAAAGTGGCAGTTTATAATTATTCAATGCAAATCATTGTACTTGAATCCTGTTGAATTCATTCGAATTTCTTTGAAAACAAATTCGAAGTGAATACTAATAAATTCAAGGAAATTCGACACAATTTAACAGAACTGTGAACTTTTTGAAGATTTTTAGTGTATTAAAAACGAAAAAACTACCCCTTTTTGATTTAAAAAAATTATGTGTTCAAGGTTTTCTGTAAAAGCTTTTTTTCGCTTATTTTAACAGAGGTTTTTTTTTGCATTTGTTTCGATAACTGTTTGAGTTATGGCTAAAAGATCGTCGTTAGACAACGTTACAAAATGCGTTTAAATCATGTACCACTTTTCGCCAACAAAACCTACACTTACTTGTAGCGCGGTTTGAGATTCTTCAAGAAAAATGTTGACCCAAAAAATTTCAAATACCTGACATGTAGCAAAAATTGACTTTCGGAATCACATTCACCACGAAAAAAAACTACTTCAGAATTGACACATCCCATTTTATAAACACATAAGTCATATTTTGTTGACCAAAGTGTCAGATTATTTTTTGACATCTTTTAATTAAAAATTAAATATATCATCAGGGTGGCCACAAAAATTTCATTAAAAAATCCCTGATTACTTCCTGGTTTTCCCGGTCAAAAATTATATTTTTCCCGGCTGACTTGTAAGGGATTAAAATATTAATTATACAATACTAATTGCCTTATTGTCTAAATTTTAAAAAGGATTAAACATTTTAGAGCTCTCAAGGTAATATATACAATATCAATTACTGTAAATGTGACTTTGAAAGCTAGTAACTTGTTAAAAAATAAATCATAGGTCGATCATAGTTTAAGAGATATTCGCGTTTTAGTGAACAAGGATCAAAAATATAGATTTTGGGTTTTCGATGGGAAATCACTCTTCAATCTATGCTATATATGGTAACATTATACTTTTACGGCCCAGAAAAAACCAGAAGTGTGTACATTTTATATTTGGGGAAAAAATATAACATGGGCGCTTACGGCACTAGCCAACTTTAAATAAGTTTTTCTCGAAAAGCGGTTTTTTGAAGTTCCACTTTGAAAAGTGCCCCAGTTCCACGGTTTTCCAACCTGGAGAGTTTATATATAGGTGACTAAGAAAACGAACATTCTGAAACAAAAACCAAGTCTAGGGCCTAATGCCTCTGTTTAATGTTTTCAAAAAAGATTATTATAATAAAAACAATTACTAAACAAACCTTCTTATGTGACAAATTACATAAAATGGAGTATCAGACTCTCTATACAGGGAAATTGGACACTTCTTTTGTAGAACGACTCAATTTATTTACGAAAAATTTAGAGTATCCATAAATTATAACTTTATTATGCCAATTATTAGCAATTATTTACATAAAATGAGGGAAATTATTTTCAACTTACTTGCTGAGACCAAAATGATCGAAAGAATGATGAACATTCTTGGGCTTAATCTGCATAGCACAAGCTTTAAAATTTCACTTGCATACAAAATAAGCACCACTGGTTTTAAAGATATTGACCGAGATAAAAATTGGTGAAGATCTCAACGTTCATTTTTTGCGTTCATTCAATTTTTCATGACAAATTGTTAAATAAATATATGTGTCCATATGAAAAGGGCCCTTAGGATCATTATCATTATTATCATTTTCGGCTTTGAGCGGGGGATGATACGAGGACCTATTTGGAATCTGCTGGGATAATTCTCATGTCCCGGGAGCAATCGGAAGTGGGTATATTTCACGTTCGATGAAAAAATATAACACGTGCGCTTAAAGCGCCAGCCAACTTTGGAAATATTTTTCTCAAAAATCAGTTTTTGGAAGTTCCGCCTTCAAAAAGGCTCCGGCGACTCGTTTTTCTACCCAGAGGGTTCATCTTGGGCTTAAAATGTCGGTAATTTATCCGGCTCTATGTCCCTATATGTAAACTCTATACCCACTGTAATAATTGCTTTATCTGAAAAATTCCGTTTCAAATGAGCTTTTCATGAATTTATTTTTTCAATTATTCATGCAGATATCGCATTTGAATCGCAAAAAGGTGCGAAAGTTGCATTATCCTGTTTTACAGCGAATCAATCCGCAACCATTGAAACCAAGAAAAGTCTAACATTATTATTTTGGACTTCTAGTTCTCAAAATTGGACTTAAGTACACGATAAAAATGTTAAAAGATAGTGTGAATTGCACTTCACTGGGTACAAGTTAAAACCACTAGTTTCCATATTGAAAATATTGTGAACCATTGGTTAATGTTTTACAATACAGTCCAGATTTTCACCCGAAAAGACTGGAAGTCAAGTTTTTATTGATAAACCGATTCATTTTGGGCTTCTTACAAATACCCTCAGTTTCCCCCAATATCTGGATCATGATAAACATGAATTATCATTATTCAGGAAAACAAAAAATGAAGAATACATAATTGCGTTAACCTGGATTTAGCAGTAGTAACACAAAAAATACGTTGTCCACATTTATATTTTGCTTCTTAGATATTACACGATGCAATCAAAACTGCTACAAAAACAAAATTGTCATTGACCTATAGTTTTTTTAAAGTGAAAGAACATATTAATATGGTTTTTACGGAAATAAATTTACCTGTATGCATGTGTAATAACATCGTGATCCAGGCTGGTGCTGGCGAAGCAATAGCCATCTGTCACGCATGTGTGGTTGCTCTCTGTGCAAATGTCGCAATGGCATTTTAAACCTGAAAACACAAAATAATGTTGATGAAGTTCCCTGTCACTTATGGGTGAAAAAGAAATTATTTTTGGCCTCTCGATCTCCTTCTATTCTATTCTATTTATGGGTGGATAAAACGCAGTCTTCCGATTTTTTCTGGCATTGTCCGACATCGAGTACTAGTAAAAAAATTTGAGAACCCGACTTTTAGAGGAATTGGCATTAAGGTCTAGAATTTTTTATTCTCATAAGTATCAATAGCCATATATATAATAGACAAATAGATCAATAGACATCCAATACAAGGAATTAGTGGAAGAAAACTTGAGAACTAGACGTTTGGAAAAAAGTTAAAATTTTTCCGAATTTTCCAGTATATGTACATTTCAGAGTGCGGGGCTGGCAGACATCGAGTACAAGTAACTAATGAAAAAAACTTGAGAACTATACTCTGTTCAGCGAGAGAAGGCACAAATATACTAGTTCAGGGAATGAAGCATTTTTTCACCACAAAATTTTAGAATGGGAACGAAGTGCACGATTATGTAGTGTTGGTGCTTGGGATAAAGGCCTGTATGTTTGCAGGCAAAGATCTATACACCGCGCGAATTGCGCAATGTTCAAAGTTGACGAAATCATGTTTTTGTGAGATAGCGATCAAGGTATTAATTTGCGAGAAAAAAAGTTGAATTAGAAATTGCAGATGTTAAAAAGATCTATAATTTGGTTTGTCGAACGTCGAGACTGTTTAGCTTATTCCCTCACAAAGTAATTAATAACCAGCTAAAATGGCCGTTCGGCAATATCAAGTTATTTTTGCAAAAAATGTATGTACATCTCTTAAAGCCTCTAAAAATGTATGTTTTGTTAGGCTGGAAACGTGTGCAAAATTTGAGCTCAAGGTAATACATAGTTTTGGAAATGAGCTATTTGTTATTAAAAGATGTACTGTTTTTTCGGCGGGGCTAACTTTTTTTCGGCAGTCGCAAAGCCATGAAAGTGGCCAATTTGTAATCCAGGAGAGTTATACTGTCATATACGCTTAGCGCCAAATTGATTATTGAGAAAAAAGTAGGTTAATAATGGCTGCAAAAGATTTGTACGTTTTTTTCTTATAAATAAATGGAATAACTTCGTTAATTTTCACTTTAAACAATCGGGATTTTAGTTAGTCAAAGTTTACAATATGTACCTGCTATGTAAATAAAAAATAATTCTTTCGTTCATTGGGAGGGGAGTTAATTTTTTTGTTTATAACAATTATTGCGGTCGTAGTTTTCAAGATACACAGCTGAAATTTTCAGACAGTGTAGATGGATATAGATACTAATTATAATAAAATTTTCAAAAGAAATCAGTTGTGAACATACAGTTTGTAATTGAGGTTTCTTTATGGCCAAGATCGGACGCAGTGTATGAGGGCGGAGTGGGGGAAGCTGCTTCCGCTTGGTAGGCGCTCGCGCTGAAAGTGAATTCGCGCGTTCAAAGTGCAACAACTTGAAAAATCTCATGAACAAATGGACATATCGAGATGATTTTTTTAAAATTTGGGTTAACTTTTTGCGCTGATTATAAAATATGTATTAAAAGCTCGGAAAAAAACACGTCTAATGCTTGGAATGTAAGTGCACTTTTTTATTTTTCCACTTATTTCACAATGACTGAAGTAATTTCTCGATGCAATGTGAGAAATTAATAAACTTGAAAACACTGAAATATTACTTACAGTACATCGTGAACTTACTTCAGTAATTGTAAAATAAGTGAAAAAATAAAAAAGTGCACTTACATTCCAAGCATTAGACGTGTTTTTTCGAGCTTTTAATACATATTTTATAATCAGCTCAAAAATTGAGCCCAAATTAAAGAAAAAATCATCTCGATATGTCCATTTATTCATGAGATTTTTCAAGTTGTTGCACTTTGAACGTGCGAATTAACTTTCAGCGCGAGCGCCTACCAAGCGGAAGCAGCTTCCCCCACTCCGCCGTCTTACACTGCGTCCGATCTTGGCCGTAAAGAAACCGCAATTATAAACCGTGTGTTCACAACTGATTTCTTTGTCAATTTTGTAACAATTAGTATCATTATCCATCTACACTGTCTGAAAATTTTAGCTGTGTATCTTGAAAACTACGACCGCATTAATTCTCGTAAACAGAAAAATTAATTCCCCTCCTAATTAACATACAGAATTTTTCATTGATTTATATAGCAGGTACATATTGCAAACTTTGACTGACTGAAATCCCGACTCTTTAAAGGGAAAATTGACGAAGTTATTCCATTTGTTTATAAGAAAAAAACGTACAAATCTTTTGCAGCCATTTTTGAACAACTTTTTTCTCAATAATCAATTTGACGCTGAGCGTACATGTCAGTATAACTCTTCTGGATTACAAATTGCCCACTTTTATGGCTTTGCGACCGCCGAAAAAAAATTGAGCCCCGCCGAAGAAACAGTATATCTTTTAATAACAAATAGCTTATCTCCAAAACTATTTATCATTTTGAGCTCAAATTTCGCACACGTTTCCAGCCTAACAAAGCATAGATTTTTAGAGGCTCTGAAAGATGTACATACATTTTTTGCAAAAATAACTTAATATTGCAAAACGGCCATTTTAGCCGGTTTTTATTACTTTGTGAGGTAACAAATCGAACAATCTCGACGTTCGGCCAACCAAATTATAGACCTTTTTAACACCTACAATTTATGATCAAACTTTTTTTCTCGCAAATTAATACCTTGATCGCTATCTCGCCAAAACGTGATTTCGCGAACTTTGAACATTGCGCAATTCGCGCGGTGTATAGATTTTTGCCTGCAAACATATAGGCCTTCATCCCATGCGCCAACACTACATAATCGTGCACTTCGTTTTCATTCTAAAATTTTTTGGTGAAAAAATGCTTCATTCCCTGGACAAGAGCGCTACCGCCTGATCTAAGTTGGTAGTTGAAAGACTTTCGTATGACGGTCTTTGTAACATGCGTGGATTTTTTAAAGCTATTTTTCTCGAGAATGGTTGAAAAGCGCATCGAAAGTGCTATCCATAAAAATTCAAATTTCTGTGGTAACCAAAGGACTTACTGATATCTTTTTACTTTTTTAAGTTTCAGAAGAAAGTCTGGCTCAGAAAGTGTGCTTACTCCTCATTGAATTGAACATCGCGACAGCTCAACCGGACGCTGCCTTAACTTTAGTTAATTATATCGAGAGGCAATTCGCGGTTTCAGATTTACCAAAAATATCGTCGACAGATAAAGAAGGATTAATTAAGCCTGTGAGGGAACAAAAAGATCTAAAAAAAGATAGCGCTGATATTGCAACTGATGCTTTTCGAATGAGGCTAGCTAAGTGTAAAATAAGAATATATCTCTTAACACATCAGTTGAAATCATGCATAAAGGAATGGAAAGCATTCGCGACCATGGGAACCAATATGGTAAGGTTCTTATTTTCTAAATTCAAAAATATTTACCTATCATAACATCACAAACATCCTCTAAGTATTATTAGTTTTACAGAATCTTTCCAATATATTTTTGGCTGCTAATGTTGAATATCTTCGCGGAAAGTGTAAAAAGGCCATCACGCTTTTAAATGCATCTACTCCCGAACAGCGAGAATTCAAGTAATTTTTTAAATTCTAGAACATTTTTCTTTTGTATCATCCAGTTAATTTCAGGAGGCCTTAAGCCACAGGACAATAATTTTTACTTTGGACAAAAAAACTGATATTAGGTAGGGGCGTGCAAAAACTTTAAACTCCGAGTCGAGTTCGAGCTGTCTCGAACTTTCGAGTACACGAAAGTTTCGAGTAGCTCGAAACTTTTAATTATCCGAAACTTTCATTTTTGAAGAAGCAATTTTATATCAGCAAAATTTGCATGACACTCAGTGCTAAGTGGGGTTTCAGGTCGCTGACAACGATTTTGAAATCAAAATCATTGATCAAAATTTCCACATAATTTTTGAAAAATTTAATAAACTACCGGATTTTCAGTAGACTCAGTACTTGGGTTTTTTTTCGGTTTTCTGATCACAAATTTGGGGCCAGTGTTCAAAAATTCTATAAAGAATTTTGTGGCATTTATGACTGCGCAATAGAATTATGACACATTTCCGACTGCGCAGTAGACTTCTATGAATTTTATGATAGCGTACTAGGGTTGTGTCGCAATTTCGACTGAGCAGTGGACTTGTGTGCTCTATTCCCGCCAGACAATGACCTCGGAACCCGCTTTCGTATTACTTCAGGGCCACTTTCTATAGACGTGCTATGCCATACTTCGGCATCCTCTTTGTCGGCCAGCTTGGCCTCGTTCTAGGTGACGCACTTGGTCTATTGTACTTCAGGGCACCTGATTTCTTGGTCTTTCTTGCTCGCCCTGCTTCTTTTGTTGCAGAAGTTCCTTGACAAACGTTTCTACTGGATTCCATTCAGATTTGGATCGCAGCGTGGCTACTACAGTGCTCTCAGTGGAGCACACTTTTCCGAGAGTCGTCTCGAGTATGCTTCTCATGTCTACCCACCGGTCACACTCGAAGACAGTGTGCTCGACACTTCGCCTATGAGTTTGGTAGTCCATCTGCCGTTTGTTTCGTTGCCCCGCCGTTGTTGCTATGTCGTTTTGACACGCATCCTCTCCTGAACTCTAATCCTAACGCGATCGTCGTCTACTTGGCTACATTCGTGAATCTTCATCCGCTCTTTCGCGTGCAAGTCACAACACCACGATTGGTGTTGCACTCGACACGTTGCGACTATATTTTGGCTCCGTAAAGGAGGATAGAGTGGGCCACACTCATGACTATCCTCCTTTTGCTGGCCCTTGGGCCAGTTATATTACACATGAGCCTCGAGAGTGTCGCCACTCTTGTAGCTGCTTTGTCAGCTGCTCTTCGGACGTGCGGCCAGTGGGTTAGCTTTTGGTCAACGTTCTTCGAGATATTTCACCGATTTGGTGGCCTCCACAATCCTCTCCAGCTATGTCAACCCTCAAGTGTCTCACAAAGTTCGTCCAACCTTTGACCAGTCTGGTCACATGCGTAACAACCCATTTTGCCTCTCCTGGGTCTCTTGATTTTATTATTGTCGCTAGATCATCGGCAAACCCAACCAACTTGGCCCACCTTGGAAGTTTGATTTGAAGAACCCCGTCGTACATTAGGTTCCAGAGGTCTGGCTAAAGTGCTGACCCCTATGCCACTCCCGCTGTTCCTTTATTGGAATTCATGCTGACTCTTCGGTCAGCCAACTTTCAAGCATGCAGTGTGGCCTGAAGGGCGAGGGGGTAACGGTCGGCCGTTCCCCTTGTCCAGTAGAACCAGTCTCTGAACATTCCACCTCCTAGCGAAGATCCCCGCCAATAGGCATGCATTTTAAATCTTAAGCAGCAGGTGCGGGTGCTCCTTCGCAATTACTTTGAGAATCTCTACCGGTATTCCGTCTTGGCCAGGTGCCTTCCGTTTTCTCAGTCGCCTTTCTAAGCTCTTCCATGGTAAATAACGTTATGCCGGCTATCATCACATATATCTTTACTCGCTCCGCCTCCGGGTGGTCGAGGAAAAACGTTCCCACGATCCGCTCCATGATCTCGGGTTCTCGTCGATATCCTCATTTGGTGAAAGATAGACTCTGACATACGTGACGCTACCACTTCTGATTCAGACATAGCCGTCGCCTTTTTCTCTATCGCCGATAGGGAACAAGGCTGCATTTCTTATCCAGATGCCCGCAGTGCCCGTGTTGTCAAATGTCATTTGACTCAGCATGTCCTAGGCCACTCTGCTCCTATCCATGTTGCATTGAATTAAAGTCGCCATCTCTACTTCTTCCTATGGATCGCTTCTTTGTAGGCCATGCACCTAGTTGAGCCGGGGATGTGATCCACATTTCTGTCGCCATTATTCCGCTCTGCCATGACTCGGCAATCCACCCGCCCGATATTATTGTGGGCAATGCCGTTCAATTTTACGGCTATATGTTCGTCCATTTCAACAAAGGCCATAATAGTTTCTCTCTGGCTCACTCTCAAGCGATTTACTTTGAGTTCTCCTCGTATTTCCTCTTCGAAGAAAATTTCGATAGTTGTCCTGACCTCTGATTCGTCAGTTGTAGCTTCCGGATCTCTTATTTCGACCTAGACTCGTGGGATAAGCGCCGCCACTACTCCTGCGTCGTTCACAGATTCCTGCAGATCCTTTCCAAATTTTGCTGTTGCTTCTGGCCCAGTTCGACCAAGACATCTTCTGACCTATTTTCCTTGATCGACTTTATCTGGACCTCCGTCTCTTTAGATTTCGCCTTGCCGTGGCAAGTTTTCTGCACGTCCGCGTACTTTTTACCCTCCTCTGGTCTGATCAGGACAGCCGTCCAGATTTTTCCTTCCCTCTGTGTGCCTGACAATCTCTCTTATGATTATCATAAGATGCTTAAGGTATTTGTCCGTTTCATCTTTGAACTTTCCACACCGGACACGTAGGTGCATGGATAGTATTAAGGGACATCATCGTCAAAAGTGCATCTGAAGTTTGTAGAACTACACTTGCGGGAAGAATGTGTGGAGATGCATGGTAGAATGATGAAATCCGCAGGGCTGTTAACGAAAAGAAGCAAGCGTATTTAGAAAAGCTCAATATTCAAAGTCTTAGCAATGAAGAGATGACCAGACTAGAAAATGGTTATAGGGATGAGAACAAAAAAGCAAAGAAGTTAAAGCGGAAGAAGATATAAAAGTAGTGCTGAGGTAGCCGGAATTCAGAATACTGATGTTGAAATGATTTGAGATACGAGAAAAGTGAAAGACTGTGTGAGCGAATGTTTTATGAAATTGTATGGATGTGAGTCTATGGAACGGAACAGCTACGACATAAAAGAGGATATATTCCGAAATCCTGTCGAAAGTGACGAAATGGCAATTAGTGTGCTTAGTATTAAATTTAAAATAAAGAAGTTGAAGAATGCCAAGGCTGTTGGCGTGGATGGTATTACGGCTGAAATTCTTAAGTACGACGACGAATATCTGTTGTGTGACTGAGCGAGGGAAAGAGTGTTAAAGGTGACTGCACTAATTATTGAGCTATCAGCCTACTAATTGTAAGTATACTAGGCAAAATATTTCGTAAAATACATATTAGTAAGTTCATTAAATAACAGAAGAGAAGATCTGGGATGTCCAATATGGTTTTATGTCAGGAAGATCGCGATGTGCGGCTCATGAGATTTTATTTACCAGATTATAGAGAAAAGCTTGAGAGCAGGCGAAAAAGTTTTCTGTAGGTTTGTTGATCTATAAAAAGCCTTCGACCAAGTGGATAGAGTTAAACTTTGAGAAATTCTGAAAGAATACGGAGTGAATGGTATGCTTCTGAAAGCAATAAAAGCATTATATGAGGGTAGTAAAGTGTGTAAGGATAAATGGACAAATGAGTGATTGATTTGATATTAGATGGGGCTTTAGGAATGTGTGTGTTATGTCCGCTTGGTTATTCATTATATTCATGAACAAATGTCTAAAAATGGCTTTTTAGAAAAAGAAGAAAAAGATGTTGAATAAAGAACAGTAAAAGTGTGTAGATTGACGTTTGCAGATAATGAGGTTGTTGCGGCAGAATCAGTGGATGATTTGCAGAAAATTTCGAGCAGATTGAATGTCGGCGCGAAGAGTATGGGTTTAAAGATTAACGTAGATAAAACAAAGATTATTATTATTATGTTGACCCACCCTCCACCCACAGGTACTCATGACCCGGTACTTCGCTACTAAGCACGGTCGCGAAACGCGGCAAGTGCTCAGTAGATTCGCTGATGTCAGTCGTTGTTTCGGAACTCTATATTCTGCTTGCGCATTCGTCGTAATTCGCGACTAATACACACTGGAGAGCTCGTTTATAGAGATCCAACAATCACACTGGAGAGCCCGTCTATAGGGATCCAACATTCAATCTGGAGAACCCGTTTATAGGGATCCAACATTCATGCTGAAGAGCCCGTTTATAGGGATCCGACATTCATACAAACGTTAGCTCCAATGCCAACGACTGAGATCAGCGATTCAAAATTTTAATTAATTCAACAGACGGGATATATACACACACAACTTCACACACGGACACACACACACACACACACACACACACACACACACAAAATACAGAAAAGTCAAAAATTAAAAGGTCAAAAGTTAAGAGGTCAGAAATTAAAAATGTGATTATAACAGTCATTCACCGTGTACGCGGGATGGCCATAAAGGCGATTTTAGCCGCTATTATTTCTTCCAAGATTTGTACGCACCTCGCGTGAACGTTCCCAGTAGAGGAAATTACGACCTGGTGGATAGTGACTTTCTTCACCCTCCACACGTTCAAGATCTCCTGCTTCAGCTCCGAATTATTGTGACAATTAACTCGTGCGTTTAAGCGTGATTGGAAGTCTACCTGTCGGTTTTTTAAGAGTGTTGGTTGCCTCCGCAAACTCCTTCGATAGTGATTCCTTAGTCATGTCTTTACCCTTTAACAAGTCCTTATTCTTAGACAGAGGGACAAGACTTTCATTAACCAGCAGTTGCTTGCCCTTTACTGAGGCCGAAAACCCTGACTCCTTTAGCTTGCCGCAAGCATCGAAAGAAGTTTTGCTATCCCTTCTCTCCTCCAAAGGAATGTCTTGGCTCACTCCAATTCTCTTGGTAGAGAGTTCCGTACATTTCCCAAGGACTTGTCTCTACTTGCATGAAGTGAATTTAACTAGGGTCGGTCTTTTGTCCTGCGTTTTCCCCAAGCGATAAGTTACCTCGATGTCATCTGATGCGAGTGTCAGTTCAACACTCGAGAGTGTGTGCAAAACGCTACGCGTGAGATCTTTATTGACCTCCTCGCTATCAGTAAGGTTGTGAATAATAACATTTTTTTCACGGGAACATTTTTGCAGGAGAGAAACTTCTTTCTTGAGGAACACTACCTCCTGCTCCAGAGCTCTGTTCTTCTCCTCCATAGCAGTAAACTTATACTTTACCGTTGCCGAATCTGTAGGAAGTCGAGATGTAACTCCATTTTGTCAAATCTTTCACTGATTGACTTTAAATCATCTTTGTTTGCAGTGGTGTCTGCTTTAATGGGTAGGCCTGCTCAGTGTTCCTCCTCTTCCGAATTCAAGTTATGTTCAGAAACTTGAAAACTTCACAGAACACGGGTTACAAGGGAAAATGGGAGGAGCTGACGTAACACGTAATTCAATGACGACGCCATTTTTTCCCACTTTTTTTTTCTTATTCAGAAAAGGTTTAATTTATTTCAAGCAACTTACCTTAATGTGTACTTTTCAGCTAATTAAATTATAAAATCGATAAATTGTTCGCATATATTAGAAGTGCAGACTTTTCCGGTGTTCCTTCTATCACTATATTTTAATGTTGGTATTTGAAATTATTATGGTTAAAATACATACTTAATGGCCTTTATTTTGGTTTTCTTACTATTGTTTTTAATTTTACTGATTCAAATTGTTGTACCAATTGTGTAGTTATTGTTTCAACTAGTGATAAATTGAAAGGCAGCTACATTTTTGTGCCGCTCCAAAGTCTTTAGAGTGTAAGAACTAACACGTGTATGGGTAATTTCATATTAACTTCGGAATTCTTGTTCCCCGCTGACTTCACAGCCTTGATGCTTGAAATGCTGTATTTAATTTTTTTTTTTAAGTAAACGGTGTCCTAAATTACAAGAATCACGAAAAAAATCCTTGTTAAAAGTGACTTTTATTAAAATTATTTCATTTGAAAATATCGTCCATAAATGAAGTGCTTTGTCCCCTGGTACAAATTAAAGACTTCGATTATTCTTCTCATACATCCCACAGTTATATTAAAATTTTGTGGTCTTAATGACTTCAAAAACGATTCAGGACTTTCGAAAAATTGTTTTTAATAATTCAAATTCTTTAAATAATTTTGTACAAATATATTTATCCTTGTCACCGAAATTCACATCAATTACGTTCACCGTAGTTTTTACGTGTATTTCGAAAATAAAACGCTAGATTATATGTTTTTTTAACCTAAAATCTTTTTACAAAGTGCAGAGAAACAATTCTCGAAGCTTTCGAAGGATTTTTGAAGAAATTATCATTAGAAAACTCTTCGAAAATTACGTAAACTTGTTTTCTAACTTGCAAATTTCAACTATGTTCCCCTAGGTTTTTTATTTGCTAATTAATATTTTTTAATTAATTATTTTTTTATACTTATAACCTCGACCAAAATCAGTATTTCTCGTAAGCCAATTTAAATCCTTTAATAACACAAAGATTATTTAAGAAATATAGTTAAAATTCAACTGCGTCCATTCTCAACTATGTGTACCTCTGTAGAATTTGGAATTTTTTTTCTAAGAAAATGGATCGTACGTTCATTTCTTTAGCATCTAGGATTTAAAAACATAATTGCTTTGGTAAAATTTTGACAAAAAATGTGTACAATTTTTACTTTTTTACACAAATTTAGAGCGACGTACTTTATGAATTTTATTATATTTAGCACTATCATATTAAATTTATGTTAAAGTAAACGTTCAAATATCATACTTGTTTCTTATTCATATATCGCCTAAGTGGCACAATGACAGAAACTAATATTCTGTATAGCTTGAGAATGTGTGTGTAAGTAGAGTGAACTGAGTGCGACTGCCTTCGGTCAGTCTGGCTTAGCAACAAGAACGTGTTCGGTACTATGCACTTGTGTTCTTGGCGTCATTTATATTTTGTATTTTTTTTGCACTATTTCTTTATAATAAAATCTTTAAAAGGTTATGGGCCAGAGCATCGTGGCACTGTGGCAAGAGTGGTTTTGAGGAAAATTGTAAAAAAAAAAGAATCTGTTTCTCAGTGACGCTATCGCATATGCTTTTCGAGGTTATGTTTCGTATCGATTGCACTCGAATGCATCAAGTTCGCGTCGTGTGTAAATCCTAAAGAAAACGAAATTTAGACAGCAGTGAATTAGTCTTCATTGTGAGTACCGAACGCAGTTTTATTTTCTGTTGGAAAGTTGATTATTTCTGTGAAAATGGCAGATAGGCCAGAAGTGCAAGTGCATCACGTCACCAAGTTTGACGGAAACAACTACAGACAATGGAAGTTTTAAATGAAATGTGCCTTACGTGCCAAAGGAGTCTACGAAGTTGCAAGTGGAACGACATTGAAGCCTGAAGCAGCTCAGAAACAGCAGCTTAAATCATGGAAT
>JAUMHM010000083.1:53492960-53514649 GCA_032362435.1 Melikaiella ostensackeni
GCGGGGTATTCTCTTGTTTTGCGACTTTTTTTCGATGTAAGATGAGACATTTTTAAGAGAAATTTTTTGCTGTGTAAGCTTGTGAAGTTTGTCAACTTCGATTAATTCTATATCCGTTGGTCTGTCCCGACTGTTTTCGGTATACGCTCGTCAACAGTTCGATTCTCTGTTCGGCTCAGATCAGACAGCCTTGAGCAGTAACCTGTGTAAGCAAAGCTGCGTTTTTGCTCAAATCACGGCCTGTACTAATATTATTATACTTCGCATATAGTTAATAAATCCATTGCATTGAGTTGAGTTGAGTCATCAAAATGGCTCAACTCAACTATGATACTATTTTTACAAGTTTAATGTACTTGGAGAGGAAAATGGTAGAAAATCTGGCTAACATCCTGAAATTTCTAAAATTTGTAAAGCAAATAAAACTTTATTATAAGAAGTATAGATCTCTTATGAAGTCTTGAAAAAAACCGGCAAAATAAATAAATATTTAGATTCTTCACTGTGATCTTGTTCTTTGCATTCCAAAATTTTTGCCATACAGCGAAGTTTGATTCAACACCAAAGAACTGATCGCAAAAGTTATATAGGCTCATTAGATGTTACATATACCGAAAAAGTGCGAAAGGGAGTTCATAGATCATGTCTAACAGAAGAAAGAGCACTAAGAGCGAAAAAAAGGAGGAAGATGATTCCCGAGAAGCTGAAGCTAAATTGGCTTCGTATCGTGAAAGTGAGGGTTTGCATAAGGAATGTGATGCTGGTATTGAAAATGAATTCCAACCTATGAATGCAATGCCTGAGCCAGGAACATCCAAATGTAGTCTGCTGAGGCATTCCTTGAAACGCAAAGCTATTGTAGCTGCTCGCTCTGAAATTGGTCATCGTGCAGCAGCAGCTTTAATCACTGCTGTTTTAGAAGATCATGGGATCGTGACTCTCAAAGACACTTTCAAAGTTGTAGACAAAAATGAAGTCAGAAGAGAAATGAAGAAGGCAACGGAAAAATTGCAAAAAGAGGATCAGGTTTCAAATCTCCGCGGATTTTATTTCAATGGTCGAAAAGATCTTACTTTGGTTCAAAATAAAATAAACGATAAGTATTATCGAAGTACCAACCGTGAAGAGCATATTTCAACGTTAAAACAGCCAGAAAATGCCTATCTAGGGCACACTACTCCTGCATATTCTGGTCCTATCGGTCAAGCTATTGAAAACTGTGAGAACGGACCTGTCGTTAAATTTGCTGTTATTGGTGCTTCTATCCCTCAAGTCGAAATAGAAGTTTTGAGTACGGACCAAATGTATATGTTCGAAATGTTTTGTGTAATTGTCTTGGGAAACAGTTGCGACCACCTAGCTGCTCGCAATCCTGGTAAATTGAATAAAAAATCTTGTAATTATCGTCACTTTCTGAGTTAAGATATACATCCAAGTCTGCATTCCAATCAAGGTTCACCATTCTATCAAAGATACAGCCAAGCATGTGTGGAAGATGATTTCTCTTTCAAGATATCTTCAGGAGTATGTTAGACTTATCACTGACAGAGCCGTTCAGACCAATTTATTTTGCGCTCATCATGAGAGTATTCTGCTATCAATGACAACTGACGTGGACGCCAACATTCGAGAATTGGGTTTTCAAGGAATAGCAGAGGCACGAGAGAAAGCAAAAAGAAGACGGACAGAAAGGAAGCCGAACAGCTAAAGATCAAGAACCAAAAAGCAATGAGAGGAAGAGGCAGGCCTCGGGAGAAACCGGAAGCAGAATTCGTTGGAATCAGAAAATATAAATCTCCAATTCTCAACTTCAAGGCAGAAGCATAGTACGACGTTATAAATTGGGAATCAAAAAACATCACACTAAAATACATTTTGTTAGAATTTTCCTTAGTGTATAGTATTAAAAATACATGTCGATTTCAAAAACTGCAAAAAATAATTTTCCCTTATTTTCCGACATTTAAAAAAAAATTCGAAAACGGTTGATCCCACAAAAAAAATAATAGAACAAAAAATATGTATTTTGTCTTATTCTATTACCAAAAAATTAAAAAAAAATCAAATTGAAAATAAGGTTGAAAAGTGAGAAAACCGGGTTTTTGACCATTTTTTTGACCTTTTTGACGTAGGCGGCTTGCTGTAATACTGACCAAACAAACAAAAAATAGTAACATGATCCTGATTAATTGAGGCAACTTTTTTTTATAGTCGGGATTTAATCGGCCAAAAGTCGCTATTTTCAGCCCGCGCTACTATGCATAGGTGGTCTAATAATTCAATGAGCATCTGGTTCTCCCTCTTCGGAAATAAATGAAAGAGCAAAGTTTGCGATGATAAGTCAAAAAATGGAATTAAAATCTCGGAATTCGTCGCTGAATTACGGTAATCAAAACAGCTCGAATAAATGCTCGTGTTTACATCGAAGCCAACATTACATTCGAAACTAATCTACAGGTACACAAGATGGGTCATCAACAAATGAAAAATAATTTACAGCGTAAAGGCGAGCCGAGTTCTCAAGCAAGGAAGAAGCCAACGTGCTTTAAATGTGGTGGAGTTGGTCACGTGAAACCAAATTGTTAATACAAAGATTACAAGTGTCGTAACTGTGGAGTGAATCGTCATCTAGTTAAATTCTACTGGAAACCAAAGCAAGCAAGTGGGGACGTCGTGAATTTTTTTCGGTGGCACCGTCCGAGAACAATGAAGAGGAGTAAGAGGATCTTATCAGCAGTGTTTTAAATTCTATTTATAAGTTAGAGGAAATAAACAATGTATATAATAATAGAGTTGATCCTCAATTCTTGACTATTCGTGTTAACAATGTTCCCCTAAAAATATAAATAGATACAGGCTCAGCGGTTGCGGCGATTTCTGAAAGAGATAAATTGAAATCGTTTCCCAAAATTGAAGCTGAAAAATTGAAGGATAAATTTAAAATATTTGGAACGTTTGATAAAAAATATCACTGGTGCTGCAACCTAATTCAAAATTAGTATTTAGAAAGCTTTTACCGTTGCCATTTGCATTAATTGACGGGACAAATGCTGAGTTAGATAAACTAATTTAAATTAATGCTATAACACCGGTTGATTTTTCGGAGTGGGCTACACCAATTGTTCCACTTCTGAAAAATGATGGCTCGATACGTATTTGTGGTGACTATAAAGTTACAGTGAATCCCTACCTCGAAATCAAACAATACTCATCACCACGTAGCAAAGTTATTTTGAAGAAACTGTCGAGTGGGGTAAAATTGTCTAAAATTGATTTATCGAACGCATATCAACAGGTATTATTGGAGAATAGTAAAAAATATACAACGAACACTACCCATGTCCTTCGAACGAATTGTGTGAAGAGGCATTTATTAATATTAAAAAAGTTATTAAAAGTGCTAACGCACTACGATCCCGACTTAGAGTTGATATTGGCATGCGACGCATCACCGTATGGGTGGGGAGCAGTAATTTCCCGCAAGGTGAAAAATAGTCAAGTGCGACTGATCGCTTTTAGATCACGACGACTGAATAAAGCAGAAACCTATTACGGTCAGTTTCTTAGATAAGTGTCGGGTTCTGAATTAACATGGATTTCTTAGGGCTATTTCACGGAGATAAGATTTTGCTAGTTTTAGATGCGCATTCAAAATGACATACCTTTTCTCCGGTTAATCATCTGGCCACTAATGGGGCCGTGGAAAATTTTGTGTTAAATTTGAATTTTGTCGTCCATCATTCAAAGCGAACATGTCGATAAATTGCCAAAAAATACAAAAGATTTATAAATAATAAATAGAAATTTTTATAAATATTATGTTTTCATTTTCAGTAAAGATAGTTCTTTTGGAAATTCCCACGAAAATATTGCAAGTAAATTTTTAAATTGTATTCCATTGTTTGAAGCAACCCTTTCAATAAATTATCAAACAATAAAATCAATTGTTTATTGGTAAGAGGCATTGCGGTGAGCTATTTTTGAGAATTTATTTGCGGAAAACATAACCTGAAAGCTGTCAATGAAATGACAACACTAATTATGAATGAAGAGATGTTCAATGTTTTCGGTTTTCTAGTTAGTATATTGAATAATTTAGGTTTCATTTCCAACGTTTCGCTCACATAACGTAGGGTCTCTTCAGGATTACAAGTAACATCAAGAACTGTATAACGCATTTAAAATTAAAATTATATTCAAACACTTTAGATTGCTTCAAAATTACATAAATAGAAATTTTCGGACTTACCAATAAGACAACGAGCAGAACATATTACAATTACAATCAAGAGAACTGACGGGAGGTTGAAGACAGTTTGGAACCTTAAACCCACTTAGTCCGGAAGATATATGAATTTTAATTCATACGCCCCCCTTAAATACAAAATAAGTATCATTGACATTTTAGTTGATAGGGTAATTTTGCTTTCTGAAGAAAAACATATTGCAAATAATTTGTTAATTGAAAATACAATTTTACGGAATGATCATCCTAGGATGTCATTACTAAATTTGTAAAGAAAAGAACTGAATAATTGATTTCTAAATTAAATGGAAACAGTCATACAGAATGCAGAAGTTGGTAAGATTGTCGTAGTACTATGTGTTGATCAGTTTGAATTTAAGATTAGATGTGTTTTAAGATGTGAAGGTTCGAAGGTTGTTTTTCGATCGGACAATGATCCTTTCGGCGTTGCTTTCGTAATTTGAAGGATCCTGTAGACAAAGAGCAAAGAACGCATTCTGTATACTTTCTGGGGTGTAAAGATTGTTAAAGCTTTTACATAGGCCAATCAGAAAGACCTATAGATACTAGTATGAAAGAACATAGTAACGAATGCAAAAAAGATAATAGGAATACGGCCCTTGTCGAGCATTCTCATAGATTTGACCATCATTTTGATTTCAGAAATGTTAAAATACTAAGTACAAAGAAGTATCGGCAGAGAATTTGTGTGCGGTTTACTGAATACTCTTGCAGCTTGCAATAACGCTATAGCTCTCTGGGTCGCTGTGAATAACTTTAGTATAAAGTCTTGTCTAGTCAATGGAATAAGTTTCGAACGTTGGCTGGTTTTTGCAGATTTTCTGCATACGGAACAGATTTCTGTTAGTGTTCTATGGTGTATAAATTCCCATCCTTTACTGGATTATACAATCTCGGGAAAGGAAGTAAAAAACAGCCTATTGTCATGTAAGAGCAATAGAGCGTCCGATGAGGACAGCATCCGTAGCGAATTTTATTAATATCTACCGGAGAACTGGGTCCCTTATCTGGTTATCTTTTACAACCGAATTTGGGAATCGGAAAAAGTTCCTTCCGACTGGTCTAACATCCAAACTTTTATACTTCTTTAAAAAGGTAATGCAGAGGACTCTCAAAACCATAGAGGAATTGCATTGGTCAATTCTACCGCAAAAATTTTCACCCTAATTCTTTCGTCAAGGCTGACTAGATGGGCTGAGGTAGGAAACTGCCTTCCAGAGAATCGGGCGGGTTTCAGAGCTGGACGGAGTTGTATAGACCACATTTTCACCCTGAATGCATTAATTCCAATCCAACTTGCTATTCCGAAACGTAAGGTCGTTGCGTTTTATATAGGTTTCAAAAAAGTCTTTCTTCAGTTAGTGACTCGCTTCTTTGGCAAAAATTGCTCAAGAAGGGAGTGAGTACAAAAATGTTAAAAATCATCAAAGTTGTAGATGATAACGCTTCTGTGACCATTAGGACTAGGACCGGCCTTTTCACGTCACTTAAGGTTACTCTAGGGATCTCAAAGGCGAGATTCTGAGGCCTCTGCTATCCGCTTGGTTAATTTCTGACTTAAAGGAATACCTAAGAAACCATGGGGAGATAGGAATTTCGATCGATCATCTAATTGATGTAATTTTACTAGCCTATGCTGATGATAAAGTCTTAGAACATTTGTATTGTAGTCATAGGTCTCGACATGTCACTGTAAGCGTTATAATATCGTTCTAATGTTTAGCTTATAATTGTTATCGATGTTGTTGTGCCTTGCACTCTCTGCTTATACCTGTGAAACAATATGTTCCTTATTGTATGTTTTCCACTTATTTGTAATGGTCAAGCCATTCACTCCACCCATGGCACACAGTGGGCTAAAGTGAAAAAGTTCGTAACAAAATCATAGAACTTTTGAGGGGAATGATCTAGAGTGATAAATATTTTGGCGACTTACAGATAAATAGCCACAGAATAGGAGGAAAACACGGAAAACTTTGAAAAAAGATTTTTGATCTTGTAAATCTAGGTTAAAGTTGACATTTTTTGAAAAAAATTAGAATTATTGAACGCCATGTCCGCGTAGATACTATATTTAACGTGCTACACATATTTTTAATGGATTTTGTCATATCGAATCCAAATCCGGCCTTTAAATTAGTCCAAGACTTCCCGTTTCTAAGAAAAATGCAATTGAATTTGCTAATTTAACGAAATGATTTTATAAAATGATAAATAAATAAATGATTTTCATCGAAGTAAATTTGACCCTTCGTCGTATTTAAGGGTTTTTGGGGTCGCTGAATTCAAATCCTAAGTCTAAATGGCGGATCCAATATGGCGGACCAAGATTGTGAAACAAAACCGATATGACTGAAAATGACTATACGGAGGTTTTTCGGGTCACTGATTTCGAATCCAAAGTTAGAAGGTCAAAATAAAAAATAGCAGATCCAATATGGCGGAACAACATTGTAAAAATGAAACCGATTTGATTAAAACTCACTACTCGGGGGATTTTCATATAGCTGATTTCAAATCTAAACTCCAAATTTCAAAATTGAAAATCGCAAATTCAATATGGCGGGCCAAACTTGTAAAAGTGAAACAGATTTGATTAACAAGTGCTACCCGGGTTTTTTTTAGATCGCTGATTTCAAATCTGAAGTCTACATTCAAAAAATTCAAATTACGAAATCCAATGCGGGCCAATAAGATCGGTTTTATGTAAAAATGTTTGTTCTAAATTTGAAAGCCTATACTGAAATTGACATTTTTCCAAAAGATTTCGACTCTTAATTACCATTTATCGATTATAAGGTTGAGATATTTGATGCACTATAATTATTAGTCGCCTAATTAGATTGGAACTTTATATGATTCTGAAAACGAGCGAATGAGATAGCTATTTCAACATGAAATTGGGTTCTGATATCGCGTCAGGCCACAAAAATCCATATCAAAAACATGAAAATTCCGAAAAAGAGACATTGCTTGACAAACAAGTTTAGATAAAACTGATTACTTTGTTCCGTATTGGATCCGCCATTTTGAATTTTGAAATTTGGATTTCAGATTTGAAAGCAGCTACATGAAAAACCCCCAATTAGTAATTTTTAATTAAATTGATTTTATTTTTACAATGTTGTTTCGCCATATTGGATCCCCAATTTCAAATTTTGATATTTCGACTTTGGATTCCAGTTTAGCGACTCTAGAAACCTTTAAATACGACGAATAGTCAAATTGACTTCAATGGAAATCATTTATGCCATGAAGGGTTAATATAGCAAATTCCATTGCATTTTTCTCAAAAATAGGAAGTCCTAGATCAATGAAAAGTCGGGTTTAAATTCGGCATAACAAAATCTAATGAAAAATGTATGTAGCACATTGAGCGCAAATGGTATTCAATAATACAAATTTTTGTGAGAAAATGTCAAATTTAACCTAGATTTTCTCAAAACTATTTTTTAAAGCTTTTCCGTATTTTTCCCCTCATTCTGCGGTTATTTATCTGTAAATCCCAAAACATTCATCCTTCTAGGTCATTCCTATCAAAAGTTCTACGATTTTGTCACAGACTTTTTCAGTTTAGCCCACTGTTTGGCGTAGGTAAGTAAGCATGTGTTAGCCCACCAATTAATTAATTAATAACGAACAATTAACTACTTTGCTATGGGTTGAAGTATTAACAGTTTTATAAATACGAAAACTAAATATATAATAAGTCCGTACAAAGTTTCACGAAATTGCAAGTCAATAATCTAAACATTTTTATGTTTTCCAATTACTACTCAACATTGTAATCATTTTAACTTCTGGTCTTTTTTATGCTTAGATTATGGCGTTTTTGTAATGTTGAGACTTTTTTATGATGAAGTTTCTCTCGTTGTCTTATTGGTAACAATCCTCCGAAATATTCTACACATGTAATTTTGCAGCAATCTAAAATTTTTTTATCTAATTTTAATTTTTAATATGGCATACAGTTCATGATGTTTCTTGTAATCCTGAAGAGGTCCTACGTTATGTGGGTGAAACATTGGGAATAAAACGTAAATTATTGAATATACTAACCAGAAAACCGAAAAACTTAAGCATCTTTTTGTTGATATAAAATCTGGTCGAAAACCAAAACGTCATTCAAACTAATTATGAAGTTCATTTACAAGTGGGCATTAACTTTTTTAATGAGCTGCATTAATTAACGTTAATGCATCAAATCTCACCTCTATTCACCTCTCATAGTTATTTTTCGAGTTATTTGACCATAAATAACTTTAAATGTGGATAGGAAATCTGTAAAACAGAAAAATTTGTGTCCCTGACCTACTATATGAATCATGCGCATGCGAGGGCGTCCATTTTTAATTCGAAAAGAACCCAGTACAATGTTTTTTAGGTACTTGGGTGCAGGGGGGGGGGGGGGTACAAATATTTTAACATAGAACAATCCGTGTAGATAGTTTGAAATCATTTTTTCATTCTCCAATTATCTACTGAGAGCCCGAATTTGGTAACAATAAAGTTTCTAGAAGGAAAAGAGGTATCAGGTATAAGAACCTGTGCACAAGGGGCGCGACTTGTAAATAGCATATTAGGAAAAGTCACTGAGTTGAATGGAAGAGTAATAAGAGTAAAGCTGTTGTCTGCGTTGCATCTGCAGGACTTCTCTACTTTAAATCGATTATTAAAGGAAAACTTTAAAGCCTTAAAGAGAGTACTAAAAATAAGTTTTTTTGGAAATAAAAAAGTACGTGTACATCTATTTGCCTAGACGCTTATTTGCCTAGGAGAATGATTTGGTCAACCAACACGTTGAAATTTGTAAAATGTGATTTTTTGGGCCACCCTAATGTCCAGCAACATTCATTAAATTTTGTATAGGCGGGGAGTCGACAACCGTGTGACAGCTGTGAGAAAATAGCGTAAAGTCAAGTTTTCATCATTTTTTGCAACTTCAAATTCATTTTGGGAACATACGGAATTTTATGACGGTACGGACGGACTGTATATGCAAAACCTTCGTTTGGACACCGTTTACAGACATAAAAAATGGCCGATTCCTCACCGCATCGGTGAGCAGTAGCCAGAATGTTTTGCTCGCCGGTTGGTCTGCTGACGCCATCTGGCATCATAAACGATTACTATGTTGACATCTTATTGAGTGAGATTATTTTCAATGTCTGTAAACGGTGGTCAATCTCATGTTCCGCATTGTAATTTGTAAAGAAAAATATTGTTCGATACACGATGCTACACGGGCTAATGCTCACTGCTCGTGTGAAGGCACAGCACGAACCCGAAGGAAAGGAGTCATTTTGAACTCAATCAAACAACCTTTCCACCTCCTTCCAATAAGAAATGAAAAAATAAAAAAATTTCACTGCGCCCTAATCTAAAGTCACGAATATAAAGGGGCCAATGAAATCGCAAGAGAAAAATCTATAAACTAATTATTGCAAGGAGTAAGCCAGACTAATTGTTTATTTTTCACTTTGTTTATTTATAGATAATATTTTAAGTTTAAACTTATAATGTTTTTTGGAGTCAACTTTTCATTTTCAAAAATATTACTTAAACTTTACACTACATTTAAAGTAATCTTGATTGCCAATTCAACAGTGACATTGCAAAGTGGAATGAAAAGGCAGAATAATTATGAAAAAATAGAATTTACCTTGAACGATCTTTTCTTTTTCAAGAAAAATGAAGTAAATTTCAACATCTTGAAGCGACGTCAGGATGTGGTACAAAAAGTATTTATGTCTGGATTCCACAAGAAAATTGTTTTAACTTCATCATTGTCCAATAACACGAAGTTTCAGTTTGATGGTTTGTCGTATGCGATACCTCAACCAACATTAGAGTTTGGAATGCTCTGTCTCAAGAATGCTCTATATCTTTTATCTAGTAATTTGGAATTGGTTCCTGGTCAGGTTATAGGTAAAACAATTTTAATTTTCCTTTACTTCTTGTTTAATTCTTTGTATTTGAACACCTTATAAACCTTCTAACTTCGATTATTTTCTCATTCGATTATTTAAAAGATTACAATTTCGTCTGGTAACAGAATACACATTAATATGTTCAAATTATCATCTTAAAGACACAAGTTTATTACATTTTTTTTTATTTCATTTCAGCGGGTCAGCACTCTGTACAGGTTTCACAGGCAACAGCCATTGAAACCTTAAACCTGAAAATAAGTATTTTAGCTGCCAGTGCTTACGTATCATTGTGCCTCGGAGAATACACTATAGCACTGGAACACGCTAAAAGCCTTTTAGCTCTTAATAATCTTCCAGGTGCATATACAATGTTGGGGAAACTGTACACTGCAGAAAGTCTAATTTTTTTGGATAGAATTAACGAAGCTCTTGATTATCTAAGACCAGAAATGCTTACCGATCTTGATACATGTGTGGCAGTTCCCGATACATTGGATAAAGATAAAGAAAAAGCGGAGGAAATTGATAGAAAACCAATGAAAGGTATGTGGATTGCTGATGATTTGCAAGTGTTTCTAAAGTTTCATAAAAAAGATGATCATTCTATAATTTGTTTAACAGCTTGGTATCCAACAAATATTCTGACTGGAAAAGCCGTGCTACTTTACAATATGGCAGTGGCTTATGCGATCCGTGGACAACTTGATAGATCAGGAGAAATAGTAGGGCAGGTAATTTAATGCTCAATATAAACATATTATGTTGCCTATAAGTAAACCTTGTCATGACTTTTGTCATGTTTTAATTGAAGCGTCGGCAGCGATTGGATCTTTCTTTCTTTCTTTGTTCTTGACCTCTTGAGCGAGTCAAATAGCCATGTCTACGTAGCGGTAAATTAAGTATTTGGGAGTTCACGTGATGTAAACCAACAGTATCTGTACTCATTTATCAAGGTCATTCCACGTCTGAGAATTTGTGCCAAGAAAATCTTCATGATCTAAAATGAGTTACGAAATTGATTTAATATCCAGTTGTCCTTAAATGGTCTGTATATCACGGAAGGACGCCCTAAATGCTGTTAGGGGAAGTCTAGAAACAGACTTTGCAACTATATCAACGATCTCATCGTCCGAAACACGTTCTTCGGAATCCAGTAAAAACGCATCGCAATCTCCCCTCTACCAGCGTGCCTCGTCGCAAAGAACAACGCATATAGTTCTGCAGTTAAAATGGATGAAAAACCTCGCAGTCGAACCCCGTATCTAAAGTTCACCCCGTATCTAAAGAACGAAAAATCCACAACCAGCCAATCCGGAAGCCAGGTCGTAGGTACCATCAGTATACACGCAAGTGGGTCCCGGAGAGAGAGATCCAACAAACTCCTCGAAGGCGGCACGCGTATGAGTAGAGCCTTGCGGAATGAGGGGAGAACCTCGTTAGCCTCAGATAGCAAAACTAAGCTAGGAGTAGAGTTTATGCAGCCAATAGCGACTCGAAGCGAAGCATATTGGTTTTCTAAGCGGTATTTTCTAAGTTGACTCACTTGCCCTGAGAAAAAAGGGAGTCCTTTATTTTAGACAAGTCCTGACCAAACCTCTAAGAACCATCAAATGCAGGGGAGGGAGCACTCTCTACGAAATAGTTCCGTCCAGGGTGAACGAAATATTCTCCACTCTAACTCTAGACCTGGTAAACACACATAGTTGGCATTTCTGCGTGGATATAGACAGACTTAGCGTTGCGAGCTAGGGAGAAAACGATTTGACCGCCATTCGGAGCAGATCACTAGCCTCCTGGAAAAAGAAAAACGTTCCGTAGAACAGTACATCGTCGGCAAACATCGCGACACAGACTCCCTCGGACAGATAACGAGTAAGTGCAGATAGTCCGCGTTGCGGTGAGGGAGACTAAACAGGATGGGGGCGGGGGGGGGGGAGAGTATACCCGCCCTTGGTGCACTCCAAATCACAGAGTCTCGGTGCTTCAGAGACGGTCGAGAAAAAAAGGTTACTCTGCTAATCAAGAAGGAGACGAGTTCAAATGTCTGACCGGAACCCAAAGATTTCTCACCTCCTGTATTACCTTGTCAGACAGAACTTAATTGCAAGCGTCCTGGATGTCCAGGTCGAGCGCCAGAGTATTTTTGCTTTTCCTAAAATTATATCTAATGTCAGAAACAACAGAGGCAATACAGTCCACCAAGAAACCTCGTCACTGACTCGGTAAACCCCGGCTCTTCTCCTTGCCTGACCCGTGTCATACTCCCCGTTTCACCAGAGTGGCTGCTTTCTTCTGCTACCACGTAGAGAGTTCGCTCGATACGCGCCATTAGCCTCCATACATTCAAAGACCAAATTGATAAACTGGTCATAAACCATAGCCGGAGTATCACCCCCCTTGAGGGCCTCAAACAGAACCGGAATAAAGTCGTCCGAAATATTGAACCTATTTGAGGAAGATAGAGAAAAGATGGAGGACACATCAATCCTGTCTAAAACCGGAAGACGGTCTGATCCATACGAGTCTTCCAAGACCCTAACCGTAGCTATCGGAACTAAAGTTGCAAAAAAAAAAACAGATTCAAATTATTCGAAATGCGGCCCAGAGCAGGTAAAAGTGTGGGCTCTGAATCGTATAAAGGAACCAGTGTACTGTCGTAAGCTGCCTTCTATAGATGGTTACCCAAGAAGTTGGAGTCGAGTAAATCACACATGGATGAATGGGCATTTAAATCTCCACTTAACAGTACCGAAATATAATTCGCCGCGCGAGTAATGAGCCCCGTTTATTCATTGTGCTTAACCCTAGTCTCAGGAGGAGCATACACTGAAATCATAGCTATTTTTCGCAGGTAAAAGGATAGAAAAATACCTATTACGTCCACATCATTCATCCAGGGTCCCACCAAGCCAGTCACTTCAATCGTGTAATCGCTTTTAGTCAGTATAAGTTTGCCATCCACTCTTCCGTCTACTAGATCACTCCTGTATGTCAGGTACTCTTTTATCTCCCAACTCTGATCTCTAGTAAGCCAGGTCTCACGAGAAGTAGATGCATGTGCCTCTCTATAGTTCGAGCAGACCGATGCCCGATGCAACAAGTTTGTTCAGACAGCTATTTGTCTTATGAAAACCTTCACAAAATTCACAGATCGGGCATTGGCCGGACCCATGTCGGAAGCGCTGGCAGTAGTAACACGTTTTAGGTGGGAAAAAGATTCACGATTTTGACCATTCCTAAGTATCTGACTAGGACCCGAAATAACCTGATCTATCTTATCAGCTAAAGCTAACGGATCATATTTACTTACATTCTTGCCCGCCACTTCACGTTCGAAAAAAACAAGATACGGAGGAGAAGCAGAATTCGTGTATAGAGCTGGCGCGTTTCCAATCGGCCTTGACCAGAAGTTGTGTCACTTATGATGACCAGAGATGCTATTGGGAGGAGGTGGAATTGAAACGCTCGCTCCCTACAGCTGATCCATGCGAAAATTAAGCGAAATCAAGTCTTCTTTAGGAGAACTTGAATGCACTCGAGGTGCTATCTTTAGAGTGAAAAAAGCATTGAGAATAGACTACATGAGCCCAAAGTAGTGTAACGAAAAACGAGCACGGTTTCAGACGAAGTACACGCCAGAACTTCCCCAGCGAGGCGCTAGTGTTCGAAATGTATAGCAGTATTACCGCGCTTTAAAAAAAAATTTCAACTTGAAGTAATCATTACTTAGTATATGTTCTAATAATTTCCTAAACAATTTAATAATTGTTGAATTTCATTTAAATTCATTTAATTTCATTTAATGTTATATGATTGTGTTCTTACGTCGGTGGCCATATTACTATATGTTTCGAACGATAGCGCCACGCGCACGCTTGGTGAGTTTTGGGTGTGTACTTCGTCCAAAAAAGTGCTCGCTTTTCGTGAAGTCAATGTATAGGACTTGGGCGCTGAGAACAGTGGAGTATTCCTAAAGCAAAAGCATTAATTAGCCCTGAGTTTCAAAAATATCCGCTGAGCTAATGCAAATATTTAAGCTTATGAGTTTAAAAAGATTCAACTTAGTTTAATTTAATTATTATAATTAGTAGGTCTAATATTAGTATACCATCGAATTCCAGTGCTATATGCTTAATCAATTGATAGCTTCAAAAAGCCAATCGCTAATAATACAGGCTAAATATATAATTGATAACCTGCCCCGCACAAGGCAGAAACTCGGGGAGCCATCGTGACTCAGATGGTATCGGGATTGTGTTTGTTCTAACACGGCCTAAAGCAGTAGGCGAGGATGGACGCATGTGCAGGAAGATTCGCTTTTGTCTCTTGATGTAACTCGCAGATAAATATTCTAATTATACGTAACCAGGCGTTCAGTTGGTGATTTAAATGAGATAATAGTTACAAACTAGAAAAGCAAAAGTAAAAACAAAAAAATTAAATCTCTACAAAGTGACAGAGGGTCACTAAGTTGCAGAGTGAGCAGAGGTCAGCTGTAGTGTCAGCACGAAGCTGCCTAAAAAGTAAAATGCAGTTATGTTCGAGAATAAACACTCCACTTGAAAACACTATATTCTTAGTTTGAGTGAAAGGCATAACGCATGCACAGGGCAAGGACATATTTAGTTTGTATTGGATCAGCCAAATATGGAGAAGTAAACATAGCAGTGGTTAAGTCGGTTGACTCATCCAAAGCAAGCTTTAGCCTCTGTGAACACTGACAGAAACAATACCTAACCTTAAACTTGGACCGCGTGGAATTTTCCAAATTTGTCGGATTATTGAAATTTTGTGTTTCTTATATCATCCTCCTCATGGTCGTGCAGAAATCCAAAAAAAGCAAGCTATGCAGCTGTCCGGGAAGTTATTTTCCATCTTTGACCAATTCTGACCATTTTACCTTAGGTCAGCTGGAAAAGGTAACTCAATATACGAAGGAGTCCAATCCTTGGTCGCCATGCTTCATAATGGAATGTAAGCCTTACTTCGATTTTCACTGCTGTTAGAATGTTTAGAAAGCCAAATCCAACACTTTTTAGATTCAGACATTACCGATTAGTTGAGCACGCCAGAAAATAGATTTAATCAATTTCCCCATAAGTTGTAACTAGGAGCCACAAAGCGTCCGTACACTTCCAAGTCCAAGCCGTTAATCTAGATTGGATCCACTCCGTCATTGTTCATCTGCATCCGCCATTTTGTCTGATTCGAAAGTTCGAGAAAGTCCTTTGCGTCAACCGTCGAATTTTTTCGAACTGGTCGGTGCCCCCAACCAATTTTTCTGAACACGTTGCTACAAACACCAAATTTCCATACCCGTCTAATTTTCTTGCACCCTACGGCTTCTTTAACCGAAGTCTTTTTTTTACATGAGTTGGATCCGCACACCAACTCACTAGAACACGTTGGGTATCTCGAACTCAACTTTCCAGGATCGTCTTGATCACGTCGGTATATACAATAACATTTTCTCAAATTTCACATAACCCGACATCACCGACAGCTGCAATCTACAACACTCGTCAGAA
Source organism: Melikaiella ostensackeni (assembly GCA_032362435.1). Lineage (NCBI taxonomy): Eukaryota > Metazoa > Arthropoda > Insecta > Hymenoptera > Cynipidae > Melikaiella > Melikaiella ostensackeni. The sequence continues at coordinate 53,508,689 of JAUMHM010000083.1, forward strand.
TCCGTAGCCGATTTCCACCAGAAGTTTGAACGTGTAACTTTGTCATGCTTCCATTTTTGTTCCCTTTTGTCTTGAAATTTCCCGAAATCACGAGGTCTCCCACTGCTGAGAACTGTAGCAACAGAAAGTAATGGACGATTGGTATCAAAATCCGTTTGACTTAGTAAATATAAAGTTTGCTTATTCAGCAATAGTTGGTCAACGACTCTCTCTCGCATTTTGATCGAACGGATCGAACTCCGTTCCTCCAATAATCGGTCATTATCTGTAGATAAAGTTCGCATGCATCAAGGGGGGAGACTTCGAAATCGTTTGATTTGAATCTATTTACTACATTTCAATTTCATTGTAAAAATAATTCAAACCGTATTTTAAAAATAATTTGTGAACATTACACAGATGGACTATGGAAATCTTCCTATCTTGTCAGGTTTTTGAGAAAATTAAGGTCAAAAGTGCAAAAAATCGTCTTTTGACCATTTCAAAAACAAGTTTGAGTAGATGTTTATTGATTTATTTATCTATTTAGATTTATCCATCTACAGTTAATGTAGATTTTTCTCAGTGAAATTAAATTTAATCCACCTCAATTTGAAAAAAAAAGTTTAGATCCAATAAAAATGCAATTTGAGCGCTTGTTTGATTGTACAATTCAAGAAATCTGAGCGTCAAAGTTCAAGGTTCAAGTTTTAATTTAAGCCATACTCGTATTAGAAGTTAGGGCGGGTCGAAAATAGCAATTTTTTAGATCGAAATGATACCATATGGGCATATGTCTGTAATCTTTCACTTTTCAATAAAAAAAGTAGCTGATAAAATTTGTGTAGACACAACATTGGAAGTTTTACTATATTAGCTAAAGGTACTTATCAATGATATTCTGTAATTCGACAGATGAAATCTACTGCCTTCAAATACATGTTAATGATTAAAAGATATTTAATTACGTGAAAGGAAACGATCAGATCTAATTTTTATTTTAAAACATTTGACTATCGGTGGACGAAAATTTGAAAATGAAAATGAAATTCTGAAACGAAATTAAGAATCGGGTAATTCATTACGAGATATAATATGACAATTATTCGTTACTCTTAGCAGTAATTTTTTGTTTTTATTTTCTTCCTGCTTTTCCCTCAGCCGGGTCAATTTATTTGTGCAAGGTTTTATCGTTGAAAAAAAAGTGCTATAAATTATTAAATGCGTGTTTGTTCTGGAAGCACAGTCACAGATGGCTAAATAAAAACTACGAGCAGGTACTTAATAAACTTTTCCAAAACTTTAAATTCTATTTCAAGGAGTATCATGGTTATAACGGTCGTTTTCCAATTTCTCACGCAGACGATTTGTCTTTTCGAAATACTATTCTTTGAGAAGCAATTACGGACAATAGTTTAGGTTGGTTCTTCCCCTTTATTCTTACTTCAATTTTAACTCTCAATAGTTTTTTAACGTGTGCAAGCATATTTCAATGAATAAGTCATATAAATATAACTACAACGGTCGAAATGTCAAAACCGAGGGACATAATTTTAAAGCTTATAACTTTGTTTGAATCGAACGAAATATAGATTTGCTTGAATGAACATGATTCTCGTTCAATTAACTTGGAATGCATGCTGGGTTTATAACCTCATCTTGTATTGCCATAGTTTTTAAGCACAAAAAGTATAAGAAAATGTGGATCGAGACAAGCTGACTTAATGAAAAATCGAACATTCAAACTTCAGTTACTTTTGATCTAGAGTATTAATCTATTAAAAACAATGTTTACAGTATGCTTTACATTATAATAGATACCCTGAAACAAAAATTCCTTCTTAGTTTACAAAAATTACTTGAATATCTTTGAGGGACATAAAAGTGAAAGGTTTTAGACATATGCCCATTTAGAAAAGTTGCCTCTGGGGGTATGAAACACTTCACTGTTTTTTAACTTTTTTTTGGTCAACTATATATTCTTAAATCTTTTTTACCTAAATAATATTAAAGAAACACGTTAAACTCGAAATTCGATCCAATTTTTAATTTAATTTTTTTCAAAACAGTGGGTTGTACAAAAAAGTCATAGGTATAGATTTTTTCTCGAGATAGATTTTTTTCGTTTCTTTAAAAGATGATCAGCAATCTACAAAATTAACATCAAAGTTATTTAAAATAATTACCCTGATCGATACAATAACATCGAGAATTTTTCCAATACCGTTGGAAATTCAGATGGAAAGTAAAAACTGATTTTTTCACAAAAAAAAAACTTTAAAATAGTAGAGTGTTTCATACCCCAAAAGGCAACTTTTCGATATGGTATCATCTCGATCTAAAAAAATGGCTTCTTTCAACCCGCTTCGTTAGAAGTCTTCAGCAGGTGAAATTCGTCCGCTGCGTTGTTTCAAAAATGGCCAAAACTTGTTGTTTTTTTGCACTTTTGATCGTGAGTTTCTCAAAAACCTAACATAAAGATCATTTAAATTTAATTACGTTTTCATCTTTGAAATTTTTAATACTTAGTTTGTTTTGTACTTTTTAGCTCTGGAAGTCCAAGAGTACAGACTACGACGTACCTATACACGTGATTATGCTAGCTTTGTACATAGAATTACAATTAGGTAAGGTCACACATAATGAGTAAATTAAATAAATATTCATGAAACGAAAAGGTAAAATAGTACTTGAACTGTTTCAGGACGAACAGAGAAATGGAGATCGATCATCAAGCGAAACTATCCACAATATTTTTAATGATATAAATTATAAATCTTATCAAAGTGTTTAAACTTAATGTTAGATATCTTGGATAACGTGTCGATTTTCCCTTGAACATACACACAGTACATATTTATAATTATGAGACTTCAGTGGAATGGACTGCTGAGGCCCCGCTTCTAGACATAAGCCGGGATTGCATAAACACACGCGCAGCCGTCGAGGCCAAATAATATAGGCTGCATAAACCCTCTAGCCATTCGTCTGACCTAAGATGTAAATGTGTGCAGCTTCTCAGGGACAGCTTTTGTATTCTCTAAAAATTGTTTCCCAGCAGTTCATAAAATTTTTGTAATTATTTATGAAAAAAAGTATAGTGAACCGCTTTCGAATTTTCACTGTGAGTTTATCAATTCTTTCTCAAAGTTCACATAGTGTTTATGAAAATCGGTGAACGTCTAATGATTTTTTTCTCGTATTCTAGAACTAGTTACTAGTTGATGACGGTTTTAATGACTGGTAATGGCAAGTGACTGCCAGATTCCTGTAAGTTTCTATACAAAGAAATAATAGAATATCATACATTTTAAGAATTTACAGAGTATAATTGATTCTTGCGAATCTACATCATAAAAATGCACCAACTTTTCCGCACAGGTATAACAATAATATTATTTATTGCTGACGGAGAGATAGATGCGGAGATATCCAAATGTATAGACGAGGGTAGAAAAATTATCGGCAGTGTACAAGCTATTACTAGAAGGAAAATTGAGGGCCTCCATGCAACAACCGCTTAGGCGCGGCGAGGCATTCTCCGTTTCTCTTTTCGCGAGGCAAAGTGCCGGTAAAGTATTGTTTCAAAGAAAAAGTCAGAAAATGAAGGAAAAAAATGAGCCTATAGAACATAAAAAAGGCACAAATTATGTCCAACAAATTTTTCGATTCGACTTGTCATTTACGAAATAAAAAATAGAAACTGTTTTACGAATTGGATCGAATTTAATACTTTTTTTGTGCTCACCTCGTCGAAACTTTGTTGTTTATCGACGAAATGAGCTCAAATTTGATGTATTAGCGTAAAATACGTTAACGATGCTCAAAACACTTGACTTGAGACGAAAAAACAATTTGCTAATTAATATTTTAATGTTAATCAATACGCGCCGCGCACCGTGTTTTTCGAGCTTTCCCGAAAAAAAGTATCGAGGAAATTTTCGACTTCGAAAAACTTCCAGCGAGAAAGTTTTTCATCAGAGTTCAGAGAAGTTTTCTAGAAAATTTCAGGACTCTAAAACAAAAACTTCGGAAGACACAATTAAAAATGTTTTGCGCCCGAACATTTATAAATATCATCATACCAGAACACATTTGGTTGACAATAATTCTAAACTTATAATTACACGTATTTTAAGTGATTAACAATATTAATATAAGTGCATTAAAATGAAGAGAACGAAGTAAGCATTCAAATTCAATTATTTTTTCTTTAATGCGACCTTATCCAAAAAAATTTCAAAAAATTCTTGATCACCTGTGCTTAAGTAGCGTAATAAACTTTCTAAATCTTTTTTTTCTCGGCTCGATAACGAAGAAAGACAATAATCACATAGAATAATTCCTATTTTGTCCTCCAAAAGCATCCGGAAATAATAAAATTCTGTTAACGCAGTCTATTTTCGTTTCTTCGTTTATTACATGTAGTAACAAATTACAACGGTATTGGATCCTTTTTTATAATACCCTTCCATATAGGAAAACATATAACTACGAGGACTGTTATGGACATGAATATTACAGTTATGAAGCCAAATCAGTGTACGATAAAATTGATCGCTAACAGCGATTTTCGGAAGTGGCAAATTCACAACATAGAAATTCTTTTTTCGACATCATTGAACTTTTCATATTTCTATAATCTTCAACGCTGTGAATATGCACCAAAAATTCTCGAGTTTTTTCTGGACAATCCTCATTCTCGTAACAAAAATTACAAACATCGGTTCTGAGGACTTTGAATGTAAAATCCACGTAATGATTAAAGTATCCAGAATAAGTGTTTTTCTCAATTGGAGCAGTGCAATTACCAGTCTCGGCCTTATAATAATCAACAAATGACTCATACAAACATGTTAAGGTCAATTCGGGGTTCTCAAAGTAATGCAATTTTGTTTGGTCACTAGAATAATGAGTTTCAGTATGTGGCAAGGAAACGCAATGAGCATCAATTAATTGTTTCACTTCTTCGGTCAATGTCACTTTCTGATTACCGTGACTACCACGATAGTCATGCAAAGGCTCTCCATTCAGCTGCTTTTTTTTAACTGTTTTAAATCTACTGTTGTCAAGATTGAAAACATGGCAGAGTAATTTTTGGTAAATGTGAGTTCTGATATCGTACTTCCGCTTGAAATTTGACATCAATTGCAGCGTAACACTCTTCTTTGCAGCAAGAGTTTATTTCCATAAAAACTTTTTTGGGCACTGTTTTTCCTGATTTTGAAACACATTCGTCGCCCTGAATACAAGAACGAATAAATTAATCACCATGATGTTATTTATCCGAATTAAAAATTTTCTCAATTTATCCCTGGTGGCATAGAAAAAACCGTATAAAACCGATGATTGGTTTTTAAACAGTTTTTCTCGGTTTTTTTTTAGAACCCGATTCTAAAAACGCCAAAATTCCGAAAAATTGAGCCGAAAGAAACCAGGAAAAGTGGAAATTTGAAATTGACCAAAATTTCAAAATTTTCCAGAATGTGCAAATTTTTCATGATTTCCAAAAATGTTAAAGTCTCCGATATTTTCAATTTCTTCAAAATGTGCATTACTTTTAAGTTCTTTCAAGTTGTAAATATTTCTGATTTTTTTTCTAAACTTTCGAATTCTTCGTAATTAACGAAATTTTTCAACATTCCAACATTTTCTATATTTCCAAACAGATCTTAAAATTTTTCAAAATTTTCACGATTATCAATACTTTTATAATCCTAAAAATTTTCAAAAAATTCGAAACTCCTACATTTTTCACAATTTTCATTTATTTTTGTTCATTTCAATGTGTATGTTATGTTTTCTCGATTCTCCAATTTTTCGAGTCTATTTTCATTCTGTTTCTTCAAACTTATTTTCATATATTGTGTAGGAACCACTGTTAATATTATATTAAAATGATTTTCTTTATTTCGAAGCGGATATTTCTTAGAACTAGGTAAACGGGCCTACGTGACTTGTTGCAGGTCTACGTTCTGTAAG
>JAUMHM010000083.1:53541869-53567949 GCA_032362435.1 Melikaiella ostensackeni
AAGTATTACATCATACGCTGGGGGGGGGGGTCAACTGCAGTGTGATGCCCATGTTAAAGTTACATACACTTATAATAGAAAACGCGTGGCGGAGGGGTGGGGGGTATATTGTATCTGAGTTTCATTATAGTATTCCAAAAACTATAATTAATGCAAGTTTTTTCGAAATGGAAAAAAAGATACGGTACTTGATTTTCTATAAGACTGTACGTTCAAAAAAAAAATTCTAGTCAATTTGCCGTGCCAGTTTTATGCGTTATGGTAACCCTAAGCGCTTCAACCCAGACTCAGAGAACGGTTGCTCTTTTATCTCTATAGACCAAGCAAATGAGAGACAGAGTATCGGGGCGACCGTACGTTTTCTTCGTTTTGAGCTGTGGACTAAGGAAAACTTTGCGTTACGATCTATCAAACAATCATTACGACATCTCGAAAAGAGATTTCTCATTTAAAAAAAATTCTAAAACAGATGACAAAATAGTGAAAATAGGAAGAATTTAATCTTCGATATCGACAATAGGAGCGTACTCGATGATTGGTGCCTTTACCCTATATATTCTATCGTTAGAAAATACATTGTTCTTATATGAATAAAATTTCCTAAAATGTTTAAATAATTATATTAGCTTCATTTATATTGTACTGTTTAGAACACATTACAAATAAACATCAATGCAGCTATAATCTTTTTAATTATACTTTTCTATCTGTACTATAATATTAAAAATTAAAATCGAAACCATTTCAACATTGTGAACAATTTTAATCTTATAAGAAGATATATGCAATATACCTGATGAAAATCAAGAAGAGCAATACGAAATTTATAATGACAGAATATATAGCCTTGAAAACTTTCTTTTTCATTAAGTTCAGTCTTTTTTCTTCTCCTCAATTGCATCCAGTACTTTAAAAAACTCTTTCCTTTGATAATACATATTGTGTTTTTTCAAGATCTTGTGGATTAATTTTCCCCCTGCAATATATTTTCCCATAATTTTTACTGGGCTGGAATGTATAACCGGTAATTTGTCAAATCCATACAAATATTTTATCCGCCCTCTTTTCACTTTCGAATTTTGGTTTCTTAATGTGCAAACATCTCAGACAGCGATATGGATCTTTGTGCAATATTTGAGAAATATTTGAAATTTTTATGAAATCATTGTAGTTTAAGTTAAGAAAATCTTTGTAGTTTAGGTTAACGTTTATCGAAGATGTTTACACATAAATCTGTCTTGGGTCGTAGTTTATGATGCATGTACTGATTAATTTTATCGTCTTTTTCATCAGTTTCTACCTTTCTTATTTCATTTTCATTCAATGAACTAATATTATGAAATTCAAAAATAGTTTGTTTGCATTATGTTGACATTTTATGTGATTCCACGATAACGGTTTACTATGTATTTCTATAGAAATATGCACGAAAATTTCGGACGTGATGTCACATTCTTCAGAATAAAAAGGTCTTACAGCAGTAGGAATCAACACAAGTGTTAATGCGCGCCGCCATTTTCGATTGTTTTTCAAAAGCTGCATGCAAATGTTTAAAGTAGCGCAATTATTTAATCTGCATGGTGAGAAGGCATTCATGCGAAGCCATGTGCCAATAAATGCTATTAAAGTAAAAATTAATTTCATGGTTTTTTTTATTGCATTTCATTTCCAAATATAATAATTGCATGTGAAAGAATTAGATGCGCGGGAAGCGCGCGTATGTGGTTCAGGTGCTATTTACATTATATTTGTTATCGATGTACGTATTTATGATTGTTGTTCAAAATATGGACGAGCAGATTCAAGATATTATTAGCCATAATGAGATTTTTTTAAATGCTTTATAAAAATTATAATGGGATAGTTGCATACTTCTAAACATATTTCATGCCTAATGGAATTAAAAGAGCACTAAAAATAGAATGTAATTACTTGAGGAAAAATTTTTTCAAATAAGTTTGAATATTTTTTTTTAATGTTTAAAAAGTATACTTTTTGAATTTTTTCGCGGGAAGATAAAGCATTGCTGATTGGGCTAGCGCCAGAAGTAAACATCAGTCTGAGTAGCGCGGTTGATGGGGAAATGAATATGCCGCTAATGATTGCAGAGTGTAAACAGTAAGCATAACCAATTTTTGCGTTTACTATTTAAAAAGTGTTTAAAGAGTATAAGGAAGGGTCTAGAAGTTTCTCAAAATGACTATAATTTCAATGAAACTGAGATTCGTAAAGAGTTACAGTACGAATGTGCCAAATGCCACCAAGTGAATGATCACAAATTTTTTCGTCACCTGTCAGACGGATACTTCGTTAGTCAATGGAGTCACTTCATACCATTATTCTAATTGGATTAGCAGTTTGCAGGATGTGACGTTTTAACGTCACACAGTTGTTTGAATAGGGTTTTCGATACTTAAAAAAAAAATATTCTCAGAAATTAAGTAATCAAAAAATGTTTTAAATATACTCAAAATTTTAGAATTTTATGCAGTACTTGAAAAATATATTATCGAAAAGCATGCAACAACTTCATTGTGTGATAAGTGCGATAATAAGTATGTTAATTCTATGAAAGTCATTATTCGAATATATCAATTTAAAAATTATAGCCGTATCTATAAATGTTCATGTCATTATAATATACCTATTTCTAAAAGTAAGGATAAACACAGGATGGCCGCAGGTTAGAGAAAACCTACAGTTTAAGAATTACAAAAAAAACCTTGAAAAAGTCAGAGAATTTCTATAAAAGGAATTTTAAATAACTATTAAGGATAATAAATTTAAATTCGATTTATTTCATATATACAAGATTTTATATTCAAAAATGTTGAAAGGTTCGAATTCTGGACTTTAAATATCCATGTTCAGGGAAAATTTAGGAAATTTTAAAAATAAAGTGTTGCGGCCACCCTGTTAAAACCAGTAAAAAATTGTATATGAAACTCAGAATGATCGGTAGTTTACAGAAACTTATCTTGTTTACAATCTATATACATTCTGCTGTCCAATGGAATAAATTGAAAAGTGGAATTTACCATAGAGGTTATTTTCCCGTGCCTGTGTGTCAGAAAATAGTTTCTATGGCAAATGCCACTCACAAGGTTTTTTCGTTGAACAGCAGCATTGTCGTTTCAAAAATTACATAGTACTTAGAAATTAAGACATGGAATTAAAATTAGGTATGTTTAAAGGAAACCCTGAAATGGGAACACTTTCCTTATAAGTACAATGAGAGTTGGCACGACAATAAAGTCTGTTACCTATGAAAATATTGTAAGCATCAGGTAGTATAAGGAGAGGCACACAAATCGACATCCGGCTAAAAGTAGTGTCTTCTAACGGAAAAATGCAAAGATATTAATTATTAGCTAACGACTGTTGATTGAATACAGAATACTAATGGTGAGCGTGAAATCAATTCAATCCGAGGAACAATACAGGATAATTGAATTATTACAAGGTTGGTGGCTTAAGATATCTCTAAAATAAATCACATGGAAAAAGAAAGTGGATCTTTTTCGTCAAAATCTGATGTCAAAAGGGTTTGAGAAAGCACGTTCTATTAAAAAATATGAATTCCAAAATGAAGAAAATATCACTTCTTACGGCAAATATCTAATAATAACGATTCGACTATTAACCCGATACGCGAAAAGGTTTCAAGTGAATTATAAAATCAGTTTGTTCCGTAATATTTCCAATTTTTAATCTCTTAAGGGTGTTGATTTCAGCCGAGTCCCAATTTTTGCACCACTGCATACTTGGAGATTATTCCGGAAAGCTTGTCTCCTTATACTACTTCGTGATTGTAAGTTTAAGGGTGAATAAAGTCGTATAGTCAATGGTCTGCAACATTTGAGAACGCAGCCTTATAGCATACGAATGGCAAATATTAAAAGAAAGTACATTATTTCGGGTCAATTAAGGACCTAGATGCAATAAGGGGATATAATAGCTTTAGCCTGAGAATGAGGAGCTCTGTCAAAATCGAACAAATCCAAGCGGCCAGGGTCCTCCCTACTCTCTGGCGAAAGTTATTATATCTCCTTATAATTATCCACCTAATCATTAATGTAACACCAAATATATTAGAAATTTTTGATGTTATGAAACTGCATAACTACATTTCGTATGAATGTACAGTACATTTCGCCTAGTGATCCACAAGCGATTGACCGAGGCATGGAGCCCTTTCCCACCGTAAAAATATAGAATCACGGCTTCTTCATTTCCCCTTTAATGTTCCTATAATGTAAAAGGGAATGAGAATCCGTAATTCTATAGTTGAGTTGAGGTTATAGAGTGTTGTTAGGAAGGGCATGTAACTAATCCGAAATGTAGTCATGCATGCAGTCAGTTACGATAAGAGCCTCTGGTAGCTCGTTCTTCTACTACAAATCCCATCAGAATTGAAACAGAGTAAAGCAAGATCACCATCTTCTTCTTGGGGCCATTGTGGTTATTCTAACGAGTTTGTAATGCGTCTTGTAGTAAGAGGGCCATATCCATGTAATTAAACTTTGGAAGTATAATAGAATAAGGTTTTCAATAAGATTATTGAACCTAAATTGATGCCTCTAATTGTTTTTGGTAGCTCCATCCGTTAAAAATTCTTAGTATTTACTACCGACTTTGATTCCCCTCTAAACGGAAAATTCAGTCTCTGAGCAATATTCTCGTGAATTAATGCCTTAAGTCCTAAACTTAGAAGCGTCAATCTGACACAGAGACGCTGCCATTGGTTAGTTTTGTACTGTTCACTACTTTCAAGCTGTTTGTAGATTCAACAGGATAATCGTCATCTGCAATATATACATTAGTTAGTTCTGGAATAAAAATAAACTAGAGGTGCGCAATAAAGTGGGTACTTGACTCTATAGAATTTTTCTTGAAAGTATGAAATAGCTGGTATCAAAGTTTTCGAATTTTTTGCCCACCTCGGTTCTAATTGTTTTAAAAAAACACTATTTCAATACCAGAATCGTTTTCGCTCGATTGCGACGGAGAAAGTCTACAACCCCTGGATAAGTAGGATTTTAACTTTCCTACACTAGCTAGTATTAATCCTAAGAACGGTGGAGAAGGTTTTAAAGGCCGTGATAAATATTCTGGATGATACTGCGTAGCGACGTAGTAGCAATGCCCTTCCATTTCAACGATTTCCATTCTCTCTGATTGTTCGTCGTGACCTGTGAAGATAAATCCAATTGGTCATGCAACTCTATTGCATTTTTCTTCCCAATGATCTACAATAAAACCACACTCACCGACAAACTTCATGCCAGCAGCTTGTAAAGCACCAACATATTTTGGATTGATTTCGTATCGATGACGATGCCGTTCATCCACGCTATCTTTGTTGCCATACAATTGCTCTGCAAAAAGAAACATTAAAAAAAATTTTAGTTTTCGTTACACGTTAACACCTGAAAATACACTTAATGATGCATAGACAAGTGCATAGTAGTAGAGTAGCTACACTAATGTTGTAAAGTTTTCTTAGTGTTTTTACACATAAGAGTATTTTGATTGTTACCCCTATGAAAAATGTAATAGTTACGCACTTATAACAGAATTTCCTCCCGTGAAACGAGTACGTCTTTTTCCTAGTCTCATTGTCCCACCCATTTGTCCTTGATTGTGCTCTGGCATATCGATGACAAGAGGATTTTCGGTCTCATTATCGATTTCAGTGCTATTAGCGTTACTGAGATTTAACACATTACGCGCGAATTCTATGACTGCAGCTTGCATTCCCAAGCATATGCCAAGAAACGGCTTGTTATTTGTTCTGCACCATTTACATGCTTCTATTTTGCCTTCCATTCCCCTTTTTCCAAAACCTCCTGGCACTATGACACCACTGAAATATTAAAAACTCATTAAAATGCGATATGTACAAAAACAATTCGTATTCGAAAGTTGTTTGGAAAAGGTGCTATGTGTTGGAGTCAGCCCCGCGAAACTTCTCAAATCCCGCATCCATTGTACGTGAAATATACATCAATTTTAAAGGTATCCTTACTCGCTTTTGCACAACTGTTGCCATGCTTCATAGTAGATTACCGGGTCTGATTGTAATTTTGCCTTTTCTAGATTGCAGGCTTCAATGTACTAAAAGAAACAGAAACAAGTTTACAATACATGCAGTACTCAATCAGTAAAGCTTATTCTAATAAGATTCATCATGTACCTTCAACTTCAACTTGTATCCTACTAGCACAGAAGCATGTTGCAATGCTTTTGTCACAGAAGCGTATGAATCTTCAAGCTTTGTGTATTTGCCAACTAAAGCTATAACAACTTCTTTCCTCAGGTGTTCAATACGTTCGGCGAGATCCCGCCATTTACGCATGAAAGTACGTGGTTGTTGAATTCCAACGTTCAACTGTAATCTGTCACTCAGAAAAGGTATAACACCCTGACTGTCCATTAACAGAGGAACGCGGTAAATGGAAGAGAGATCGTGAATCGTTATAACCTGTAAAAATGTATGTGAAAGTTAATCCTATCCACTCATAATAATAATTTGTCTGTGTCTATTATTACGAAATTTTCCGTAAGATTAACAGGTTAAATAGCTCGGGCTAGTATTACGGAATTTCCCGTAAATGTCGCTGACTCGATGGGGCTAGCATACGGAAATAGGTTAGAAGGGCTGGAAAGGGGATTAAGGGTTGAAAAGGAGGTCTGATGAGGTGGAAACAAGCATCAGATTATACTCCACAATAATTCCAGGGGCGAAATAAGGTAGGTGCAGGAAGCGCAAGATTAGCCTCATCGTGAAAGGAAATACCCACTGAATGCCGTTTCCAGACTAGATTCAAACAAGATTTAGTATTTTTTAAGTATGTACCCATTGTACCCGTCAGTTTATATCTGTCTTACTGCCAGTGTCAAAGAACCCGTCTTTTGAGAATCAAAATATGACTGCTTAAAAATGTTTTCAGACAGGCCAATACAGGTCTTTAGTCAGTATTTTTTTCACGAGGGAGAAAAATTCCGTAATACTAGACAGTATCTAATAATTTACAAGTGTATTCATTTGAACAGGCAAATATTGACCTTCAAGTGCTTGTAAGCATACCTGTTCTGGTGGAACGTGACAAAAGTTCGAAATTTTGTCCTTAATGGTATCGCCGATAGGATTTTCAGAACGGCATATAATGAGATCTGGTGATAAGCCGAGGCCACGTAACTCTCTAACACTGGATTGCGTTGGTTTTGTTTTTGGTTCCCCGGTGGAGCGTGGCTAAAATCATGCTATAGAATTATTCTCTCAGTTTGTGATTACATATAACATTAGGGATGTGCAAAAAGCTCAAAACTTCCGAGTGAAGTCTAGTTAGAGCTGACGAGAACATTTGAGTATTCGAAACTTTGAAGCTACTCAAAAGTTTCGAAAACCCGAACGACTTCGAGTTCTCGAAAGTTTCGAGCTGCCGTAAAATGGGGCTAACCGGGACACTCAGAATTTAATATTTTATAATTTGATTCATTTTTTTCGGATGAAAAACCGAAAGATTTTCTCTTTTTTGTCAAATAAATGTCAAACTTAATTTTAGATGTTTATTGCTCCTGTTTCGTGGGTAAGTTTTCATCAAAATAATATGCACGATATGTACAGATGTTCAGTGCCGTGAACACGAGATGGTCGTTCTAATACCCGTTGCATGGCTTCGATCCCTCCCGCCATATATAAACGCGCGCGCAATCGCAAGCCCACAGTCTGTTACGAGACATATGTATCCATGAAGTTGTGTATTTCGGAGATCCGACGTGGTTAAAATATAAAACATCGTCAGTGAGATTATTGAATGATATACTTGAAATCCCAAAAAAGTTTTTTCAAATAATTGAATTTTTATGGAAGTGTGAGGAAGAATCTGAACGCGTAAGATCTTGCATACCAACTTGTCCGTTCTGCTTTTGTACATCTCACGCTGTAAAGGCGGGCGCGGACTTCTAAATCTCTAATGTCTTTATAACCGAATTATCCCGAATACAGCACACATCGTCGCAAATGGAAGGGATCCTCTCCTGGAAGTGGTCAGGAAACACGAGATAATTGGCAAAGGAGCCGTCCTTTACAAAGCCACGGAGCAGAAAGCCGAGACCCTGGGCCTAGATCTTAACGTCGAAAGTGAGGGAAGTGCATTACTCCATCTAGATTCCTCACTTCTAAAAGCACGGGACTTAATTCAGGCACAGAGTAGTTCATCTTCGCGTACCTGGACGGTGTCATTTCCACCTTAGCATACTGTAGCCGCATTTTACGCCAAGAAGTTCGCAGCAATATCTGCAGAGCGTGTCATGCACATTGAGCACATTGGACACATACTCGTACTATCCGGGCATCCCACTCACGCGGAAACGATTTATGTCCACAAACGCAATGCGGCCCTAAGAGTGTTTTACTACCATCTTTGTTATTTTTACGGTTTTGGGCGCGACCCTAACTTGCAGAACGCTCTGAAAAAGATAGAGTCAATTGTCCCTATTAATCAATCCAGGCCAAACATCGTACTCCTTGACTTCAAGAAGCTAACTGTGTTCGTGATCGAATTCTCGGCTCCGGCCGACAGCAACATCACAGCCAAGGAGAAGGATATAGAGGAGAGGTATCCAGGCCTTATAAGGGAGCTGCGGTGAATGTTCCGAGAATATTCGGTTAAAATGATTGTCCTTATGATCCTTGTAATCGATGCTCTCGAACTTGCGAAGCCATCACTGATTCGTGACCTCGAAGCCATACCCGCATACCAGAAACATGCCGAGAGACCTGCGAGATGGATGCAGAGAGCTGTCAGTCTGTCAGTCGTTCCCAGGGGGCTCTGAGGTGATTGTATAACCAATTCGATATAAATGAAAAATTGGTCAAACGACCACCACAGGGTCCCCCTGGGAGCGACTGTCATCCAAAATGACACTGGCTCCCAGTAGAACCGTGGTAAATTATACCTATGACCACGCTTCACGACCTTGAGGTAACCGAGAGCACTGATCAAAAGGACAGTCATTAAAACTGAATATTTTGGGAACATTCGCCACAGCTCCCTTGTAAGATCTCGAAACCTCTCCTCCTTTTCCTTCTCCTCGACTGTGATGTTATCGGCCGGAGCCCAGAATTCGATTACGAACATAGTTCGTTTCTCGAAGTCAAGGAGAACGATGTTAGGCCTCGAGAGTGCAACAGGGACTATTGTCGAGAACTTGTCGTTCCAGAATATTTCTTGCGTTGGTTATGTTCATGGGAATGTTTCCATCTTACTTTATTGGTTACGCGATATGCGTTGACTTGTTCAACCACTATAGTGTTTTATCTTCCACACATTCGTTGCACTTACCACATTCAGAGCACAATTGTATCTTAAAAACTATTTTCTTTACAATTTTTTCCAAAAAATGAAATATTTAAAATATATTGAGTAATTATTGAAATTAAAAAATTATTGATTAAGAAACTATATATATATTAGTCAAGAACTTATTTCAGTGGAAAATATAAGTAAAGTATGTAACAGTAATTTTCATTCAATACTACTGTATAATGTTAACTATTATGTAACTAGAATTAATTTTTTTGAATGAATTTAAAAAAAATATTGCTTGTCGAAGGACGTTATTTAAAACGTATAAATTCAAGAAAAAAGGAAATATATAAATATTATGAATTTTAATGAATACTTAAAGGAAAACATGTAACTTACAGCTTAATTCACTAAGACTGTAGAATCTTCACTATTGAGTAATTGAAGGTAATTTTCAAGCATAGAAAAATCAAATTTTTATGAAAATGATTTATATTTTATTCGTTCCATTTGAAGCTATTTATATATTTTAGATAATTATTAATTGAACATAAATAATTATTATAAGTATACATTTTAACAATGTTTATGAACCTTAAAGAATCAATACATAAATTGATTAAAAATGTTGCTTATTTGATGACTAAATTAGGTAAGAAAAAATTAGCAATAAAAAATGTGAAATCGGTCTCAAAATTACTACCGAATGAAAAGAGAGTACAAAAACGCCGCAAAATATTGCATTGCAACACCATTAAACAAAAAAGAAATACTTAAGTTCTATATAGCAACAAAGTTTCACGTCTGAATACTTTGAAATCAATAGGCATTGCCAAATAGTATTCATAAATTTGAAGACATGTCAAACCCTAAAGAAAACTGGGGTGAAAAAAACGCTGCAATATATTGCGTTGTGACATCATGAAACCAAACAAATTTGAAAAATACGTTTTTATCAACACATTGACTACTTCTTGGACAGTGATATTAAACATTTATCATATCATATTAATATTAAAAAATTATATTCATTGCCTTGAGTGTAAAATTTATTAATTTAGCGTAAATATTTATTTATGAAGAACTGGAAGAATTTCAAATGTTTTTATGTTTATGAATATTGATATTGTCTGGTTTCATAATGTTGCAACGCAATATATTGCGACGTTTTTTACCCCAGTTTCTTTCTAGGGTTTGGCATGTCTTTAAATTTATGAATGCTATTTGGCGATGACTATCGATTTTAAAGCATTCGCACGTGAAACTTTGTTGCTATGCATAATTAAAGGTTTTTTTGTTCAATGGTGTTGCAACGCAATATTTGGCAGCATTTTTGTACCTCGTGTCTTTCGAGGGTCATTTTTGAGACGGTTATAATACTCAAGTTGGGATCGTTCCATTTGTTTAAATATTCCAATGAGCAGTTGCGAAATGCTATCCACGAAAACGTTTTGTAATATCGACAGGATTATTTTTTATAGTTGTGTTCATATATTCATAAGCTTATATGTGAAGCAAAGAATGAGGTTATGCTTTTACTGAACATGAACACGTATTTTTATGTTGTCTCTCATCATATTTGTTTAATTTACTATAAAATAACGATAAAAAGCTTTTAATTCGATATTTTGTCACGTGGTATAGCTACTTTTGTCTTTTCATCAAAAGTGAACGACTTAACCCCAAACTCAGAGGTAAGGATGAATGCACTTTGGACTGCAAAAATTAGTTAAGCTAAATTAAATGTTTCAACTTGAAGATACGGAAGAGGAAGAGTTAGGCATTGCACAGTTAGAGCATTAATATTCAATTTTAATTCCATCCGGTAATATACTGCGGAAAACCTAAGAAAATGTCCCGCTTCCTTCGTCTTACGGCACCACACGAAAAATTAAAATTTTCATGTTTGAAGAAATAAGCATTATGTTAACAAAATTTCCATGAGGGTCGGTACTAAGGGGTTTTCCGGGTTGCTGATTAACAAATTTGAGATCAAAATTTGGATCAAAGATTGTAATCAAGTTTCCGAAAATTTCAATAAATGACCGGGTTCTTATGAAAGTCGATACCAGGCAGATTTTCAGATTGAGAAACTCAAATTTGGGGTAGAAATTCAAAAACTAGACATTTTTTATCCAAAATCTTTTCAGAACTTGAAACTGTTCGATTACCCGAAGATATTCGAGTATTTGAAAACTTTCGAGCTTTTTAGAAAGCATGAACCCGAACCGAACTCAACATGACTCGACTCGACACCTAATGAACTCGACTCGGCTCGTTTGAACTTCGAGTTTTTGGCACACCCCTATATAATATTTTTCTTCTATGTAACATTCAATTTAGATAAATCTTCCTAATCTATTGAATTATTTTGAATTTTCTTGGAATCTTTTGAATCTATTGAATAAACTCAGCTGCAATTGAGTGAATTTTCAAATCCTAATGACTAAAGGATCACCCTCTCCACATATAATATTTGATATCACCAAGTTTCATGCATTTCTTCGTATTTAAATTCTATTCGATTATTTCGACTTCCTTTGAAGTCTGATGAACACGCTATAAATTCTTTTGAATTTCCTCTCAGTCTTTTGGAGTCTACTTGTAAGGGCGGAAGGTTTTAGAAAACTGACCAGCACTGACCACAATTGAGGGTCTACGATCGACAAACTCGCTCAGCGCTCGAGATCGAGTGAAAGTGTTGTCCAAACTTCTCGGTGGACGGGAGTTTTTGAAGTAAAAAAATTAATTTTTTTGAAAATATAGGCTTGTAGATAATGACGAGACAGAACTCTTTTCTATTTTTCGTTTCTTGATCGAATGATTATTTTTAATAATAAGCATAATAAACCAAAAAAAATGTTTCCCCAAATTCAATTAGTTTTTGAGAAATAAATCGTCGTAAGTGGAGCAAATATTATTGAAACTGGTTGGAACTTGATACACGAACGAAATATTCCATAACGATGCTTACAAAACAAGGGAAAAGTTGAAAATCGCCTATTTAATAATATTAAATTGCAAATTCAGACAGATCGGGAACCCCGTTTTTTCAGTTTCGCCGACAAAAAGTATCGAGGGAACTTTAAGGTTGGTACAACTTCCAGTGAGACATTCGTTCCTTACTATTAAAGGAAGATTTGTGGGAATTTGCAGATCGATTGTAATTTTGGTAGAATCCACTTGTGTCACAGTAGAAGCGTATATGATTATTTATATTTCATTTAATATAATGTGATGGATAATCTACCTTGAATTAAATGCTCATAAACTCTATTTTACATGTAGAATGTACATCTTATTACAATTTTCAATACTGAAATGTGCACACTTATCTTATCATTATGTTTTTACAGCTTTTTAACGGGTTTTTTTCAAAGAAGCTTTTTTGACAGAAGCTTTTTTGGAAGAAGCTTTCTTTGCAAGAGTTTCCTTTACAGAATTTTTGCTACTTGTAAAATAGAGTTTGTGAGCATTGAATTAAAGATAAATTATCCATAACATTATATTAAATGACATGATGTTAAAATTTTGTATCATGAGAGAAATCAAAAGAAGGTAGAGTTCATGGAAATGCTATTTATAAACAGAGAAGGTAATAAAGCTATTAATTTAAAAAGAGATTTTGCGAGATACAACAGAATTTGGGATGGAATCATTAATTGGATACAATGACTTTAGTTTTGTGCCATGATGTTGAATATATGTGAATCAATTTCCAATTAAAGAATAAAATAATTTGACTTGGAGATTTATTTAGAATAGTTCGCCCACGTCAAAAATCAATTTTCAATCAATGAATGAAATATGTACCAAACAGTAATTACTATCAACTTTTTGTTGTGTACGTTTATTGTACATTTGTCTCTAATGAGCCGAAAAAGTGGGTAGTCTCAAAGTGTATTTTTGAGTTGTGAACTTTTTGGGTGTTCTTTTTTAGTACACAAAAAATTTTCATAAAAAAGTAGATTTTATTTCGATCTTTAAAAAATTCTAAAAAAGAGACATTAGGCGAAAATTTGTTCCAATTTGCAGGGCTGCCTATGAATATATAAGATTTCTTCAATTGAAGTGATTAATGGTTAACTTAATCTACAAGAAGATATCTATACTATTTAAACATTGCTCCATAAAATTGAGTAAGTTAGCAATTTTTACAAATGTGTTTGTGAGTTTGGATTATTACCTTTCTTTTTTTCGAAAAATGGAATAGTCTGAATAGATTGGTTCAAAATCAACCTACAACATTCTCACCATAATATTCGCGCTTCGCGCTCCATTTTCTGTGCTCAACGTATAATATATACAAATAAATAGTTAAAAAGACGATTAAAAAATTATCTTGATGATTTACGATTGGTCCTATAAAGAAATGTCTAACGGAAATTTTATTTGACTTTTTGAAAGCACAAATTCTACTCTTTTGACTTTTTTTCTTATTTCGTGTCGTTTGGCTCAAAAATAAAAATATTCCAATATCATTTTTCATACTTAAAAACAAAATAAGCCTCCTACCAAAAAATGTTCAGAGGAGAGCTTATAGATCTTTGTAAAAGCAACAAGTTTGATATCTTAACTTTTTTTATCTCGCGTTATTTTGGTCAAAATTTGAATTTTCGATTTCTTGAGCACAACGAATACCCGCACATATTAAATCAAATTTTGAAGAAAAAATAGTCTCAAAAATTTTGAAAATCCTCTAACTTTTTGAACTTTCATCCAAATTGGCTGGTTCACGAACTTGTTTTTTGTTTTTAGGCCTTCAAACAGTGTGCCAAAGGGCAATCTAATTGGACAATTCCTTCGAAAGTTATTGTGTTCACAGACGACGACAAAGACGACAACGACAGACAGACACCGAAGTAAAATCCATTTTTTCTCAATCAGTGAGTAAGTCCGAAAACGTCGAAATTTGAAAAAATCCGCGAAAGTTAATTTTTACATAAAACCAATACCTTCTCATTGAGGTAAGAATGTAAAAATTAATATTCGTAGCCTAAGGCGTTAAAAAAAATATCTCATGAAGACGAATTACCCTTCCATTAGGTCACTTAAATTATGCTAATGATTAATACAGTCTGATAATTCAGCAGCCTCGACCGAAGAGATAGGCAGCAAGTAAATTTTTGAGATCAATCTGTCGAACTCTGAGGTAGCAGTTTTCACTCTGGCGATGCGTATACATTCGTCCTTTCCCGCATAGCACTTAATGATACGACCCAATGTCTATTTTTAAAGGGTCAGAGCATCATGTTTAATAAGGACCATATCGCCCACCTTAATGTTCGGACGCTCTTGTTTTCATTTATAACGTTGTTGTAAGGAATGCAAATATTCAACGTTTCACCTTCGCCAAAACATTTCCGCAATGCGTTGATCGATTTGCCACCTAGTTAATCGAATCTCTGAAACGAACTCCACAGATGGTTCAGGAGCACTAGTAAGAGAGGCACCTATCAGAAAATGACCTGGTGTCAAGTACGAGAAATCATCAAGGTCATCAGAATAAGGACCTATTGGGCGCGAGTTTAGGCAGGATTCTATTCGAGCTAGAATCGTAGTAAATTCGTCAAACGTTAAGGTATGCGAACCCACACATCTACGCAACTGATGCTTAAGACTTTTAACGCCAGCCTCCTGCAATCCCCCAAAATTAGCTGCTGCGGGTGGAATAAAATGACAGGTTGTTCCTTCCACTGAAGAAAGATTAAACAAATTTACGTCTTTTCGTATCTGAGCAATATAACGTCGCCAGACTTCCAACTTAGCTTGAAGGAGAATACCACAAAATGCGCTGATTGTCACGATCACGCGGATTAACCATAATTTACCCAAACATTTTCTCTACGTCAGTTACATAAACGAAGCGGTGTTCGCGCCATCGCAATATAATAGAAATTAAATCAGCAATTTTGCACCAGTATGTAAATGATAATTCAAGAAAGTGCCGTTGGAAGTGAGGATGATAAACAGTTTGTTGACATTCCAACCCCAAAAAGTCTGAGACTATCATTATGTGATTTAAATTTTGATACTCAGAGATAAATTCTAAATACTCTTCGAAAAGTTCAGGTTTATCTATCAAGCGAGACTGTACCTCTTGTAAAATCAATTTAGCGCGATGTACGGAATTACCTATATTGATAGGTAGGCCATTCTTAAAAGTCAATCGAATCATGTACCGGCCAGAGGGCAATCGTCGATGGGAGGACATAAAATGTTTTCCACAACGAACGTCATCTTCAAGTAAAGAAGAATCGGAAGGAGGTTCTTCCATCTCCCAAAAACGTGCCTTGTCCTCCAGCAGCACCTCGGTAGTCATACTAGAATGGGCTGTATTAGACTCATGCGAGGATAACTGCTGGATTGGACCGGATAAAATCCAGCCAAAAATAGTACTCTGAGCGGTTAAGGAGCCTTATGTTCCTTGCTCTAATCCAGGCAATAAACATGATCCGAATTTATCAGCCCCCAAAATTATATCAATTCGCGTATTGCTAAATGGATCAGGATCAGCCAAACATAACTGTTTTAATTCATTTGCATCTACCTTGTTTGGTTTTACAGGAGGAGTGCACGACGAAAAATTTAATAAAACCAAAGCATGTAAAGCTACCGGACTTTGAGTACTTTCTCTTAGACATAGCCATACTTCAGCTAATTTTTTAGCAGTGCCAATGAACTCACTACCTACGCCATATACTAGCGTATTTACTTTTTGATGCATGGGACGCAAAGATTTAAGCATCCTTTCGCACACAAAACTACACTCTGAGCCTTAATCTCATAAAACTCGAAGAATGTTAAACCCACCACAAACAGCCTCAATTTTAATAAATGCTGTAGCGAGTAAAGTGAAACGCGTCATATTATCGTAGTTATTTAAAAAACAGGTGACTTAATTATCAAGAGCAACATGATGCGCCCTCCGTAACGTTCATGGAGTCTCTTGAATGGAAACATTGCTACTATTCGACAGCGAAGCAACAGCCCCTTGAGAGGTACTAGTATTACTTGTAGAACTTGATGGTTCAGAGGCTACTGAATTACCTGAAAAACCCTTAGATTCATAGTGCAATAAAGTATTGTTTACAATGGCACTTTGCGCATGTCACCTTGCTTGAGCTCATATATAGTTTATGACCAGGCCTAAGACAATTGATACAAGCACGATTGCGAAAAATGAGTTCCTTTCTTTTATCCACAGGTAATGTCCTGAATTGACTACATTAAAATAGAGTATGATTTTCTTTACAAAGGCATTTAGAATAAGAAGAGGCAGTGTAGCTCTCAAATGAAGAACCTTTTTTATCTTTACTTTTATCAGAGAGTCCTATTTTTGACACTTGAATTGCTTCTAAAGTTCTGATTCTATTTGCTGGAAATTCATCTGAATATTTATTTTTTGTAATTTAGGAGTATTAGAATCATGACGAATTGTGCCGTCCTTCAAAGAAAATTCATTGTGCTGTGACTCATGTGATAAATATGCATTGATCTGAGAATAAATATAATCAAAAGCACTGAAAAAGGCATCTTCTATCTTCAAAAACTGATTTTTGGTAAAATACTCAACAGAAATTTTCTTTTCTGCTGAAGCTAGAGTTCGTATTTTCAAATCTAACGCCAAACATTTTTCCCATTTTCATTGGAGAAGATCCAAACACCCACGTGCTGTCGTTATGTTGCACTTATCTCACGAAACCTTTTAAAAATTCGATTCTGTGCGTGAAATAGCCTCATGTAGGCTTATGAACTCGGTGCCTAACTCATCCATACTTCAAGATAAAATGACAAAATACAATATGAAACAACAGGCTTGCGTACATTAAATCAATGAGTCGCACAAGTTTTCCTCTGTCTTGTAGAAAACAGTTTAAAAATATAAAGAAATAGACATATACATTTAAAAATTTGACATAAATTCGATAAAGCGTAAAAGAACTGGTTATGTTTAGTAGAATGAATCAACAATTTTACTCACGTTGTGCTGAAGCTTTTCAATATACACGAATAAGAATCTACTTATCAACATGCTGATGTGAAAAAAGATGAGTTACAGCTGACGAAGAAGTGTAGATTCATAGAAGTTCTTTCGATGAAACGAAGTTAACATTGACTTCAAATTTGTAGAAGATGCCATTGATGATGGAATTACATTATTAATGGAATGCTGTTCAATACTCCTGGCCAGACCAAAATAGACAGTCTACCGATCGATAAAGTTGATGAGAGAAAAGACGTTGGTTTCTTGAAATAGAGATAGTAAGTACAAAACTCAGTGCGTCACCGACTTGAAATGATATCTCAAGGTAGAGTGAGCGAGAGAGCTCACAACATCAGAGGATACACACAAAATGATGCAAGTTTTACTTGCATGCATATAGTCCAGCAAAATGGATTGAATTTTGAACTGTTCACCATATTTCAAATTAGCGGCAACGTGAGAAAGAGTAAGAATTCTAAGTTCAGATGAAAAAATTTAACCGAGCACCGCGTTTTTCAGAATTTGAACTGTAACCGATACGACGCCATAATGTTTTCAGCAAATTCACGAATTTCGTGAATTTCCTCGAAAAGTTTTGCACCTTTTCAGTTGCTTATGAATCTCAAAATCCCGGACGAGCCCCCAAATGTTGAATGTTGAACTTTATTTTAATGGTTCTTGCAGATAATTCTGGTAAATTTTGAGACAAGGGTATGTGAAAAAATAATTTATCTCCAGCTAACGGAAAACACTAAAAAGGTTATTTATTTATCAACAGAAATCACCATTTGAATGTTTATGAAACATTTATTCCTCTTCCACTCACTTCCTATGGTCAATTCAAATTAATACATTCTATTTGTCGATAAGCATTCCTTTCCGGAATTCTCGAACCGGCGCGGTGCTCGGTACAACGCTTACTAAAGAAAATTTGGCGCCTATCGCCACACACACATACAACCACACACACAGACAAGCATAACCCACATTCTTAGCAATATCTATGTAGTAAAAGTTTAACTACTGTTATTCATTAAATTATTGTCCACCAGAGACCGCCTCTCTTGAGTTTATTTAATTAAGCAACCGTATAAATCATAGTTTGTCATTTCTATATTTTTTAAGAAGCGAAAGGGGGTCGTCTAAGCAGATAACCATTACAAAATCATTCAAAATTGAGTTCTGGAAAGTCAAACGGCTAACCTGACAGTGCTCAGTGCACGCGGAGCTATCGTTGGCGGCGTCGCATGCTTTCTTGTAAAATGCATATTTCCGCCAATTTTCAATGAATCGATCTGCAAATTCCCACAAATCTTCCTTCAATTGTAAGGAACAAATGTCTCACTGAAAGTTGTATCAACTCTCAAGTTCCCTCGATACTTTTTGTCGGCGAAACTGAAAAACGGGGTTTCCGATCTGTCTCAATTTGCAATTAAATATTACGAAACAATAGGCGATTTTCAACTTTATCTTTGTTTTTTGAGGATTGCTAGGGTACATTTCGTTCGCATATCAACTTCGAACCAGTTTCAACAATATTTACCCAACTTACGACGATTTATTTCTTCAAAAATAATTGGATTTGAGGAAACATTTTTTAAGTTTATTATGCTCACTATGAAAAATAATCATCCGATAAAAAAGCAGAAAAAACTTCCGTCTCGTCATTATTTACAAGCCTATATTTTGAAAAAATCAATTTTTTGACTTTTAAAATTTCCGTACATAGAGACATTTGGACAATACTTTCACTCGTTTTCGAGCGCTGGGCGAGTTTCTTGATCCAGGCCCTCAATGACAATACATATTAAAATAAAATTAAAATGGTTATGTTATGAGAAAAATACTAATATACTTTAAACAAATTTTTGATAAGCAGCGGCACCAGATTTAACAATTCAAATACTCATACCGTGGCCCAAAATTTTTTTTTCATCCAATCGATGAGACACGTGTTGTCTAAAATCCTTTTAAAAAAACACATTACGCCTAGAAACGATTCTGTAAAAATGAGCATGTACACTCTGCGCAATTTGAAAAGATCCCTTTGTATTCTCTGTGTATTCTTTTGGATTTCTTTAATTCTTCTGAATTCTTAAATTCATGTGTAGATCGAGAGATTAACCATTCTTGAATACCGTAAAAACTCTAAAAATCGTTGAAATCTTTGGAAATCCCTCGAAATCTTTCAAATTCTTTTGAAATTCATTGTAACCATTGAAATCCTGCGGAAACCTTTAAAATATATTGAACTCCTTAAAATTGGTTAAAATCAGTAAAATCCTGTTTAATGTTCTAAAATTCTTAATACTTTTAGAAAACTTCGACATTTTTTTATTTTCAGTGAAATCCCTTGAAATCTTTGATCATGGTGTCTACCCGACGGATGATTTTTAATTTCCGGTCATCTCCTGGTTTTCTCCTGGTCAGATTGTCATTTCTCCCGATCAACTAGTCATTTAAGTATTTACAAACTGATGAAAACATAATAGATCTATATAAATGTCTAATATTCGCTTCGAGGTTAACGTAACTATCAAAACTTGAGCAAAATAATGCTCTTTATGTTTATTTTCAAGACATCTTATACTTCCCATAAGCAATCAAGAATTTTATTTTTTACGATAAAGAAAAGAATGCAAATACACTACCGCCACTTAATATGTGGACAGCCATTTTTCATTATTTAATTTTTGTAGATTTTGGTTTGTTGATTTTATGAATTTTTAGTTGAAATTTTTTGCTCTTGAATAGGGTGGAAGCTGTTTAAGTTCTAAATAGAATAAGCCTAGGGTGAAGACATTTTCTCAAATTTTTAAGTGAGTCACTGCAAAAATAATTCAAACTGCAATAATCTTTGAAAATTCTAATTAACATAAAAAATAATAAACATTTCGTTTTGGTGAAAAACAAATTTTTTTGAATATATGAAATAAGTAATCATGAATTTTCTACACGGACAAACCTTTTAATGTACCATTTCTTAAAAATCACACTACATTTTACTATTTGTACTTTGCAATGGAGAGATATAAGGGAACTTTTGTAATATTCACTACTTTGAGCAGTAATTTGTGGCTGTTGGTAGAATTACAAAATTTATTGGAATAAGAACTAAAAATATTCCACTTATATCTGCAGAAGATTGCAGTATTTACAAAAGACTGTAGTAACGTTTAGAGGGTCTGGCGCACTGAATCACTATCTGGTTAGTAAAATATGCTACAGTCGGAATATAAAAAAAATTAACTCAACACGCGCTGCATATGAAGTAAATGTTAGGAAATTTATGAATCTAAATTAATATATTCAACAATTATTGAGGGTTGTGATGATTATGATCTTTGAATTCTAATGACTGGCATACTTTACGTACTCAAACTAAAGTTTATATATACACACACACACACACAAGACGAGAGGTCCCGCGTTCATATCCCGGACGAGCCCCCATTCGGTTCGGTTCGGTTCCTTTGGAATCGAATCGCAGGGCCTATAACAAAGCCACCAAACGCGTCTTCAGGTTGCGAATAGAGGGTCCCTGTGCCGAGGGTTTCTGCTGAATACGGTTACAGAAGTTGATTAGCAGTTTCGGACAATTATCCAGGAATGGTCCCACAGCAAAAACCCCCAAGCCAAGGCGTTAACAATCCGTGCCGAAAGCTGAATGACACCTGGGTCAGGTGTCCTTGAAAGGTGTGTCTGGGATACCGGGCGACCTTCTAGAGCATCAGCCTGGATCTTCACCTTATATTTGAAGTCGCAAACGCCCATCCCGCAGTGGCTGGTGCTAGAACACACTGTACTCCTACCGAAGAAAGGCGACTTGTCCAACCCAAGGAACTACAGGCCAATAACTTCATCCACACATGGTGGGATGCATAGAGATTGATGCCCCTTTGGAAAACCAGATTTAATATCTCATCCGGAAAACATCGTGTCACAACAAACAGCGTCACCTTCCAGAGGGTCATCTTTTAGGGTGACACCATAAGCCCAATTCTCTTTTGCATCACACTTTTATCACTATCTCTCGCACTATGCAATTCTCATGGGTACACAGCATCTCAAGGATGCTCTAAAGATCGTCGAGGGGTAAACGCGAGAAATTTGTATAGACTCTAGATTAGACAAGAGTGCCAAGATTCATCTGAAGCGAGAACAACTTGATAGCGTTCCCAACGACCCTGATCTCATGAAAAGGAGTGCTTTTGGACACCTTAGCGCTGAAGAGACTAGACTGGAGAGACTAGGCGTGCCAGAGAGATTCATTCAGGATATAACATCAGTGAAGGAGGCTCTCCGAAGCAGGTACAAGCGTCTCCTTCAACAGATTTGGTCTTCCAATCTGTCGGCGTTAAACAAGATATCTGCAGCTAACATGCTTGTGTACAGCTCACATCGTGGCAAATGGAAGAGATCCTCTCCTAAAAATGGTACGGAACCGCGAGATGATTGATAAAGAAGCGTTCCTTTATAAAGTCGCGGAGCAGGCGGCCGAGACCCTTGGCCTGGATCTTTACATTAGAAGTGAGGAAAGTGCATTACTCCATATAGATGCCTCACTTCTGAAAACCCGAGTAAAGAAAGCAGAGTTGAACAACTTCCTCAAACAGCTCTACGACAAGAAAATGCACGGAAACTTTCACAGAAATGTAGAAGATCAGTCCTTGTTAATGGAGTTGACGTTTGCTTTCTTTAAATCATCCGGACTTAATTCAAGCACAGAGGGTTTCATCTTCAGGTGTCAGGACGGTGTCATTCCAATCTCGGTATACCGTGGCCGCATCTTATGTCAAAGAGAAGGAAAAGGCGTAGAGGTATCGAGACCTTATAAGGGAACTGCAGCGAATGTTCCGAGAATAGTCGGTTAAAATGATTGTCCTTGTCATCGGTGCTCTCGGACGTGCGACGCCATCTCAAAACATGAATAATTTTAATTTCATTCGATATTAATACTGAAAAGCTTACTGCATATAGGGTTTTTTCCTCAGAAATATAGAAAATTTCCGGTCAAAAAGTAAAGTCCAAAAAATTTTTCAATTTCCAGGTTTCCCGGTCTCTACATTTAAAAATAATAATTCTTATTTAGACATATTTTATTATTTTATTCTTTTTCATTGTTTTTTCAGTTTTAATTTAAAGTGATTATATGTATGAGGAATTTTTTTTTCAAGTTGACCTACTTAAAACATCAATCGCGTGTCAATTCTGATCATTTTGACATCTTTATTAAGGTTGTGTGGCAAAAAACTGATCCTGGTGTGATATTCTGGTTGAATGTAAGTAGCACGTTGAAGGAAAGCGGTAAGTATATGCATTAAAAATATTCAAAATCATACGTAAAATGTATTTTAAATCATATTGGTTTTATTCATTTGTACAGGTACATACTTGAAGGTATCCTTGAATCACAGAATAAAAAATACAGAATAAAAAATACAATCATGATTCTCCAAGTGAAAATGATAGTTACAAAAAGAAAGAAGTTTTTCATCAAATGTAATAATATTTAAGGCGTTCTTCTATAAACTGGATAAAAGGCTTCTCTTGCCGTTCGGGCAAATGAATCTCGTAGTAATAACCTTTCATTGAGAAAAGTAACAATCGAAACAAAAAGCAACTCGTCTGGTCTTTCCCCTTATTAAATATAAAAATAAAAAGGAAAAATAAATTATCAATATAGTACTTATATGTACAACTCTTTACAAGTAATTTTTAATCAACAAAATCAGAATCGAGATCAATTTTCCGTTGTTAAATTCTGTTCCAATTGTGTCAGGACATGGAAAACTGGTTGAAATATTATATGAGTAGAGATGTTAAAGTGCGAAAATATATCAAACCATCTGTTGTGACTCATATATTTCCGGACGATGGTAAAATGATTTCTTTGATTGGAGCAAGTAGTATGAAAGGAAAACCTAATTATAGTGAAACAGTCATACAAGCCAAAAGAAAATTGACGTATCAAAATTCTGGAAGTATAGAAATCAGTTCAGAAAATCAATCACCAGTTTTTTCATCACTCGAAGGAATACCCTCAAGTATTTTAAGACAAATTCCTGTAGATAAAGACAAATTTGAAGTATACAAAAATAAAGGGAACCAGTGCAACTTATCAGAAAAAGAAAGTTCACCGAAGAAGTAAAGGCATTCAAGTAGGAAAAGAACTGTTATTTGAACGAGCAAATATACCTGTTCAGAATGACAAGGAAAGAAAAGAAAATTGTTCCACGAATGCAAATACGTCTCCTACAAAATCAGTGAGATTAACTGTTTCTGATGAAAGCTCTTTCACTACAAATTCATGTAATACTGAAACGACAATCAGTTCTAACTCCGAAATTTTAGAATGTATTTTCAAAAAGGTGCTTGAAGACAGACTAAACACTATTATAACACTTATCAAAAGATGTCCACGAACATATACTGGAATATCCAAGGAATTATATAAAAATTTTACAAAAAATTTAGCCTTCATTACAGGGATACCTTAGGTAAATATCTTGCTTGTTCTGAAAAAAATTCAAGTCAACGACTTTGCTGGGCACTTTATTTCAATAACAAAACCTTCAGTGATTCCATCAGGCGAAGCACCAGAAGCTGGTAGACTTGAAGATAACATTAAACCGACCTTATTAATTTTTATTTTATACTCCGTTTTTAACTCTTTTATAACCTCTTTTTCCAGTAGTCTTCCTTGCTGCATATATACTGAATCATACATTTCATTCCCAAGAATACTTTCTTTCAATACTCCTTCAGGAGTCTCACAGTTTGACGTTTCCCAGATTTTGGAGGCCGTTATTCTAAACTGTCGTAGAGTGTGCCACAGAAATTCATTACTTTGCTCCCTTGCAGCCTCTTCAGCTCCTTTGCACAGTTTGTCTGTCATTCTGGCCGAGCAAAACAACAAAAACTCATCAACTTTATATTTCATTGTGTTATCTCGCTTATAAATGCACATTAAGTCGTGCAAGCATATTTCATTATAGAAATATAGTGTGAGATGGTTCACAATTAAGCAATGCACTTTATCTGTTTGGCACTGCTGCAGAAATCTGTCTCGGAACGTCGGTGGAAGATTTTCTAGGGTAGGAATTTTCGATCCAATTTCCTCAGCTGTCATATACCTAATAGTAGTTCCCACTTTGGAAAGAATTGATTTCTTCCAATAACATTTGACCTCAATTAAGGAGGGATCTTTACTCCTGCGATGTAGCCACATGAGAAATGCAACTGCATGTCTACAACTACCTGTTAACAACACTTAATTTGTATTATTGCAAGTTTAGATTATAATAATTACCAAAAATAATATTTAAAAAATGATTTTCACAACTAGAAGGACCAAATATTTTTCGACACCTTTTTCTTTCAATTTCTTTAATATAGTGCTGAGCGCAAAATGTGAAAAAATTTATTGATTTAATAAATTCGTATACAAACAATATGGACTGTATTTTCTTTTAACCACTTTCTATTCATCTTGCAAAAAACATTATGAAACTTTTTAAATATTACAAAAATATAATATTTTACATATCACTCTTCAATTACGAATGAAATTTGATCCGAAGTGTTCGTTCTAATGTTAACCTTCCAGTAATCCAACACAGAAAAATATTTTTGAAATATATGTTTGCAAAATAACAGTAATAAATATTTTTCTTACCCAATGAATCAACACGATCATGACACGAAACTTTTAATATTTTTTCTTTTTTCTAATCAATGGCTGCGTCGACGTTATGGCCTTTGTTATGAACTTTGTGTTCCGGACAAATGACAGCTTTAACTGTGCAAATATTTCCTTGTCTTTTTAATTGAACAAAACCTACTGCTGCATCTCCGTAATTTTCTGTTCCAGCCCTACAAATATAATAGAAAGAAAATTTGTGCAGAAAATTATTTTTATTTCCACGATATCAAAAAACTGTATACAACAGTAGCGAAACATAACCTATAAGGCTATAAGTTATCAAGTCAAACCTTGTAAAGTATGTAGCTGGACTAAAAAATCTTTATATGTCACACAAAAAATTCACGTATTGAAGCTTTTATCATTCCAGACAAACTATATAATTGTACAGTAATTGTTAGAAATAATATATTTATAAATGCTTACCGGGTCACTTTTACTCCTAGTATTTCTGCACTTACGAAGTTACAGTTACTTTTAAAATACTCCAGTACCATAAATATATCTACTTTGGTGGATTTCCGCTATTGGCTTTCACAAAACCCCCTTTGACATTATTTAAAAAAATACTTTCCGACTCCTACTGTCGACGTGAACATAACCAAAACAAAACATGGACACAACGAGCGGATCGGTCCAGTCCGTGCACCCCAACACTGAAACCACTATGCGCGCTCAGTCAATGAGCTCTGTACAGCACAACAGGCATCACACAGTCTGCAAGTATCAAAGAAAATGTCAAACGCTCTGTTACATAAAGTAACTAACACTTATACCAAAGCACAATTTAGGAAAGATCAAAAAAAATTTAGAGATTTACATTTTTGCTTTCTCATTAGGTGAAACTTGCAATTTTTATTTAATCCTAATGTCTTATTAGGTTGAATTTCATTCCTTGGAGGATTATCTAGAAATCTCTTTGGTACGTATCAATTTCAAAAAATTTATTTCACAATAATATTGTTTATAAAATTAACAAATGTACAATTTCTAAAACTATTTTTCAAATAAAAACGCACCATAGAAATGTGTAGATAATCCTTCAATGAATAAAATGAGCCTCAAAACATTAGG
>JAUMHM010000083.1:53568049-53582893 GCA_032362435.1 Melikaiella ostensackeni
TACCGACGTAAACA
The DNA here is from genome assembly GCA_032362435.1 of Melikaiella ostensackeni. Classification (NCBI taxonomy): domain Eukaryota; kingdom Metazoa; phylum Arthropoda; class Insecta; order Hymenoptera; family Cynipidae; genus Melikaiella; species Melikaiella ostensackeni. The sequence continues at coordinate 53,568,064 of JAUMHM010000083.1, forward strand.
CGTGTCCACTTTCTGGAGCGCGGACTTCACACATGAAAATATCAAAAGCGGAGAAACTATTGATTCGAATGCTCAATATCGATTAGTTTGGAATTAACTATATGAAAGAAAAATAAAAAACATTTTAAAATCGGATAATATCTTCTGTTTGTTTTTTGAATTTAAAAATTCGAATTTTCGAAAAATAAAAAAATCCTATAGGATACAAAATTATAGCAAGTTTATCGTGTGTACAGTTTTTGGTAGTGAACAGTAAAAAAAATTACAAATTAAAAAATAAATGTTCTGTTCAATATGAATTTCTGGAAATTGCTAAAAAAACGTGCTTTCTTTCATTTACTTAAATGCACACTTTTTTGGAAAAAGTTGAGTATGTCGAACCTGAAATTTCTGGAGCTTGAATCGAAAAAACACGCAAGTATTTTGCTTTCATAGGAAATAATTTTTTTCATTGTGTTTAAAGCGTTCCAGAATCGTAAAAAATCGTGAAAAGTGGTCAAATTCACGATTTTGGATTCACGAAAAAAATGTTTTCCATAAAAGCAAAATACTTAATAGCAAGTTTCTTCGATTCAAGCTGGAGGAATTTCAGGTTCGATATTTCATTCAACTTTTTTCAAAAAAGTGTGCATTTAACTCAATCCAAAAAAACATGTTTTTTGCACATTTTTTAAAGATTCTAAGTTGAACAAGAAAATTGTTTTTCAATTTGTAATTTTTTAATTACTGTTCACTAGCAAAAACTGTATATACAGAGAAATTCCCATAATTTTATAACCAACCGGATATTTGATTATTGCCCCAATATTCTGCATACTTGTAAGCAAGAATAAAGGAATACCGTTTTCTGCCTCATTCAACAATTTTTTTCTAAAGCATGTAATATCCTGTCTTGATATTTAATGAAAATGAAATATTCTGTCGACAAACTTCATTTTCTAGTTTTTATCAAACTCGCAAGAACATGAAGTTTAACATATTAGTCATGCCCTCATATCCGTAAATTTTTTTGAAATATCAGGAGGAGATAATAAACATTTCTTTGATTACGTCTACCATTGTTTGACATTACGTCACTTGAGGGACAATTAAAATAAATGCGATAAAGTCGATTCTAGTTTGGTTTCTCAATAATTGAACAAATTTAATGCTGTGTCTTGAAGACCAACATTGATTAAGAAGAATGAAAACACTTTCACGTAGGGGATACAATTCTATGTAGATAATTGGATATACAATCCAAAAATAATTTTACTTTATTTATTATCATTGTCTCATACAAAAGTAAAGTGGTTTCATCATACTTAATGTAAAATGTAACAAAATCATTCTGTAAAATAGTAGGACATTTCTTCGGTGCGTTAAAGATATTAAAAACAAGGATTTTGTACCTTTGAAGCTAACAATCTGATAGAAAATCAAGAAAAAGTATATTATTTTTCAAAGATTAAATTTTTAAACTCACCTCCTTATAGAAAATTTCTTGGCACTTTTTGTTTCCTCTTCTGTTACTCTGTTTCCTTCTGGTCTCCCAAAGTATATTTCGAAGATGACTTCATATATAAAATTATTAATTTTTTTCATAAAAATGTCGAAAGTATTACTTCAATAACCATCCAGCTGAGTGTTACGGAAATACGGGCATAAAATTAAGCCTAAATTATCGTAAAAAGAATCAATATTTTTCTAAGATTTTGCTTAAAAATTACAACATTCAAAATAATTTCATCGGCACTTGAATTAAATTTTAACAATTGGTTTTTTTATTAAGACTGGTTATGTAGTATTAGATAATTGAATAAAATTCAAATGTTTAAAAAAAAGTAAACTACGGTTCTTAAGCAATTAAATCTATTCTTCCTTCAAAATATTAGGGAGGGAATGAAACTGTTTTTTCAGGATAATAATTATTATCAGAGAAAAGGGCCTGAATATGGGATACCAACTCTTTTTCGATGGAATTCCCGTTCGGAACCCTGTCAATCGAAATTTAATGAACAATAAGTCATTAAAAAGGTAATTAAATAACCTGTCGAGTCACTTGGTACATGTTTCTCCCTCATTGAAGGTTTTTCTAAAAATGTGGATTTTGTAAAAAACGAGATTTTTAAAAATTCAAAAAAGGGTGGCTCGAATATAGGATACCTTATACAAACACTTTCAAAAAATGAAAATAAGCATATCTTGATTGCTTTTAACGTTTTGTTCCTACTTTGAAGTACAAACGAAATATTTAGTATTTTTCTAAATCATTTTCATTACTCATATTTACATACTTTTTCATTTTTAAATATAAAGACTCCATCTTACTACCTTCTACCGCCTGCAGAAAAAAACCTAATGGAAGCGTTCGCATTTCTTTAGACTTTAGGTGACAAAAATTGTTAATTATATAAACAAAAAAAAAGCTTATTTCGACCATTTTTTCATGAATAGGCTTAATTTTTTTACGTAATCAACTAAGAGTGTCTTGCCAAAGACTTCTTGCGGGCATATTTTTAATCCGGACAAAAGATGTTAGTTATATAAACAATATTTATAAACAAATGCACGTTTCTACCATTTTTTCATGTATAGCTTTAATTTTTTTGTAGTATTACTTAAAAATGTCTTCACAAAGACTCCTTGCTGTCATACTTTTCATAGTGAGAAAAGCTCTTTGTCATATAAACAATTTTCATAAGAAAATGCACATTTTGGCCATTTTTTCATGAATAGTCTTAATTTTCGCGGAATCAGCTAAAAATGTCTTGCCAAAGACCCTTTGCTGTTATATTTCTAATAGTGATAAAAACTGTCAATTATATAAACAATTTCCATTAACAAATGCACATTTTGATTATTTTTCATGAATAGACTAGATTTTTTGCGGAACCTACTAGAAATATCTTGCAAAAGACTCCTTGCTGTCATATTGCTTATAGTGACAAAATCTATCAATTATATAAACAATTTTTGTAATCAAATGCACATTTTGACCATTTTTTCATAAATAGGCTAAATTTTTTCGCAGAATCAACTATAAAAATTTTGCCAATGACTTCTTGCTGTTATATTTTTCATAGTGATAGCAAAGAGTGTTTGGCAAGACATTTCTAGTTAATTTCGAATGAAAAAATTAGTCTATTCATGAAAAAAATGTCACAGTGTGCCTTCCTTTATTAAAATTATTTACATAATTCACAGTTTTTGTCAATATGAAAAATATGACAAGCAAGGAGTCCCTGGCAAGACGTTTCTAGTTGATTCCACAAAAAATGAGGCCTATTCTTGCTGTAATGGTCAAAATGTGCATTTGTTGATGAAAATTGTTTATGTAATTGCTAAACAACTCATTGCGAGTCACAAGAAAATGACTTTTGTTCATTAGTTTGTTTGTAAAATTATAAACAAATTTTTTTATTTTTCTAACCCATTTGAGATTATTTTTAGTTAGTTATTACATTGATTTATGACCTGTTTTGATGAATTTTAAAGTCCTAAAAGGAATGGTATCACTGCAAAGTTAGACAAAAAAGTATCAAATTTGTTAAATAAGAAATTTTGCTCTCGTGGGAGTAAAATATCCGCAGTTAGTCGTCATACGTGTCACGCACGATATTTTTTGCAAAAATGGTAGGAAAATGGCGATATTCCGTGCCTGTAAAGTGTGCGTTAAGTGCTAGATTCCTCTACTCTGAGATTAGCGTGCGGAAACATTCCTACACGGCAAATTGTACGTAGTACAAAGAAAATTGTATTTAGTTTACATTTCTCTTAAATTCAAAATTATGATATTCGTCTCCGGGTCCGCCTGAGCAATGGCCTACATGTGCGAATTCTTCGGTTCTGGGCTGCGATGGAAAAACTCGTACATAAAATGGCAAAAGTGTGCCTACATCTAAAAACGCACCCACGTACGTTACATATTTTTTGAAGGGTCCCTGTCGAAAATTCTTTTAGAATGACACTGGAAAATAGTACCACAATCTTCTTATATGAATATGACAGTGTGATCTCTGATAGTGATAACCTCTTTTTAAAAAAATGACAATCATCTTAATATCACTTATTCTTAATTTCTTATCGGGCGGTAAAAGCTAAGCTCAAAGTTTTTACTTTAACGAAAGGCGCAACTTTTTGTGCATTAAGAGAAAAAGTGTTTTAATTACTAATTATTGTACAATATGTTAAAATATATACTAGTGTTTCTCTCATTCGTCTTCCTGAGTTATTCCACTATTTGTGAAGTGGATTGGATGGTATTTTTTTTCATTTGAAAGTACAAGAGTAGTAATAGTGACAAGAAGTAAGCATGTAGGTACTCAGCGTGGAGGGGTAAAAACAATTTTTAAGTTAACTTTTTGTTGCTATTAAAATTTTTTATATATTTCATATGCTTCAGACTACCTTTTGTTTCAGTGATAAATGTTTAGTTATATTCCATGATTTTAAAATAAATTCCTAAATTTTATAAATAATTTCATTGTTTAAAAAAATCATATTTTTGCACAATTCCGAAATCTATATGCACTTCCTATAGTGACAAGAAGTCAGCATGTTCTCAGCGTGGAGGGGTAAAAACAATTTTTAAGTTAACTTTTTGTTGCTATTTAAAATTTTTTTCTATTTTATATGCTTCAGACTACCTTTTGTTTCAGTGATAAATGTTTAGTTGTATTCCATGATTTTTAAATAAATTCCTAAATATTATAAACAATGTCATTGTTTGAAAAATCATTTTTTTTGCACAATTCCGAAATCTATATGCACTTCCTTTAGTGACAAGAAGTCAGCATGTTCTCAGCGTGGAGGGGGTAAAAACAATGTTTAAGTTAACTTTTTGTTGCTATTAAATTTTTTTTTATATTTCATATGCTACAGACTACCTTTTGTTTCAGTGATAAATGTTTAGTTGTATTCCATGATTTTTAAATAAATTCCTAAATTTTATAAATAATGTCATTGTTTAAAAAAATCATTTTTTTGCACAATTCCGAAATCTATATGCACTTCCTATAATGACAAGAAGTCAGCATGTTCTCAGCGTGGAGGGGCAAAAACAATTTTTAAGTTAACTTTTTGTTGCTATTTAAAATTTTTTTCTATTTTATATGCTTCAGACTACCTTTTGACTACTATATGGTTGAATTTTTAACCACAAATATCAATTTTCTACCAGAAAAGAGGAATTTTCAAGGGAATACATTAATTGTCAAACAAATGTTTGAATTTTTAATTGAAAAAGATCATTCATCGACGAAAAATGGAATAGTTGTATTTTCAGTTAAAAAATTAATTCTTAACCAAAAAAACAAATTTTGAACAAAATGGCTAGTTTCCAGACAAGAATTTGAATTTTCAACTGAATAGTTGAAGTCTCTGCCAAACTGTTGAATTTTTAACGAGAAAATATGAATTTTCAACAAGAAAGTCAATTGTCAGTCAAATAATTGAATTTTAAATGAAATAGGTGAATTCTGAACCAAAACAGATTTCAACCCAAAAGATGAATTTTCAACTTAGTTGTAGTAGTTGATATTTCAGCCAAAAAATAATTAATTCATAATTAAAAAACTCTTGAATTTAACCAGAAGAGACGAATTTTCAACAAAATATTTCAATCGAGAGTTGAATCTTCAATTAAAATAGATCAATTCTCAACCAAGCAGTTGCATTTTTAACCAAAAATATGAACTTCCTGTAAAAAAAGGAATTTTCAACGAAATGCATAAAATTTCAACGAAGTAGTTGAATTTTCAACTAAAGAAGATCGATTTTCAACCAAAAATGGAATAGTTCAATTTTCATTAGGAAAATTAATCCTCAACCAAAAAATCGAATTTTCACCAAAATAGCTAATTTTCAGCCAAAAGTTAAACTTTCAACCAAGTAGTTGAAGCTTCTGCCAAATTGTTGAATCTTCAACGCAAAAATATAAATTTTTAACAAGAAAGTTTATTATCAGTCAAATAGTTGAATTTTAAACAAAATAGTTGAATCCTCAACCAAAACAGATTAATTTCCTACCCCAAAGTTGCATTTTTGACCCAAAAAGGTGAAATTTCCACCAAAAGAGATAAAATTCTTTAACCAATAAGATGAATTTTTAACCCAAAAGGTGAACTTTGCACGTGATTGTGATATTTGATATATCAAACAAAAAATATTTAATTAAAAAAAAAGCAGTTGAATTCGAGCAAAAAAGACGAATTTTGAACAAAATATTTGAATCGAGAGTTGATTCTTCAATTAAAACAGATCAATTTTCAACCAGTCAGTTGCATTGTTAACCGAGAAGATTGATTTTCTGTCAAATAAGAGGAATTTTTAACAAAATACATAAATTTTGAACCAAAAATGAAATAGTCAAATCTTCAGTTAGAAAAATTAATCCTTAATAAAAAAAAACGACTTCTTAAAGAAGTTAATTTTCAACCAAATATTTGAATTTTCGAATAAATAATTGCATTTTCATCCAAAAAGAGGAAATTTCAACAAAAAAACTCAATTATTTTAGTCTATATATATTTAAAAGAGCTGAAAGAACATTATTTATAATAAACTCGCGAAATGGTTTGCATATTCTAATTTTTTCATGTCAATTTCTTAAATTTTAACCATTCACAAGTGGGAAGAAAGTTTGGGTTATTCAAGTATTATACAGGGTACTTTTTTATCTTGAGACATCGAAATATCTCAATAAATACACATCCAACGAAAAAAAATCCATAAGGAAAACTTTTTATTTTCGAGGGGGAAAAGCGACACTGCAAAATTCACCCTACACCCCACCCTCTGGGAGTGAAAGGAGGGGGGGGGGTAACTTTTAGATTTCACATGGGAACCTATATTTTTTATTGCAGATTCAGATTTTTCATTAAGATATACGTAAGTTTTATTCGGAAAATTTTTTTCGATTCGCGCCAGATGGCGATGCATTTGCAAAAAATAACATTGTTGACTACTTACGAAATGCGCTTCCAAACGAAAGTAAAACGAAGATCCTTATTTCTTCATTTTATTCAAACAAAAAAAAAATAAGAAGACTTTAAATTAATTTCCCCAGAATTTTGAATTTATTTTTGAATGGCGCCAGGTACAGGATTTGGAATGCGGGAGTCGCATCCACATTCCAGCCCCAGTGAACAACCTTCGGTTTTGCCTATGCCTGCGCGACTTCAACCCGCCTTGCTTCCTCGTCATCCGTACCGCCGATCCTTGATGGTAGTTGACACTCCAAACGAAATTACTCCTCCCTCCATTTCTTTCGTTTGGAAGCGCATTTCTTGAATAGTCAACAATGTCATTTTTTGCAAATGCATCGCCACCTGGCGCGAATCGAAAAAAAAGTTCCAAATAAAACTTACGTATTTGTCCGTGGAGAATCTGAATCTGCAATAAAAAATATAGGGTCTCATTTGAAATTTTAAAGTTATCCCTCCACCGCCTTCAGGGGTTAGGGTGTGGTGTAAATTTTTTCGGAGTTGCTTTTTCCCCTTGAAAATGAAAAGTTTTAATCACGGACATTTTCTTTGTTGGATGCGTATTTCTTGAGATATTTCGATATCTCGAAATAAAAAAACACCCTGTATATAAAAATAAAAATCCGTTTGTTTTTACTCTTATAATTTCCAAACTACTGCACGGAATGACGTAAAAATTTGTACAATGATTCACTGCGTCACTCGGGAGATTTATGACTTGGTCCGAATCACAAACTCATTGTCGTTTTCGCAATAACAATGGGCAAATGTCAATAATTTTATCCATAAGAAATACATTAGACACAATATTATCGCGATTCGATATATATCGATTGATATCGATGCTATCGATCCAGTGTATTGATTATCTGCGTTGATCTGCTCCGTAAACATAGTAAATCAAAACAAAGTATAGCACCGAACATAAAAATCGTTTTTTACAGACCCACCGGATGCAGTTTTATGGTTTGCTGAGCGGCAAGTGTTTAGAAAATGAGAAAAGTATTGTCGTAAAAAGTAAGGTCAGCCAAATTCAGCGCTTTTAAATCGTAAGTACAAATTGATCTATTCCACACGTCGTACTATTTCTGCAGTGAGTGACAGGAGCGTCCAATTTCGGCAAATGTAGACCGAAATGCATGGAAAAATAGGTAAAATTAGACACAAAAATCGTTTTAAAGACCCACTGGATGCAGTTTTATGGTTTGCTGAGCCAAAAGTTTTTAAAAAATGAGAAAAATATTATCGTAAGAAGTGAGGTTAGGTTCCGATTTTTATTTGAGAGGTTCTAAATCGATGTCGTTGGTAAACGCGTCAGTCACTAACTATTTTTTAAAAAACAATTTTACTTGAAAAATCAATCTTCCGCAAACGGATTTATGTTTTTTACAAAAAACAGGCCATTTTAAAAAGAACATTTTTTTGGCGATTTTCGAGAACAGTGCCTATTTTAGACAATTACCTTAAAAACTATTTTTTTGATTATCTGTCTGTTTGGATTTTTTTATTTATTTCTTTGCTTTGAAAGTTTTTTCACAAGATATGTTCGAATTTCACGACTGATTTAAAATTTCTAAGAACTGGATTCGATGATTCGAGTACAATTTTCATAATTAAAAACAATTACCATTTTCTGTATTTAAGTTCATATTTCTGTTTTATCTTCTCAGAGTTTTTTCCAAGTGTAGTTCAAATTTAACTGTAGACTTTGCTTTTTTCAAAACCAAATTTTACGACTTGAGCACGAGTTTCATGATTTAAAATTCCAAAAATGCCATTCTAATTTAATGCTTTTCAGTTTTTTACTCTTTTTCCGGTTTTAGAGTTTTTCTGAAGTTTGGTACAAATTTCACAAATGACTTGAGATTTGTGGAAACTGAATTCGACGACTCAAGTACAATTGAAGTACAATTTTTATAATTGAAATTCGAAAACTACAGTTTCCATTTTCAGTATTCAAGTTTTTATTTCTGTTTTACTTTCTCAGAGTTCTTTTCGAATTTAGTTGAAATTTCACCCTCGACTTTGCGTTTTTCTAAACCAAATTCTACGATAAATACTTAAAAGTTTATGTTGATTCCATTCCAGTATTTCATGTTCAAACTTAATATCAAGGGAAGAAATGTAAGTAAGATCGAATTCAGTAAAAAATTTGACTTCTAAATGCGAAGTTCCTTCATAATTTGAGTTATTCTTAAGTAAGAAAAAGTTGTTCATCATGTGTTTTACATGCTTTGTTATAATTGTATACAACTTTTATTGCATTTCCGTTTATTCTCGATGTACAGTATTAATCATAACGGCCGTTCCGCAGCGGCGAAGTCGCCGCCACAGGGGACAGCTAGTTACTTATAAAATCATCAATTCTTGGAAAGGTATGCATAAAATCGAATTGTTCCTTCATTTTGGTCGATATGGATTGACTTTATAATGAACTTCATTCATTTTTCAAAAGTCTATCTGCTCAGAACTGCGAAGAGCTTCGCTTAGGAGTGCTTCCATTTGTTATATTGTCAATGCAAACTCAGAGCCTGACAGTTTCGGTTTCCATTTGACGCGATTCTAAATCGAAATTCTATCGATTTCCCATATGCCGCGTGCGTCTGTGTGTTACTTACTTCAGCTCGAGAGCATCCGGAATTCCAAATCATAACGACGTATGCTCAGTAAACACGAAACTGGCTTAGGGATCCATAAACCGACGTATGTTTATGTGGACGTAGTAATCGAAGAACCTGTTTGCTTTATCGTAATAGTCAATGCGATTGAACCTGGAATCAATAACATCATTTCCTCCAGCTTTCTTTAACAAACATTTGCCTCTCACTATCAATAAGCCCTCCCATTTTATGTTGGTCAGATTTCTCAAAGGAAATTAACTATTCGTCAAAAGCTTCAAAATCTACGAGTAGTTAAATAAACGGTTTTTGTTTCGAACTGTCTACTGTTACGGAATTTTCCGTAAGACCAACCCCTTTCTAGCTCATTCAGAGTTGAAGGGACGAAGTGTTTAGCATTAAAAAATTTCTTACAAAAATGAGGACTCATTCTGTCTCAGAGTCTGAAGGGGAAGATGGCTTGTAAATGCGGCAGTTGAAGGATCTGGTAGACAGTGAACTGGTAGATAGGGATTTTGACTGAGTTTGAAGACACATCGGAAATGTTTTTTATCCAGACCGTTTTATTGTAAATCCACGATTTCCTCAGGTGCTTACCTGGGCCCAACCTTTCTTTGACTGATCTTAAAAGATTATAGAGATTTTGTGGATGGTTGAGGTTGATTCGCACTGGGCCATTTACTAAAGAGCATAGCCGGGTAAGCATGCAAAATCTGCCCCCGCACGTATTAACTTGAAATTTCTGTCTTAGGTTCGCATCCATGTGAAGTAAAATTTCTCCCAATGATAATCCTAAAAATCCATTTTCGTGGGATTTATGGAGGGGGAAAGAAAAATTTAAAAAGTGGTTTTTCTCGAAAATGGCTTGAATGATTTTTGAAAAAAATTACAGGTTACAAATTTTTTTTTAATTTTTCAAATTTTTTTTGAGGTTATGTTCTAGAGTGGCCACATCCATATTTAGCATAAACATCCCTCGGAATATCCTTCATAACATTTTTTTTTGAGTTTTTTGAAGGGGTAGAACAATCTCAAAAAAAGTCGTGCATGCAACACTGCGCACCTTTATATAGTAGTGCACTGCTCCCGACCCCATACTTCGAAACACAACTCTATTGCATTTTTTCATGGTTAGAAAAGTTGTTGAAATTGAAGATAGCATTGTAACTGATGTAACTGGCGTAATTAAATAAATCAAGTAATATTTCTTTCATAAACGTCTGCAGTTAGCCTATCCAAATTATAGTTTCCAGAGTTTACCACGAGGAGGTTGCAGTACGATTTTAAACTTCTTTCTCCAGGGTGCTTTATTATTGTGAGTCCCCTCGCCTCTCATTGTGAAACTGAAGCAGGTCTTTTTTTTCTGACACAACTTCCGATGACCCAACATTTGAAGTTAAGGTCAAATCAAAGGAAGCTGTTTCTGAGGCTGAGTACTTTGAAATTCCTATCCAGAGGACAGTTGCTACTAATTGATACTGTTGCGTTTGTTTCTCTATGAAAAATATAACTGTCATTCCTGAAGAAGCGCGAATCCAATCGTATATCAAAAATAGAATCTTCATACCACCTGGAAATCGGTGTTGTACAACTCATATTCTAAAAAATCGAATATATGAGGAAGATCTTGGCCGTTTTAAAAGTGCATTCCAACACTGCAAGTCTTAGCTCATCAGGAATGTCCAAAATAATGGAAACTCTTTCCATCAAATATGATTCGACATTGCTTGACAGAATCGGCGAATTTGGCCTTTCAGAAAAACAAATCATAGTTTTTACTGGGTTATCTTAGGAAAATCTCTTCGAAATAAAAGGCTTAATGACTTTATTTCACTGTTTGTACGACTGATGGATACGTAGTGGACATGCTTGAGCCGTATCCTGCAAACCAAAATCATGCGGATATCATGAAAACCATCATGAAAGATCCAAATAGTTTATGCAAGTTTTTCAGGACGAATGATGTCTTTGTTCTTGATCGAGGTTTCCGTGACGTAGTTCAAGATTTGGAAGAAAAAAGTTTCGAAGTAGTGATGCCTGCTTTAAAAGGTAAAAGAAAGCAATTGTCAACAGGAGAATCCAGAGAATCACGTTTTGTGACTTAAATTCGATGGGCAGTTGAAGCTGTTCATGGTATGCTCAAACAAAAGTATCGTCTTCTGGACCATAAAATAGATAATAAGTTGATACCAAAAATTGGAATTTATTTCAGCGTAGCATCATTTCTTAATAATACTGACGGTAAAAGGCTGCAGTCTGATAAAAAACTTTCAAATAAAATATTACAGAGAATGCATGCTCAAAAGGACGTCGAAAATACACTAGCTACTGAGGCAGAGGAGAAAGGATGGGTACGTCGAAAAACTTCCTTCAAAACGGTCACATCGAATGAAATTCTGGATTTCCCAGAAATGAATGAAAGAGATTTTACGATCTTTTTGACTGGATCCTAACAGCTCTCTCAAGCTGTATCTTATTTAGCAGAAATGGTAGATAAGGATGGTAAACTGACCCTTGAGTACGTAAAAGAAGAACTCAATATACTTGAGTTGAAAGTACAATCCCGACAATTTCTCGAGCATCATATAGATGTTTTATAAGATAAAAGCCTATCAGCTGTGGTGTTTTCGAGGTAACACACTATGCATGCGAGTGTGCTAACGGCAGACGAACAGTTAGCTGCTGCTCACACATTGCTGCCATCGTGTATTACCTCTCTCATGCTATGTATTTGTCGAAAATTCTTCAACCAGCACAAGTACTCAGCGAAATGTTTAAATAAAACCATTGCATTGCAGTGATTAATGATGATAGCGATGAGGATTAAGAAAATTCTGAATTGGTAAGAGGCGAGGGGACTCACGATTATAAAGCACCCCGATTTGTGAAAGGCGAGGGGACTCACGATAATAAAGCACCCTGGTTTGTGAGAGGCGAGGGGACTTACGGTAATAAAGCACCCCGATCTGCGAGATGCGAGGGGACTCACGATAATAAAGCGCCCCAATTTGTGAGAGGCGAGGAGACTCACGATAATAAAACACCCCGGTTTGTGAGAGGCGAGGGGACTCACAATAATAAAGCGCCCTGGAGAAAGGAGTTTAGAATCGTACTGCAACCTCCTCGTGGTGAAGTCTGGAAACTATAATTTGGATAGGCTAACTGCAGACGCTTATGGAGGAAATATTACTTATGATGTATTTTATTACATCAGTTACATCAATTACAATGCTATTTTCAATTTCAACGACTTTTTTAACTATGAAAAAATGCAATGGAGTTGTGCTCCAAAGTATGCAGTCGGGAGCAGTTCACCATAACGGTGCGCAGTATTGCATGCGCGACTTTTTTTTATATTATTCACCAACGGACTCGTAAAAGCGTGCAAAAATCCATCGCAAATCTATAAAAGCATGTAGATTGTAAGTACCTGCGGTATGAGCGACACGTGCGCACAGCAGAAATTCTCCTTCTTTACACGAAATTGAAATTGCCTAAATGCCTCCACGAATGGCATTCCCTCAATGTCTCCAATAGTTCCACCAAGCTCGATAATACAAACCTTAAATATTTCATAAGTATAACACAACGCATGTTTCGTTTAAATTCGCTCGAACTAAATTTTTATTTAGTCAGTTATACCTCTGGTTTGTTGCCATCCTCTGAAACCGATTGGCTAGCAACTCTTTCTACCCATTCTTGTATAGCATCCGTAATGTGTGGGACAACTATAACATAATATTAATTATACCGTAAGGTCAAATTCATACCGGTCATAGAGAAGCATGAGTGCAAGTGAGACGCCATAATAATAAACATAAGAGCATCTCTTTCGCACTTCAGGTATGACTGGTATGAATTTGGCCTTACTGCATAAAGTGCGAATGTTTTCTCGGACTCCTGGCTCTCTATGACTAATACGAAAACATTATTTCATCAAATATACAGTATACAAGCCTCATTAATATTGTATTGCATTTTACATACCCTGTACAGTTTTCCCTAAATATTCACCGCGTCTCTCCTTTTCAATTACTGACTGATAGATTTTTCCAGTTGTAATATTATTATCTTTATGTAGAGTAACATCTAAAAATCTTTCATAATTCCCTAAGTCCAGATCTACTTCTCCACCATCGTCAAGTACGTATACTTCACCTGAAACAGGTGATGGATGATGATCTGTAAATTATCATCATTGGCTGAATAACGGCCAATGCCTCAACAAATTATCAAAATTTCAATATATTCAAAACGAAAAGAATTTAAGTACATGTCTTGAGCTTATCTCTTTCTGTATCTTTCGTTTGTAAGCTAGAAGAAAATGAATATTAAAAAAAAAATCATATATTAGGCGAAACTCTTGCCACCACGAAACCCCTTCCGGGGTGCTGGAAACTTTGCAAAGTGCCTTTTGAAAACCTCAATCTTTATTTACCAAAACTTAGTGGAGAGTCAAGCGAACATACAGAGATCGACATTTTTTTGGACATCGCTTTTGAACGTCAGCTTTACGTTAAGCCGAAACAATATTGATATTTGCGATATCGTTATATCGTGTATGAAGTAATCTGTCACTCGCACAGTTCTCACGGGAGATAAAGTGACAGTAGGTCGCAATGTTACGGCACCGTAAGTGCCCGGTCTCTAAATATGAATCACTCTTACATTCGTGCGCATGTGCCACATTGTTCCCTTCACACTCAAGGAAAACTGCGAGTGAGACTTCCGCTTAGCGTCAAACGCAATACTTCGTTTCCTTCTTTCGCACTGAATCGCGCAGACAGAAATAGACAGAGCATTGCGTTTGACGCCGAGGGCAGCTAAAAACGCATCAATGTAGATACACGAGCGATATGCGTCGCATATGAGGACGCAACTGCGTGGCGCAGTGAGCGCGCACCACTGTTGTCTGGCACGGTTCGCATGGATGGAGTTCAAACCAAAGGTGTTTTAACATTGTTAATTTTTTTATTATTTTTGGGTGTAGTTCCGAATAGCCCTTACCTCCGATTTTTTTGAAACTCCGTATTTTTATGTATTTTGACGCGCTGATTACGAAAATCATAGTGAAAATTGGCGCCAATATAATTTTCATGGTGAAAACCATAAAACCCCCATAAAAATCATGAGTTATCACGTTTATTTTGAGAACGATTGAACATTTCAAAAAATAATTTGGACAAAAGTTGTAGACTTAGTCAAAATACACATTTTATGTTGCATCCATTTTTTTGTACGAGTGAA
>JAUMHM010000083.1:53606537-53629351 GCA_032362435.1 Melikaiella ostensackeni
TTTTGTCAACAATGTGCTGCTTGATCGTCAGCAGCTTTGACTTGTTCAATGTGTGATGGTGGATCCTCAGTTCGTGAACGAACTTTCGGACCCTCACCGTAAAAGGCTTACCAGATGTTATGTAGTCAATCACACACTGAATACGGGATGCGTTTTGTCTAGCCCAGCCAATTTTCTTATTTAGTTGATGCAAGCGCCTTTTGGTCTTTTGATCTATCGTCGGCTTTACCCTTCGACTTGAATCAGCCAAAGCTCTCGCCGCATCATAAACTGAACAAGAGATGGTCCAGAGGTCGGACTCCTCCGAAAGATCCTCACAAAAAACGTCATTCATTTCAGACAGATCTTGGGGCTTCGGAAGAACCTGGATGTTGATGTTTCTTCTCGTCCTGAAATCGCCATCATCTCTCAGGGGATGCCTGATTTCCGCGGTTGGTCCTAATGTCGCTTCCACTTCTTTGTCTGCGGCTTGTTCTTGCAGCGATGGGGAAAGCATTCCGCGTATATATCCTGTTTGCGCCTGCACCACAGAGTGTGCAGGCGCGCCACGTAACCCCTGCGAGTAGGTAAAATTCTGGCATCATAGCAATCCAGCAACTCATCTCTGAGTCAATCCGTCGACCGTCTCGCCGGTCCGTCATCGTGTTTCCATCCAAATTATTTGCAGCTACCCAAAATCTAGGGTGGCCGGCACTGTCTGCCGACCCATTGTCGAGTGCTCTGTGCGTTCAATTATTTTGAACCGCTTTCACAACTGGGTTTGGTTCTATCATAGTTGTTCCCGCGAGAAGCCAGGGAAAGGGTTCGTTCACCCTTATAGAGCCCCGCATGCAAGGGTAAGGCTGATACTCTGGAGGTCCCTCGGTATCCCAGAGACACCGTTAGAGACAAATCACACGTGCCATTCAGCTTTCGGCACGGTTGTTTACGCCTTAGCTTGGGGTTTTCCTCGAAACTGTCCCTGGACAATTATCCGGGACTGCTTATTAACTTTTGTAACCGTATTCAGCAGGAACCCTTGGCACAGGGACCCTCCATCCGCAACCTGAGGACGCGTCCGGTGGCTCGGCCATAGGTCCTTCGATTTGATTCCAAAGATTGATTCGATTCCATATATACCTGTATATATATATATATATATATATATATATACTACCGCCAGCAACTAACACCAACGAGGGCTCAATACAAAGAATGAGTCGCCTACATGCTGTGGTCAAGTTCTGGAAATATTACAAAATTTGGTTAAAGCATACTGGCAGAGTCCGCAAGAGAAACATTGCCGATGACTTGATTATAGGTTACCAATATGGCGTAATAGAAAATCATTTTAACCTCGTGAATGACCCCTTATCTTGAAATCGAGTAAATATCAAATTTTACAATTAAATCAAACCCTATATATGTATATATGAAAGGTAAATTGGGAATCCTTAAAGTTGTAGAGTAAAAAAAAATTGAACACAAAATGTATGTTTTGAAACAACGGCATGTAGTCAAAAGGAAAAGGGAATTCTAATTTTGCATAAAACCATGTCGTTGGGTCAGAACATACACTTTGCAATCGCACTCACAGATATTCATTCATAATGAACAAATAACAATATACGATAGGATTATTAAAAATTGGATGAAATATTTAAACGTAGAGATGACTGCTAAGCGAGATTAAAAATCTGAAGTCCCCGGCACCTCGGAATCAGAATCCCAGAAATCATCACATTCGAAGTTGTGAATCCAGACTGCTCAAACATGCATAACATAAAGTCCGCTGGTTCAACTTTCGTGAAAAGGAACTCAAGAGTGGATTCGGCAGCTGTTTAGGACCGTGTATCGCTCTACTAGTGAACAGTGATCGTGCATCATTTCATCACACTAACTGAGTCACTTCAAAGAAAACTTATACAAACATCCGGTAGAGTTCCGTCGCTGCTCCACGATGTATCGGAGATACAATCGACAGGTCAACCTCTCTTGCCCTTCTAGCCTTAGAAAGGTAATGCTGAGTTTTTAATTCATGTGACTATTCATCTTTTCCTTGTCTTCTTAATAAATCATCTGTTATCTTAACAATATCTCATTCATTTCAAATATTTTATTGGCGCAATCCCCATAGGATTGTTAGTGACTACGAACTCACAAACAAATAATTGATTAGGCCTTACCAACCTTACATAATCAGTAACACTGTATGTATCAGTTACAAAAAAAGAGTTTGGTCAAAAAGAATGTCGCTGGGAAGAGGATCCAAAAACATCATCAATGACCTATTAGTGGAGCCATCAAAAGTCCTCCTTCCCTCTTTTCGTATTGAGTTGGGTCTCATGAAGCAATTCGTGAAATTCGTGAAACTCGATTTCAAAAATGTCGTTGAACAATTCCTGGGAAACGTTAAAGTTCTAGCGTACAGCCGTGGAAGTCCAACACTGATTCCACTCACGCATCGGATTCAAAGCCTGGAAGTACATTAATTCAATTTAGTCCCGAAAAGTGCCGCTCAGGCAATTTCGTTTCGAGGGTATGTTTCAAATTTTTCAGTAGTATCACTGATCTGACTGCATTTTTGAACTCAGCGGCTTGAAATCCAAAAAAAACCATGTTTTTCCATTACATACTCAAAAGTGAGGTTTTTCGAGGCTATGTCGAAAACTAATCTTGAAAGGTGCTGCTTAGACTTCAGATTTGAATTCAGAGACTCGAAATACGTAGGAATACATGTGTCTTATTGAAAGTTTTCGAACTTTTTTTGTGTGGCTGTGTAACTAAAGTCGTCGCTATGCTTGTATTTTAGAAGGTACCAAATCCCCACTTGGTAGGCTGCACATTCCTATGTCTCCTCTGAACACTAAATTCACTTTACACTTGCATCAAAACCTTTCACTGCACTTATTTTCATTAATGCTATTTACTTTCATTCAATACAGACTAGAATATACGTGAAATCTGAAAAAAAATTGATACCGTCATGTCATAGCGTCGCAGCGTTGCAGACAGCTGTACAGATGGCGGATTGGCCGCTGCTCAGTTGCGCACGCCCGTGGCGTGTACAGGGGCAACAAATTATAGAAACCATGTTACACGATTGATACATAACAGTATGTCACATTGCTACACAGCTGTTACTAATGTGGATTATGCACAGCTTAGAGAACTACACTGCAACACCGTCACAGTTCACTTACGTGACGCTGTAAAAAATTGTTATAGCCCATGCGTGTAACCAAGATAAAGAACATATACTACAAGATTGTTACACTGTTACATAGCTGTTACTAATGTGTATTATGCACGGCTTACAGAACTACATCGTAACGAAGTTACGATTCGCTTACGTAACACTGTGACTTAACAGTTATATTTCTTGCGTTTAACCAAGTTACAGAACAAATGTTACATTTGTCTTCTATATCATTTACATTACAATGCTACAGAATTGTTACAATTTATTTTCATGGGTCTGTTATATCTTCATGTGGTAAAAGGGTTACTTAACATAATTGCCTTCCAGTCATAGAACAAGTACATCACTGAACAATAACACTCGTTATATAACCAGATATAACAATGTTGCACTTTTGTTACGAAGCAGTTACATAATGTGTTTGCTGGAAAGGGACTAAACGACCATAACTTCGTTTCGAGAAAAACGCCTTTAAAGTTTCTCGCCTCAGAGCGCTGAAAATGCAAAAAAAATTATCTCGAGCTCAATTTTCATCGTAGAAAAGCGAGACAGATCGCAATCGATAGAGCATACTCTATTCTATATTATCATATAAAAATTACAAAATCGAGACTTCGGTCGTTAGGTCCCTTTTTACAGACAGGGTCACATGTGTCCTTTTTCATAAAATTGCTTTTTTATATTGTCAGAACAATACATTATGAAATATAAATTTCTCTGGACTGGACTTGTGAAAACGAAATAGCGTCACTTTCTTCGATTTCTATATTTACAGTTTACACCAAAAAAAACAAGATTTTCTCAAAAAATGAGTGCACACAATGATGTTTTATTGAAAACGCTATAGGAAATTAGGTTATATACGCGGAACGCTTCCTTAACCGCTGCAAAAACAAGCCGCAGACGACGAAGTGGAAGCGACATTAAGACCAACCATGGAAATCAGGCATTTCCCTAAAGATGATGGCGATTTCGGGACGAGGAGAAACATCAACATCCAGTTTCCTCCTAAGCCCCAAGATCTAGCTGAAATGGATGAAGCTCTTCGTGAAGGCTTCAAAAGACCAAAAGGCGCTTGCATCAACTAAATGAGAAAATTGTCTGGGCTAGACAGAACGCGTCCCGTATTCAGTGGGTGGTTCCATGGACGAAGCACGAGCTCACGGCCCTCGATATTACCACACGTAAGATCATGCATGTGCAGAAGAGCTTGCATATCAAATTGTTCGTTTAGACGGGGTTTTTCCAGGTCGATAATTATGAATCTGTAATAATAATACCAAATTGCAAAATGGCGTATCCAATATGGTGGACGTACGCCAGACAAACCGGCTCTAAGTAACTGAAATTGCTCAAATCGGCTTCAAAATGATAACTTAGGGATTTTCAGGGTCGCTGATTACGAATCTGTAATGAGATGTGACAGGGTGATTTTTCACCCGCCACATCGAAACTATACTCCGCAACGAGAGCATAGAGCAAGGGTCAAAACCACAACCGCTTCCAAGGAACACTCATGGCACTCAGGAAGCATCTTTTTTATTTACTTATATTCCGTTCTCCACTTCTTTTATTTTCATACTTCATCCCGGAACCAAATCTGTCTGTAAGCGTTAGTAGCCAGGAGGAAGCACGTTAACGAAGGAGTGCAGTGCGGATATTTCGAATTCAGGACGATTTACCGCTCAAACCACCTGAAGGTCGCCACCGTCCGGATGCTTAGTATAGCCACTGACCACCGTAGTAAGGCTGCACGCAACCCCGTACACTTACAACAATACTAATTTTTTAATAGCTCAGTACGCTTCTACCGAATGCGGTGATTGGCTAGGGACCTGAACTTCGTAAATCCGCCCTACGCGACTCCGACCCTAACCAAACCTGTCACTCTTGTTCTGTGTTCGTCGCGATAAGGTCTCACTCCGACAAAAATAAAAAAAGATGATAATTTTTTTTGGATTATAAAGATTGATCATTGTCCCGAGATGGCCGAAAGGGCAAAGGTAGGTCCATTCAATTACCGGCAAGTTTGATGGTCGCATGGGCGTTCATTTCTAATTTTTTTTTGTGAATTAAAATAGTATGGTAGAATGAATTCAGCCACGTGAGCATTCCTTCTATGTTCAAAAATACCAATTATGGCCTACGACTTTCAATTTACAGACCCACTCCCATTTTTCTTTTGATAGAATTAAGATAAATAAGAATATTAGAAGAAAGTACATCGAATCTAAAAATTGGGAAAATCTCGAATTTGTTGTGATATTTCGACTTTTAATTTAAATGAAGGAACAAACTCTTTTAGACCGAGATTATACCCCTCATAAAATGGCGCCCAACAAATTGTAAATTAAAATCAAGAACATCAAATATAATTTTCAACCACAGCAAATCTGACAAGTAGAAACACCCTCACAACAACGAAATCTACTGCGGCTACCGTAAGAGCAATTTGAACACCGAGAATTAGACCGTCGACATTCGAGCCTGGACATAAAGCTCCAAATCTGTCATTTAATTACGCAAACTTTTACGGGATCCCAACCCCCTTCGTAATACCACATCCAGAAACTTTAAACCCTGTCGTCCCTGAATTTAGATTTCCGAATTTACCCATAAATATAGAAGGGACTACCAAGACATGCGAAATAAGAGTAGCCACGAATCTCGATACCGAATTGGTGTTAGGATTACATAATCAGGGTAAATTCGACATGGTGTTCGCCTCCAGGTCGAGGACGCTGTTTATGCCTGACGCTGATGGAAAACACTACCCTTCAAAGCAGTGGCTGGTTGATGAAGAGGGGTGTAGTGGCATAGCGGTCTTACTCGACGAAGAGGAAGGGGCTTTGAGAAAACTCTTGAAAGCAAAGCTCCCTCCGAAATCCTAGGGCCCGTTAAAATCCACCACCCTGATTCAGTATTCTATAGATGTACAGGATCACTCTCCCATCAAAGAGCGTTATAGGATAGTCTCCCAAAAAGTCCAAGAGTCGATGTACGCGGAGGTGGATAGGTTGCTGACGGAAGGCATCATCATGGAATCTTTTAGTGAATGATCGGCACCGATCGTAATGTTTCGGAAACCGGACGACAGTTACCGACTGTGTTTAGATTTTCGGAAGTTAAACGCAGTATCGAGAAAGGATACCTATCCCCTCCCGTACATGACAGACATCTTGAAACAACTGAAGGCGGCCAAGTACATTACGAAAGTCGACTTGAGCTGAGCTTTCAATCAGATTCTGCTGGACGAACGGAGCCAGAAATATACCGCTTTCACAGCGTTTTGGTAGAAGGCTTTTCGAGTATAAGAGGATGCCCGTCGGGTTGTCCGGTACCCCGGCGACCTTCTAGAGATTGATCGACCGGGTAATTATCCCAGAGATGAGACCTAACGTCTTCAGTTACCTAGAAGACATAATAATCGTCACCGAGACCTTTGACGACCATTTAAGTTGACTATCAAAGGTCCTCGACAGGGTGGCTGAGGCGGACTTAATAATAAATCCCGAGAAGAGCGAATTCTACTGCTCGGAAGTGAAATACCTGAGATTCATTGTAAACAAAGGCGGTCTCAAAGTATGCCCGGACAAAGTCTCGACAATAACCTTATACCCGATCCCAAAAACCGTTAAGCAACTGCGCAGGTTTTTAGGAATGGCTTCTTGGTACCGGCGATTTATACCGAAATTCGCGACGGTGGCGGAGCCCTTGACGCGACTATTTAGGACGAACGTCAAGTGGAATTGGGGAGAGGAGCAGCAAGAGGCGTTTGACTTTTTGAAGCGAGCCAAGAGCCAAGCGAGCTAACAAGAACCCCGATACTCGCCTATCCGCTGTTCAAAGACGTGGTCGATAACCCCTTCAACCTTCAGACTGATGCAAGTGCTTCCGGACTTGGACTAGCACTGACCTATAGACAGGAAGGCGAGGAACGAGTAATAGCGTATGCCAGCAGAACACTAACGGCAGCAGAAAGGAATTACATCATGACCGAGCTGGAGTGTCTCGCGGTTGTCTGGGAAACCCGTAAATTCAGAGAGTACCTCGAGGAATTCCATTTTAAGGTCATAACTGACCACAGCAGCCTGCGTTACTTGCACAACTAGCGAAACCCTACCGGTAGACTGGCACGTTGGGGCTTGAAACTTCAGGGATATGACATCAAAATTATCCACCGGAAAGGCGCTCTACATCATGTTCCGGAAGCTTTGGAGAAAATGCACTCAGAACCTCAGACGGGGCACCTGGGTATTGATAAGACGCACAGCAGGGTCTCGCTGTGATACTATTGGCCGGGAATGTACCATGGCGATGCGGAATTCGTCCGGCGTTGTGATCCTTGCCAGAGGTGCAAAGTTGAACAGTCTCGCCCAGCCGGCTTGATGGGTCAGCGTATGGTCGAAGAGCCGTGGACAGGAGTCGCGGGCGACGTCATGAACCCCTTCCCTATCAGCAAGTCAAGCTAAAAATGCGTCCTGGTGTTCCTGGACCTCATCGCGAAGGGGGTAGGGTGTATTCCGATCCGCACGGCGAATCGGCCCACCATGGATTTCGTAGTCTTGCGTTGGGGAACCCCAGTAGTAATCCACACGGATAACGGCACAGAATTTTCGAACAAGCTAGTGGGACAAATGTGCAAGAGGATCGGCATAATTCACACCACGAACCCAGTGTATTATGCCGAAGCAAACCCCACCGAATGAGTCAATCGGGTCCTAAAGACAATGATTGTCTCGTTCTTACAGGAAAACCACAACGAGTGGGATTTGCATCTAACTAAGTTCCGCTTCGCATTCAAGACTGCGGTCCACGGTTCCTTGAAAGTTTTACCGACCTTCCTCAACTTCGGAAGGAACCCGCTACCGTACCGGCTAATGCGTCGGCATCTCGAGGGAGGTACACAGCGCCGCGAACCGAACCCAGTGGAGTGGGTAGAGTGGATGAGAAGACTAGAGAACTTGAGGAGCTTGGTTTGCCGACATTTAAACCGCACATACTCAACGCAGGCTAAATATTACAATAATGACAAACGCGTTAGGACATTCCGAGTAAAAGATCTCGTTTTGAAGCCAATTCGGTAACTGCCGAGGAAGGCTGACGATGTGGCCGCTAAGTTGTGTCAAAAATTTATAGGCTCCTTTCGGATTAAACGCCGACTCTCGCCGGTCGTTTTCGGGTTGGTCTCGGTCGATGGGAAAAATGCGGGTAAGAAACACATTCGGTACTTGAAGCCGCATGTGTTAGAGAAAACACCAGGATCCGTCGATTAGACAAACCGCTTAAGCCAAACTGTACCAGGGCGACGAGACCAAACGTCATCTAGTCGAAGTCGCCACACTCCATGTCAGCTATTCAAACCGACTCGACCTTGGGATCGCCGTCATCTTTTCACATATGGCCACATTTGCATCGAAGTTCTCTAGCCTGTATGAAAAGGAAGCGACCGCAAAAGCAGAGACGGAAAGATGTGCCCCCCCCCATCTGAAACAAGAAAAAGCTAAACATGAGAAAAGACAGTTGAAATAGTATACGAGACAAAGAAGAAGTGTGAGTGAGAAACCCTACAAGCTTACCCCAGACAGCCTGATGAATCGTGATGCACGTGAGTGCAATCTCCTGACTCAGCAGGCACGAGCGAATATAAATGAGTCGAGATGACTTCATTCAGCTGCTGGGATAGGAGAAACGCTGACTCTTGCGCCTCCTCCATCTCTCCAGTATATGCAAGGTCGATCGCTAGGTCGATCACCGAAGAAGTGAAGGGAGTTGTGAGTTGCGTCTTACGGGTCCTACCACAACTCCGCTTCACCACCTTGTTCGCTGACGTACCACTAAGCAATCTAGCGATCGACGCATATAAAGCAAGACCCGTTCCCAGGGTCAGGACCTTGTCCAGCAAATTCGCCAACGATAGCCGACGAGGCCTGTCGCCCACCCGAATGGCTGGACCTGAAACAGAAGTATACCGCATTTATCCCAAAACAAAAATTTAAAGTTTAAAGATACTTCTGAAAAACAAGAAGCCTAGATAATCACCCTAGGCAAGGTCAACGTGAAAACCCTTAATCCGAAAGAACCCAGAGTTTCGCAAAATCGCCTCTTTTATCACTATAGAAGAAACGCGAAACAAAACTCCCTAGCGCCTCCTGTTGGGTCGTCGAACCACAGAAAAGTCACATTCATTAACGAGTAACTTGAAAAAATCCCGGCACAACCACACAATTGTTTTAACAGCTTTATTCGGCACAATTTTCCGAAAAGCAAACTAAAAGATGCCCATAGCATTTTTAAGCTCTCAAACCCTAATTTTTAAGCAAGCGACTTCTAGTTTACTTGACCGTTCTGTAGTCACTTCCGGTTCTAAATCAAGAAGACTCAAATCAAAATCATCTATAGAGGAAGCCACAACACTTTTGTTATGAATTAATTCGGAACAATCACCAAAATCAAGAACCGCGGAAATATCGTTAACGCCAACATTAGAAGAAGAATCAAAAATATTCCGTAATAGACTATCGAACCTATCGGAGGAAGAAAGCGAAGAAGTCATTGCAACAAAGCACGAATCACTCGAAGATATTTGACTACACGCGCAACTATCGACTTCCGCGGCTAACAAAGACTAAGAGACTGTGATGAATATATGGACCCATATGCCATAATGACATCATACAAAATCTGGCGACTTCGGCAAATTCATGCAGGGCAAGCTAAAATGCCAACACTGGACCTCAGGAAGGCGAAAGGAAAGAGGGATAAAAACAATGAGATATGCTTACTGCTACCCACACATGAGCACAAGCATAGCTTATACATACCTCCGTAGTATTGACACATCCGTAGAAACAATACACCACTACTCAATTATCGAACACATATTCACCATTATGCACATATTATCTTGTACGCCCTAAAATAAGACATACAATTAAAGAATTGAGATGTACATGAATTTATTTGTACAACAATCAATAGAAGTAATCAATGCCAAAAATTTATTGTTAAAACTTGGTGATTTATGACACTTTGAGGCTATAACCTATTACGTAAAAGGGTAGATGTCGCTTGTTTTCCTCAAATAAACTTTCATCGAGAACGATAATGATTTAAAGAAGGGAGGTCTGTTCGAACCGCAATTTAAAAAAATTTTGTCATAACGCTTAACCAAACACAACCAACTGTACTTGAGGAAACCAAGCAACAATTTTCACATAGGAACAAGCGATAGTTAGTTAATTAGACATTACCGATTAATAAATACGTGTGTATATGCTCATAAACTAAATATATCAAATATCAGATACCTGTATATGGGTGACAGGAATATACACATGTATACAAACAAATGTATTCTAGTGTTTTGACGTCGTATAGTCAACATACCATTCACCCGAATATTTATAGCGTACAGTTAACAAGTGACCGACCACGAGTGTAGTCAGAAGTGCAGTAAAAAAGCGTCTGACTAAATACGTTGGACATAGTTGAGTTTAGCATATAGAATTCGTATTCCTGAAAGGACGAGAGAAGAGATTATCGGCTGCCAAGAGTGTCAGCAGAGGGAAGTTACATATTAGTCACTTACGTGAATCAGTTTAATCTCGATCAGGGTCGTACGTAACCATCCTCAAGACATCGTCGACCGAAACGATCGCTGAATCAGACTAGCCTCGCCCTGAACGTGCCGATCTGTGTAAACACTGGAATCAGGTGTTTGCGTACGTGCCAAAGCTATTATCTATACCTTGTCTCAATAAACATTATAATATCTGAACTACACCTCATTTATTTCGAGCACTATACTGACACAATCCCCATAGGATTGCTAGTGACAACGGACCCACAACAAATAATTAGTCAGGCCTTACCAACCTGACGTAATCAGCAACGCTGGTCTCTCTCATTCTCATATTTTCAAACTACCCTTGCCTTTTGCTTGGGACGTGACAATGACACTTACTTTGCTCCCAAGTATTCTCAGTGCTGGCAATCTAGAAATATGAAAATTCAATGCAAACTTAAACTTAACTCTCTTTCGAAATCTCCTGCAGTGGGACTCCCGTGTCTAAAGTCGATCGGACCTCTTTTTCTATAATGGAGATAGGAAACGAGGTGCGATCAAATACGAAGCGATCGATTCGAAATCTTCCTCTCAATCGCATGAGGTAGACAGAGAAGGTCCAATCGTTTTGAAAGGATAAATTTCACTTATCAATCGAAATAACCAGACCATCTCTTTCTATCTCATACGATAGAAGGAGATCTTTCAAAATGATCGTTTCGTATTCGATCGTTCCTCGTTGCCTATCTCACATGGTAGAAAGAAAGGTCCGATTGACTCCAGGCATCGGAGTTCCACTACAGGGACCTAATCGATTTCGAGAGTGCCATCTGCGGGCGTCATTTTTCAGATGTAAGGTGAGCGCTAATTCTGTTGATATGTGTCGCGGGCAATGTTCCAAGGATGGTTCTGCAGGGAAAACCCCAAGCTGAGGCTTGAACAACCGTACTGAAAGCTAAACAGCACCTGGATGAGGTCTCCCTAAACGGTCTCTCTGGGATACCGGGCGACTTCCTAGAATATGCAGCCTTACTCTTGCATGCGGGGCTCAGCAATGGTGGACGGACCCTCTCCTTAGCTGCTCGTGGGAACACCTATGATAACGACAAACCCAGTTGTAAATGCGGTTCAAAATAGCCGAACGGGCAGATCGCCCGACAATGGGTCGGCAAACAGTGCCGATCGTCCCAGATTTCGGGGTGCTGAAAATAATTTTGATTGGAACACGATGGCGGCTCAGTATACTCTGTGGTGAAGTTGTCGCGAAAATGCGTAGAGCACCTCACGCAAACATGATATGTGTGCGAAACGCTTCCCCAGCCGTTGCAAGAACAAGCAGCAGACGAAGAAGAGGAAGCGATATTAAGACTAACCGCGAAAAACAGGCATCCCCTGAGAAATGACAGCGATTCCAGGGATAGGAAGACATCAACATCCAGGTTCTTCCTAAGCCCCAAGATCTGGCTGAGACGGATGACGCCCTTCTTGAGAATCTCGCGCAGGAGTCCGACCTCTGGACCATCACTTGATCAGTTTATGATACGGCGAGAGCTTTGGCCGATTCAAATCGAAGAGTAAAACCAACGGTGGATCAAAAGACCAAAAGGCGCTTGTATTAACTGAACAAGAAAATTGGTTGGGCTAAACTGAACGCGACACGTATTCAGTATGTGATTGACTATATAACATCTGGAAAGCCCCTGCTTCTGTCAAAAATCCGCCCAAGTCCTAGGATGTCGAGAATTTTCTTGCCCGGATCTTCACCTCACATTTAAAGTGGGACACGCCCATTCCGCAGTGACTGGTGTTAGGACGCACTGTACTCCTACCGAAGAAAGGCGACCTGTCCAATCCAAAGAACTACAGGTCAATAACTTGTCTGAACACGCTCTATAAGGCCTTTACAGCTATCCTGAACGACAGGATTGTTCGGACTATTGGACCTGTGTCCTTACATACCCCTTAGTGCTTTCTTCACCTCTCCAGCAGTGATTAGTGAGCATTCCATCTCGGACTTTATGAGGCTGTCGCACAGATTTTTGAAACGCATGATGCTTTCAGTCTCTTTATTCAATGGGTGTCGATCTTCGTGAATATTTCTCTAAAAACTCTCGACATCCTTGGAGTCGGGCGGATTTCTGACAGAAACAGGAGGATCGACGAAGAGGCGCGATGGGTCAGCGTGAAACTGTTGATTCTCTCTGACTCATCCCTTCCTCTTCTGCATTCTCCTCCTCGCGTCAGGTAACTCCCGTCTTTTGTCAACAATGTGTTGCTTGATGGTCAGCAGCTTTGACTTGTTCAATGTGTGATGTTGAATCCACCGTCGGTTTCACCCTTCGATTTGAATCGGCCAGAGCTTTCGCCACTTCATATACTGAACAAGTGCTGGTCCAGAAGTCGGACTCCTCCAAGAGATCCTCACGAAGGGCGTCATCCATTTCAGCCAGATCTTGGGCTTAGGAGGAATTGGATGTAGATGTTTCTCCTTCTCCTGAAATCGCCATCACCTCTCGGGGGATGCCTGATTTCCGCGGTTGGTCTTACTATCGCTTCCTCTTCTTCATCTGCGGCTTGTTCTTGAAGCGATTGGGAAAGCGTTTCGCGTATATATCCTATTTGCAAGAGATTGTCGGCGCGGTTCTGCAACTTCTGTTGTGAAACGTGCGAAAGCTCTGGGTGTTTCTGGCACCACAGATTGTGCAGGCGCGCTATGTAACCCCTGCGATCAGGGATAATGCTGGTATCGTAGCAATCCAGCAAGTCATCTCTGAGTCGGTCCGTCCACTCAAGACGTCGACCGTCTCGTTGATCCCTCATCGTTTTTTATCCAAATTACTTTTAGTACCCCGAACTCTAGGGCGATCGGCACATTTTTCCGAACCATTGTCGGGTGCTCTGCGCGTTTGATCATTTTCAACCGCATTCACAACTGGGTTTGGTGTTGTCATAGTTGTTCCCACGAGCAGATAGGGAAAGGGTTCGTCCACCCTTGCAGAGCCCCGCATGCAAGGGAATGGCTGCATACCCTAGGAGGTCGCCCGGTATCCCAGAGACGCCGTATGGACATCTCACTCAGATGCCATTAGGCATTCGGCACGGTTGTTCACGCATAAGCTTGGGGGTTTTCCCTTCAGGATCATCCCTGGACAATTGTCGGCGACTGATTATTAACTTTTGTAACTGTATTCAGCAGAAACTCGCCGCACAGGGACCCTCTAACCACAACCGGAGGACGCGTCCGGTGACTTTGTCCTAGGCCCTCCGATTTGATTTCAAAGGAACCGAACGGAAACGAATATATATATATATATATATATATATATACCTTTGACGCAAAATGTTACACTCTATATGATGTATCAGTTCCATAACGGCTCTGTAATTCTCTGACATAAGTTTCATAACACGCGCGTAATCATGTTATAACAGTCTTATGTTATATAAATGTTATGTAACAATATCGAATCGGTAATGCTAATGTTATGTTACATAAAAAGTACCAGATTCCTACTTGGTAGGCTCCGACTTCAAAAGAGCAATGAATTGGCCCTAACCTAAAAATTCATACATCTTTATTAGCTGCAAATTCCACTTGCATGACTGTATCGCGATTGAATCTCACATATACTATTTTAGTCGTATTATTCGCAATTTCGAAAATGCTTGAAGGAATAATTACACTCCGAAATATAAAGCATGTTCTAACTCGAAGAATCACTTTCCTGTTTCATATGGACACCAAATTCACTTTACACTTGCATCAAAATCTTTCACTGCACTTATTCTTATTGATTCTATTTACTCTCATTCGATGCAGACTATAGAATATACGTAAAGTTTGAATAAACCGATACAGTCATGTCATAGCGGCATAGTGTTGCAAACAGCTGTACAGATGGCGGATTCGCGGCTGCGCAGGCCTGCGGCGTCTACTGGGGCAACAAGTTACAGAAGGAATGTTACACGAATGTTACATAACAGTTGTGTCACATTGTGACACTTTTTGTGCAACACTTAGAACTAAACAGTAACGCTGTTACAATTTAATTTCGTAACACTGTAACAAAATTGTTATAGATCATGAGTGTAACCAAGTTACCGAAAAAATGCTACACGATTGTTACATAATAGTTATGTCACATTGTTACATAGCTGTTACTAATGTGCATTATGCACAGCTTACAGAATTACACTGTAACACCGTTACAGTTCACTTACGTAACACTGTAAATATTGTTATAGACCATGCGTGTAACCAAGTTACAGGAATAATGTTACACGATTGTTACATAAAACTTATGTCACATTGTTACATAGCTGTTACGAATGTGTACTATGCACGGCTTACGGAACTACAGCGTAACGACGTTACGGTCCACTCACGTAACGCTGTAATATAACAGCTATAGTTTTTGCGTTTAACCAAGCTACAGAACAAATTTTACATTTGTCTTTTATGACACTTATATCACACTGCTACAGAATTGTTGAAATTTCTTTTCATGGAACTACTATATCATCATACGGTACGAGGTTATTCAACATTGTTACCTTCCAGTTATAGAACAAGTACATCACTAAACGGTAACACTCGTTATATAACTAGATATAACAATGTTCCTCTTTTGTTACGAAGCAGTTACGTAACGTGTTTGATGAGAAAGACCTGCAGAAAGGTTTTCACTGAGTCAAATTCGTAGGTTTTGTAATATGTATATCTGTCAGAATATATTTTGATAGTTAAATAATTAATTCTTGAATATGTTCAACATATAGAGAAAGAAATTAATATGTGTTGAATAGAAAAAATATAATTTCAAACTCATATTATTGAAATTTACTTGCTATTATTGAGAGCTCTTAGTAAAGGAAGAGTAGTTAATTACTTTTCTCGCTATCGTGGAATTATAATACATTTTTAATTTATTTTGAGAGCCAGAAAACAAGGTTTCGAGGCTTTCTGAATTGCATATCTGCCACTGTAATTCCGAATTGCAGCGGACTTATTCCTAAAGGAATTTCACTCGTTATTATTTTTTTGACTGACTTATATGCCACAAAAGCCTCTCTAGAAGGCCTCACTCTCTAGAACTGAAATAGTTAAAGGAATCTAGTAGCCTCGAGTATGATTTCTTCTAATCACTCGATAATTTTTAAAATAAAAAAATCGTGTGAAATATGGCAGCCTTACCATAAAAGAGTCGGCCTGGTTTAAAAAAATGAAAACCGATTCAATATGACTTTCCTCAAAATAGTAATTGCTGTACACGGCAGATTCAAAGCTGATCGAGAAAACGACCGATTCAAATAGTCGCAAACCGATTTAGTTTTCAATTTCTGAATCTGTAATTGATAGATGCGCAATTCACATAGTCGTCATTTCAATGGGTTTTTTTTCTGGGGACATTTTTTTTAAAGCAGTCTAAAAAATTACTCTTTTCATGAAATAAATGTTACTAATACTTTTCCTTAAGGGATCGTGAAGCATAAAAATTGTAATAGGAAGTGAAAACAAAATTTAAAAAAAAAATACAAATTATCTATTTTCTATTTTTCTTCTGGTCCGAATAATGGAGAGTTCCATTGCTATAACAACTTTTTTGCTACAACTCTGTTCACTTATGTTAATAGAGTTATATAAGTTTTATTTTTTTACTTTCAGTTCCAGGGGTTTGTCGTAAATGTGTTCCAAAAACTTTGCTAACATTTCCATCGATACATTCATTCATGTTTTTAACGTGAAAACGTTTTGCCAGTCCTTGCCATTTATGAAGGCTTACCTTCAGAAATATATCCTTATTTATTCCTTCGAAGACATTTTTTATTATAATCGACATTCTTTTTGAGGCTTCAAGGCACCGAATTCAAATAAATGAAGATTAAATATATGTTTTCCCGTTTCATTAAATATTATACACAGAGGACGCAGTCCCTTGGCGGTAGATCATTAGAATAGTTGAATAGTTTTGACTAATAAGGTGATTGCACAAACCAGAGTCCTGCAGGGGTCAAGTGAACTTAGCCCAGCCCAGTCTGCGGTTCGTGGACCGGGCTTTTTGACAGCCCGTTTGCGAAACAAAAAACTGTAAGCCCAAGCCCAGCACGGCCCGTTTCTTCATGAATCATGGAAAATTTGAACATTTACGATCATTCATTGTAATTTGAATACATTTTAGTAATTAATTTTTATTTTATATGAATAATAAGCGAGTTTATCGAAATTCGAGTAAAATAATAAAAAAGAGAGATCTGTAGTGAGCATGGTATATTTTTTAATGTCAACATTAAATAAGAATTATATTACTTTATAATTATTATTTTTTAATAGACTTCTAGTGGTATTCAAGACTTTAAGATGATCCCTTTTTGCATGAAATTAAACTTGTTTGAAATCATTTTTTGAGAAGATTTGCCTTAAACAAGCTAGAATTTATTATTACTTATAATAAATTGCTGCAGTTATTACTCTGAATTGTAACTGAATTATCTAATTTATTGACGCTATTAACATTAAATTGTTCACAATATTTACATATTGAATCATGAAATGAATTACATAATTGAATTTGAAATGCAGTAATTTGTAAAAACAAAAAGTTAAAATTCGTCATTTTTGACAAATTTTTTTTATTATTTTTCAAAGGGAAATTTATCTCTCCCCTAAAATACTTCATTCAAGTATTTATAAAATACTGTTAATGACTGAAAGGCTGTCTAAATTTTCTGGGCTCAGTTGAGATCGCCTTGCAAGCTCAGCCAGCCGCGGTAATCTGCTCTTATATTCTTTCCACCAATCCATAACATTCTGTGGCTTGATTTAGAACTAATTCATTCAGACTATTCCGTTTTTTTAAAAAAAAAAAGGTAGTTGCCTAAACCAATAACACATTTCTAAGAAATTGCTAACTTCCCTAAAGTTGTCAACTATTTTTGAATGAAATAGATAGTTTTTGGTAAATTGAGTTAACTATTAACATCTCAATTAAAAGAAATCTTAAGTATTCATAGGCAACCCTGCAGATTGAAACAAATCCTTGCTTAATGTCTCTCTCCATCTTTTAATCTCATTGACAAATACCTGCCAACTTCATGAAAGATTTCTTCAACAGCTTCGTTATGAGCCCTTTGGTGGAATCGAGCCATTTTAGATCGCGATACCCCTTGACCTTCTTGAAAAGGAGTTAGTTAGTCGAGTTCAGCTGTGTAG
The DNA here is from genome assembly GCA_032362435.1 of Melikaiella ostensackeni. Taxonomy (NCBI): domain Eukaryota; kingdom Metazoa; phylum Arthropoda; class Insecta; order Hymenoptera; family Cynipidae; genus Melikaiella; species Melikaiella ostensackeni. Next base: position 53,624,496 of record JAUMHM010000083.1, read on the forward strand.
AAGTCTTCTCATCTCGAGCATAGTGATAACCTTCTCTTTACCGGGCAGCATATGGAGTGCTCGAAATGATGGGCAGATCAATGTAGCCAACATGTAGGGGTCGTCTATGACAAACTCCTTTTCCAGGAATGACAGAGCTCTGGAGCGCAGTACCGAGATTTCTCTCGAATCTTTGCCGTGGGACTGCAAAATTTCCAACAGGTAACGTTGCCAGACCAGCATTAGGTACAAAGTGGGTCTGTGCTGAGCTGCCATTTCCATGCTGGCTTCTTTGAATTGTTATAAAATATTTTATTGTTTTAAATTTGCAGAAAGTTGTTTGAATTATTTTCAAGTGACTTTTTTTAAGGTGGTTAACAAAATTAAAGTAGAAGTATTAGTTGAAGTCAATCTCAATAATTCAGCAGCAGTGACAAAGAGACATCACATATATGTATGAAAGAAGCATAAATAATTCTGATTTTTTCAAGATGATTGCTGAAAAACAACGCATTGGTGTGAACTTTTTGGAAGATCGGAGAAAAATTATATCTTTTGAAATCTTGCTCCCCTAAACTAAATTTATGAGATGTCAGGGGTAGAAAAAGCCAGAAGAGCGTCACTGTAGTGATTTCAGTGAAAATTTCACTGGAATCCAGCGAAATTTTACTAATTGTCAGAGCAGATCACAGTGTTCATCTTCTAATTACTTCTAGTTACTTTACAACATTATTTTCTTACTTTCAGGAAAACAATGAGATTTTTGACATCTTGCAAGTCAATACCATCCAAACGATGATTTTCTTATCTTTCTTCTAGAAGAGTTTTAATTTCGTCTTACTGAGAGTCTATGGACACAAGCATTGTCTCTCTGGCATTCTAACGTGTATCATTGCATTGTTCCAGTCTTCGACAGTCGACTGCACAGTCCACTCTGCTTCATGTAGGTGACAAGAGATTTGCACGAATATAATAATTCTACCGTATTTGGTAATTGATTCTCCAAGAACTTTGGTTCACAAGCATTCCTCAATACTGTTTTCAGCAGATGTAGGGAACAATTAAGGCATATGTACTCAGCAAGTGCTTTCACTATATTCGGCCCATGTTCTGTGACGTGTACTGCTCTCTGAACAAGCTCTCTTCGGATCTTATATTTATCGAATTAAAATAACAATTCCACTCAGATGTTCTTCCCAGTTTTTGATTCGTCAAAGAACTTCGACGTAAAAAGCACCACTGATTTAAAAATCTAATCGGTTTTAGTATAATGTATTGTCACAGTCATGTACGAATTTTTTTTATAGTCATCAGTCTACATGTCTCGTGTCACAGCACACCAGTGAAGTATTCTAATGCATCCATAATTTCTGGTAGAATTTTCGCTAGAAGAGCATCCGCTGCTTTTTTCGTATGTCGCGATACAGTAGTAGGGTGTGGAAGCAAATTTCAAGCAGGTATAATTCCAATATTAGATCCTACTTCAATCAATTTATGTGCCAAGCCCAGAAAGCCATCACCAGCCACTGTTTCAAACGATCGGAGATCCTTCGCGCAGAAGTCCACACTTTTGATCATGACTTCCTTTTCATATTCGATTCAAATTTCCAGTGTTATTTTTTCTTTTGTAGCACTCTCACAACAGTTATGTCGTACTCAATGCGATACTCCGGCTTTCTGACCTTCATGCGATAAAAGAGCTTCACAATGCTTGCACTGAGCAAACCTCTGGTGCTCTCCATTCTTATCTTGGATAAAAAAGAATGTATTCTATGCAGGACTATGCAGGTTTTCTGGCCTCACCGTCACAAATTCTCCTGGTTTGAGTTCATGGATAACCACATTTTTTCTTTTATTGTTTAATTCTCTAGAACTCTTGGGGGCTTCATTATATTCTCCACCACCATTTTCAATATTAGTTTCTTCATTAGGACTTATGGTCTGAATAAAATTAATTGAATTAAATCAATCTCCACAGTTACTATAGTTCTCACGTAAAGTAAACAGTGACATTCAAAATTGTTGCTGGTTCATTTTAAATTCGATTTGTGTTACCTGTCTTTTATGATATTCGCATCATCCGTAGTTCCAATAATATTTCATATCATAATCTTCTGAATGAATCCACTATATTATCATTTCTACTGTCAGTACATGACCAAATATTGAATTCTATACACAGACAAAAACAATGGGAAGGACAATTCACCTAACTTCACTTGTATCCCAAAATGTTATTGGAAAAGTTATTTATATAACGGTGAATTTAATTTATGTATGGTCCATCGTAGAGCTCTAAATGCAACTGGCAATTTATTAAAAATAATTATTAAAAGCTAATATAATTTTCATTTAATATATGAAAGAAATTCGGAACATTCGGAAAGAGTGAAGTAACGATACATTCGAAAAGAAATCGGGAATGTTCGGAAAGAATCGAAAATCTTTGGAGAGGGACAGTCGGATGTTCGGAATGAAGGCGGAAGCAAAGTTCACATAGAAGTCGGAAATGCTCGGAAGGAACACTCTTTCCGAACTCTTTCCGACCTCCTTCCGAAATCTTTCCGAAATCTTTCCGAAACCTTTCCGAAACGATCTTCCCGACCCTTTCCTTTTCTTCCGCCAGGGTGTATAAAATAAACTTTTTCCAATATGAGCGTGTACGAAAGAAATGTGGTTATTGTGGTCAACTCATTCGGAATATGAATAGTATTTTGGTGCATGCATGTTTCGAAGATTATGATGAAGAGACACAACAAATTTGAAATTCATTTCGTCACCACAGGTGTGAGTAACTTGAATTCTTCTTGTAGAACGTTGTGAATAATTCTTTTTGTTTTGTAATAAAAGCTTATTATTAGGAGAATTTTGGAAAGCATGTAGTTATATAATCTTTCATTCATTTTCTCCTTATAATTATCGCTTATTAGTGAAACAACGTACTACACTGAAGACAGCCGACCAATGGAACGAAATTTCTAATTTGTTGCGCAAGTGATTCATTGGTTGGAATGAGTCCTTTATTATTATGAAGTGATTATTATCTATTACTATTTTTTCGCATTCAAGAGATTCTGCTGTTTATGGTATAATAATGACGTATATTAGAGATATAGTCATGAACGCAATTCTTGTACCGATCAATATTTTTTTCGTCGTCCTGAGTTTTTGTCCATATCTAAATTTCAATTGAATGTTTACTCTATTCCAAATACGTAAGGATAGTTTTCTCCCTTTACAAGAGAACAAAGAGAAGAATAAAATTATTGCTGTAGTATGTTTATACTTATAAGAAAATATAATAATAATACTAATAATATAATCTCTTATTCAAGACACAATTTTTCATAAATATTTAGCATTTTCAACATAAAATAGAATGCTTACAAGTAATTTTTCTGATCCTCATTTTAATGTAGAAAAATGAATTTGATTTATAATATTTCCAACTATCTTCAGTTTCAAAACAATACGAGGCAGATGGGAATATTTGAGAAGAAAATACTTAGAAGCGAAAGCAAATGAAAGAGCGTACAGGCCAAGTGACTCTGCTGCACCAGCAAAGAAAACGCAACGAAGATTCCATTTATTCGAAAATATGACATTTCTGGAAAATCTGTGTGAACCTGTCAAGTACGTGCTTACGTACGTGCTTAAAGTATTAAAAAGAAATGGCAATAATGTGACATACAATACTTTTGAAATGTGTAATATGATTTATTACTATAAATGTGCATCTCACATTTTTCAGGACAGTTTCTACCTTATCATCGAATTCTGAATCAGAAGTGGATGACGCAGAGTGTACTGAAAGCGAAGACAGTGGTCAGTTCATAGGAAGCAGTGCTTCTTTAATTAAGTTTTTTTTTGTTGCTGAAAGGACCCCGTACTAAATGTACACAAAATGACTTTTTTAGGTTACAGAAAATTACCAAATTTAAGCTAAATCCACGTGAAGTCATTATGTGTGCATTTAGTACGGGGTCCTATTCATACTTTAAATTATTAAATTGTTTCATTATTATTAGCTGCAAAGGAACAAGGAATTTTTAGAAATGTTTTTTCAAGGATATTTTAAGGATCTTCTATTGTACGGGACTTTGTGGAATGCTCATCTCGACCAGTGACTTTTGACAGGTTTGATCTTCCCGGTAAGAACAGAAGAATTCATAAAAATTCAGAATCTGAATTCCCATTACTACGCGAATTTTCCCCCATCTAAAATTCCACCAACGAGTAAAAAAAAATTAGCAAAACCTATTCGTTTTAATCGATTTAGAAAAATTTGATGGAAGCGTATTGGGAGGAATTAAAAAGTGGAGAAATACAGAAAAAAAGAATAGAAAGGAATAAAATAATGTCACTTTGAAGACGCAACTGTGAATTAAAATAAGTGCATTTTTTAAAATCAATAAATGTTATATTACATTTATAAATTATGGGTAAAAAAAGAATTTGGGTAAATTATGTGAAAATTTTCATTTATATATTGAACAGAAACGTATTTTGACCGATTTCATATGAAATCTGTCTTAGAACACATTTAAGGCCATGTGAGCGTAACCTCAAAAAAAAATCTTCACATTTTTTTAAAATCAACTTACGTTCACACGAAAAGCAATATCGAGTTGAAAATTTCGAAAACTAAATAAAAAGCGCTAAGAAACGTTTGTCTGATCCTAAATTTTTATAATTATAAAGAAGCAAGAAAATTTTTTTTTTATAATTATAAAAATTTAGAACCAGACAAACGTTCCTTAGTGATTTTTATTTAATTTCCGAAACTATGTAAGTTCACAGGTTTTGTGCACAGATTAGAAGGAATTAAATTAATCGAAAATACAGCATGTAAGTATGGAATTAAAAATAACCATGAG
>JAUMHM010000083.1:53641288-53663463 GCA_032362435.1 Melikaiella ostensackeni
GTAAACTAATTCATTCAACTGATTCCTTTTATCAAAAAAACACTTCTATTTATAAATTTTCTACTGTTCGTACTTGGCTTTATTTTTTGATTTCACAACTTTGATTATGTTTAACATAAATAAATAAAATATTAATAGTCATGAACTTGGCGGAATTTTGTCATACGTAGTGTTTTTGGTGGGATTATTCAGACTTTTAAATACCTTTTTTACATATCTTCGAATTTATGCGAATCTTTGAAGTACTGAATAATGCATACGTCTTGTTTATATTATTTTTACGAAACTTCACCACACTTTTCAAATTCTAATTAACAATTTTAATTGATACTATTTGTCAAAATAAACTTCTGTTATTCAACATTTATGTCTTCTAGAAAAAAGATTTAGATCCTGGAATAAGACTGAATAATTTCGTTATAATTTAATTCTATTAAAAGATCTCTTTATACAGTCAACATCAAAATAAAAAATTGAATTATAGGTAAATTCTGAAAAAATACAATGCAAGAATAAATCCGTCACATACTGGTTTTAGAATCACTGTATGAATTTAATCACATCCAGTGATAACCTGCGGCTGCATCCGACTTTATTACGAGTACTCGCATTTGCCTGAACGTTTGACCAGGGCAGAGGGAACGGCAGAAAACCATCTTCCCAAATACAGCCAGTTTTCTGACTGTCCAATTTGAATATAGAAATTCTATCATCGAATGTAACCAGTCATCCTTGTCAAACATCCCGCTCGACATTAGTCATTTTACACATAATTTAGAGCAACATAAAGTGCAATTTTAGGGGTGGGTGTAGCAAAATAGTTATTTGTGATGAAAATGCGTAAACCAGGTAAATGTAACGAGTGTGATGCTTGTAGCATGAGCCAACGGCGCGAAACTAGAGTCGGAGGCTTGTGCACGAGCGAAGCGGGTGCAAAATGTAATAAAGTGCAAGATGTAATACGTGCTTGCGATAGTTTCGTCGTATCTTCGGCGCGTTTGAATTTATTCGCTTGAAATTTTTATGCAACATTCTCCAACATATCCTGTGACTGATAGAATGTCTAGAAAGCTTAAAAAATACTCCAAGGCCGTATATTGAATTTTTAAAAGTTTTTTTCTCGAAATACCGGATGTAAAAAGAGGTCAGCGGGGAAGTTTCTCAATATGGTTTATTGAGGAAACTCAAAGGGGGAAAGTTGTTCCTCATGAGTCAAAGAAGTTTCTAGAAAGTTTCAGGCTCGTAGCTATTAAAGGCGGCTATTTATAGCGTTTTTCGCGAACGTGCGCGGCCCTGCGCATCCCGGCGAGATGCGCAAAGTGGCGTTCCCGATTTCGTACCTATATACTTTCGTATACGCGGACCTTGTAGACCTAACGACTATTTGGACATTATTGATCTTGATGTGACATTGTAATATTGTAGTAGTAATCATATTATCTTGTACGAATTTTATTTAAACATTTGATGGAACAAGATAAAATAGTTGTTAGTAAGCCAAATATGAATCAGCTATCTCATGTGAAAACATTTATTATACAAATAATTATACAAATAATGCAATCAATTATTTCTTTTTTTTTATTTCAATTTTTTTCATTACTCTTTAACCTTCTCATTCTTCTGCCGGGGCGCTTTTCCCACTTTTCTGGACTCCCTTTCGTTCTTTTGCCTTGCTAGTTTTTCGCTTCAGGCTTTCCACTTTCTCTATTTTCTTTTTTTTCTTATCGCTTTTAGCTACCTGCTTCTTCTTACGTTTTGTTCTCGTTTTCTCTTCATTTTTAGGTTCTTCTTCCATTATTGGCAGAGTAACTTTAACTCCAACTTGGTTCAAAAATCGACAGTATGTCATTTCTGCAATAGGAGGAACGTCTTCGCCAGTCCTCACTCTATGAAAGTCGACAAACGATTCATACAGATTTTTCAAATTAATAGTCGGATTCTCGAAATACTTCAATTTTGATGATTCATATGCGTAGTGAGATGTACGATGCGGTATAATGATGCAATGGTATAAGATAAGCTCTTTAACTTCATCAGTCAATTTCAGTGTATGATTTTGGCCTCTTTGGTCGGTCAAGCTTTCACCTTTCAGTATTTTTTGTTGCAAAGTTCTTATCCGTTTTTGTCCTATATTATATAAGCTACATAGAAATTTCTGACAAACTTGAAATATGTGTTGTTGTACTAAAAAAATAGTACCAAGTTACGAGTCTATGTCGATTTTTCGCCGAATTCGAAATTTCAGCGTCACCAAATTTCAAGCAACTACTCAATAGAGCATTTTGCGAGTTATAATCGCCTAGAGCCCAAAACTGATTATGGTATTTTTCTTGGCATTTCAGGACAATTTTTTTTTAAACACTCACGCTGACAGCAACAAATAACAAGCTCAAAGGACTTTTCAGGAATCACTATACCGAAGTAAGACTTGTACTTGTTTCCCTATAAATAGAATCACGACAAATTTTGTGTTAATTCATGAGAAATCTGATTATTGTGATTTGGAACTATATTTAAGAAATTCGGACGAAAGACTATCATTTGATGTTAAATGATGTACAAAAACAAACCGTGGTATCTTTGATTATTATATGAAAACTAATATCTTTTCAATTATCGATAAACCCGATGGTTCGAATGGCTTTTACATAAAGATTACAAATCACCTCATTGCGAGCTTCTTTGATTAGGTTAGACTTCCATTGCGATTCATTTTGCTTTCGTTTACGACCTTCCGTTCGATTATTTACAACTACTATTTCCATTTTTCAGCTCTCAGCCAGAATACTGCATGTCAATATTTTACGTAGCTCTTATTATATTAAATAGACACAACGCGATTATGAGATATCAAAACAACGTATGAGTATACGGGAACTGCAAACTGTAAGCACTCGGAGCACAACATGCGGCGCACTCCTTGCGGGCTCGCTGCAGGGCCGCGCACGTTCGCGAAAAACGCTATAAATAGCCGCCCTTATTAGCTACGAATCTGAAACTTTCTAGAAAACTTCTTTGACTCATGAGGAACAACTTTCCCGCTTGAGTTTCCTCAATAAACCATATTGAAAAACTTCCCCACTGACCTCTTTTCACATCAGGGATTTTGGATAAATATTTTTAAAAAATTCAATATACGGGCCTAGAGTATTTTTTGAGCTTTCTCAACATTCTATCAGTCACAGGATATGTTGAAGAATGTTGCATGAAAATTTCAAGCGAATATATTCAAACGCGCCAAAGATACGGCGAGTTAATCTCAAAAAACGGATTAAAATTTTTGTAGCAAAAAATTACATATTTCTTGAATAACTTGAAAACTAAAATTACTACAAAATATATTTCTTTACAGAAAAGATGCGCCATGAAATTCTCTACAAGTGTCAATGTTCAAAAGCCAAATTCTAGATATATTTCGAAAACAGCCTGACGGTCAATAGTTATACGCGCGATTTCGGCTATAAGCCCTTTTCGTTGGCGGCCCCTCAATTCTTCGTGCCTCTCAGTACCTTTTTCACCACGTCGGCAGGGATGGTAGGCATTTCTCCTCGGACGTTATGGATCAGCGAGAAACTGTTGATACTCCCTGACTCATCCCTCCCTCTTCTGTATTCTCCTCCTTGCGTCAGATAACATCCGTATTTTGCCAACAATGTGCTGCTTGATGGTCAGCAGCTTTGACTTGTTTAGTGTGCGATGTTATATCCTGAGTTCCTGAACGAACTTTAGAAAACTTACTGTACAAGCCTCACCAGATGTTATGTAATCAATCACACACTGTATACGGAACACGTACTGTCTATCCCAGCCAATCTTCTTGCTCAGTTGATGCAAGCGCTTTTCGGTCTTTAGATCTATCGTCGGTTCTACCCTTCGATTTGAATCCGCCAAAGCTCTCGCCGCATCGGGAATTGAACAAGTCGCATTTAGTCTGATGATGAGACCAGACTGGTCTCGAAAAGTTATCAAAATTTTATCCGGGAATTTTTGTCAACTGATTAATTTTTAATGGTCTGAAAGTTGTCGAAGTATATACTTTAATTTTCCATAATTTTTTGGACCTTCCTAGATGTGAAAGAAAAAAGACAATAACATGTCACATATTCTTTTTGGAAGGCTATAACCGAACGAGTTACGCTTATACCGAAAGGAATTTGGCATAATGTTACAATAATAATTAAAAAAATAACCTTTTGTCAACATAAAATACATAACCTGCTGACGCCATAACCTCTCAGCATAAATTCGTCAATTTTCCAAAAATTAGATTTCTTCTGAAAGTTCAATTATTGTTTTCAATGCTTGGTCAACTCAAAATTAGAAGCGTTTGAGAGTAACAATTGGCAATTTTTCAATTGTAAATAAATACATATTTTTAAAGATGAATAATTTTTGGTGATTTGCAAACTAAAACTTTCCACTTTGCTGGATGTTTTACTTTTATTCTGATTTTCTTCTGGGACTATTCCAACTAAAGCTCTTGTCATATGTAAAATTACGATAATAAATAACATTTGATATGTTACTTGTTGATACGTTATCTAATATATGTTAGAAATGCGAATTATTATTTTTTTTACACTACCCATCCTGCATTCTATCATAGGCAACATATGTACAGTGTACACTGTAGCCATACAATAAAATGTTTCATTTATAATTTTGATTCGATTGAAGCGACAGATCAAACTCCTTCTATCCTCCTCCCGCATCTCCCTTCCTCCCTAAAATAATGAGCACATAATGTAAGCACTTTTTGGATTTGATAGCACGACATGCTACCAGCAAGGAGCCAGTACGCTATGCTGGCATCCATGAGTGCGTATGAGGCCGCATAAGGACCCGCATATGTCTGAAGTTCACCTATTGAGACTTTTAAAGTAGCATGCGACACTGGCGGTCATTTCATGAACTACACAACATGGCCCTTACTGCGGATGAACGTCAATGTGGTCATAAGGAATAATTTAGTTATTTGCCTTTTTAATTTGTAATCAATTCCGTGTTGTGAATTTTCAGTCGATACTGTGTTGTGAATAAAATGGGATTTCCGACCGAGTATGGAAAAGCAAGCGGTAGTGGACGCTGCTGTGTTCCGAATTGTGAATCAGTGGAGAGAAAAAGTGACAATATTAATGTCCACACCGTGCCAGCACGAAATAGCGTTCAAAAAGTTGAACGAAAAAAATTATTCGGTGATACCAAATACGTCAATAAACGAGCTGAGTGCTTTAAATTGAGAGCTTTAAATTGTTCTACGACCGGTTCTTCATGGCGTTTCCACACGTACTTTTTATTAGTCGAAGATATCATTTCCATGTCAAGCAAATCATTTCTACAAAATTAGAGTAAGGAAGTATGAAATATTCCAACATATTTAAAGAAACAAGTAAAGTGAATCTTTTTAATTTTGAAAAAATATACAACACAAATCGGTTACAGAACAGTAAGACAGCCACGATGTGTTTGCAACAGTGGCTCGAGCCGGCTTTGCAGGAGCAATCCATCTTTTTCACGAAAACGTCATTGTTTGTGGAGTAAACAGACATTTCAATTTCAAATTCCCGGTCACATCATGTGGATCTGATGATATTCCATTTGTTTGCAAACATAAAGCGTAGAACTGCATGTTTGCGGAGGTTTTAGCCGTTACCCCGCACATAATTAAGAGGCCAGAATTAATAACCTCTTGGCCTTCGCGCATACTTCGCGTTGTAGGAGTTGCTGCAGTGTATCTGCACAACTCCTTCAGGGATACCGTCAACATTTTCCAACTTCTTCTGCGTATTTTGGGAAAAATCGCGATTTTTCCTATACTTTCAATACGTATTGTCCGTGGTAGCGGCCATACTTGCTTCGGCACACTAGCGCCGCCGTCCACGCGGTGGTATTTTCATTCGTCAATAAGAGTTTGCAGTTTTACCTGCAGCGCCTGCACACACTGTGCCGTCAGTGTGCGGACATACTCTTATCTGGGATTCGACAAATATGAAATTTTGCACAGAAAACAAATGTTTCTGGACTACAATTCTTGCGATTCGATATTTGAGAGTTTTCTAGCAACGAAAAATTTATGAATTAATCATTTATACTGTTGTAAACAAATTTTATAAACAAACATTCAGAGTGTGATAGTTCCATATGGGAAAAAAACTTTTCTACCTGAAATTATTTTTCGAGGGGTTAGTTGACGTCAGGAATTTATACTGGATTTTTCGGATTGTCAAGGATTGAACCAGGGCGAGGAGTTAATTATATAACTTTTAATCTTCAGCGGATACATGGCTTTGTGACCAACAGAACAATACAACTCCAGACACATATGACAAGAGTTAACAGCCTGGGAATTTTTTAGAATTTTGGGGAGAGATTCCTGGAACGGAATCATATAAATTGATTCATCTTCATTGAATGAGACATGGTTTTTCAAATAAAAGGTCAAAACCAAAGAAAAAGAAAATCGTTTGCCAAAATGAAGTGCCTAAGCCAAGCAAATACTGTGTATTCCAGCTTCTATTGAAGTTAGTGAACGGTACTTCAGTTCTGCAGGACTCATTGTTTCAAATCGACGATCCAAAGAAATCCTGATGGGTTGGCTTGACTTTAGTGTTACATAAAACTTATGATTAGATTTAAATATTCCTCATTAAAGCCTAATTAATGAAGTTTTATAATTCTATTCTTTGTTTATTCAATATTCTGTCATCTATATATTTAAAAAAAACAATTAAAATATTTCTGATGCCCAAAATAATACAGCAATTTTTCAGACTAAAAATTACAAGATGATAGATTATTAAATAAATTATTCTTTAATACTTATTACAAATTATTATACAATTGTGTACTCTCTACTTTATCTCAGGCACTTTTTCATGCATGAATAGGTATGAACTTCAAAGTCATGTGCCTGTCACTTGCTAAGATTATTATTATGCGTTTTTCAACTTTTTTCTCGGGTCAACCCGGTTTTTCATCATCGGCTACAGTCTAAGTCGAGTGACTGATGAGTTAAAGATGTTATGAATTTAATACGATGTTTAAAATCTCTTGTAACGATATCGTAGTAGGCACAAAATTGGGTGAATGGTGTAGGTTGGAGTTTGTCGTCTACCGCTGTTGCCTTTACGCAGCGGCACAGAGCGTTGGAAGTGACAATAATCGCCTATTGATCCATTTTGAAGTTACCATCTGTTACTCCATAGGATTTCAGTTACCTACTTCCTGATGGTCTAGGAAGTTTATTAAAATGCGACAGGTGTTTAATAAAACTGCCTTTTGCGCTCCTGCCAGTACCCTGCTGACTTCTAGATGTTCGAGATGTTTAGTGCATCTTGCGTGCACATTGCCTGTAGCCGAAATCACAATAGTATAAATAGATGCATAATTCACATTTCTCCATGTTGTCTTTAATTCATGCATCTTGCCATGCCCCCTCATGCTTTCTCCGAAGAAGTTCTCGCGTTGGCGTCGCGACAGGGCTTGAGCTTTCCTCTCATGACTTTAATGGCTATGTTGGCGGTATCATAGTTATTGATAGGGTTTTCCATACCAGACAGACATGACAGCGTCATAGCGCCCCTGGAGTCAACGCTGGGGGCCACAGCATGCGGGACGGTCGTGATGGTGAGCTGCATGATGGTCAAGTAAATCTCACAAATCAACAATCTGGCCAGCAAGAACATCTGCGACAAACGGCAGTAGAACGTCAACTGTGTCTGCTGAGGATGCTTTGACTAGCGTAAGCGATTTGCATCCAACAACCTCAACAGAAAAACCGTGGGAGAGTATCAACTGAAATACAAAAATGATAGAAGAATTGTTGCGTCTCTATTACAAAAGCGCAAAGTTTGAGACTAAGCACGAAGGGATAAAGTTTTGGGATGAAGTTCGCTATACAGAGACTTGCTGAGACTATTATGATATTACGTTTTTTTCACTTTTTTCTCGAATGAACCCGGTGTTTCATCATCAATTAGGTGTATGGTGTAGTTTGGAGTTCGTCATTTACCGCTGTTGTCCTTACGCAGCGGTCGAGAGTGTAGGAGGTGCCATTAATCACCTCTGGATGATTTTTTAGAATTACCATCTGTTACTCCATACCGTTTCAGTCGCCTACTTCCTGATGGTCTAGGAAGTTTCTTATAATGCGGCAGGTGTTTAATGAAACCGCATTGTGAACGGCTGCCAGAACTCTACTTACTCCTAGATGTTCAAGTTGTTCAATGCATCTTGTGTGCACATTTTCTGTAGCCAAAATCACAAAAAGATTATTAGATGCATGTTTCACAATCATCCACATTGTCTTTACTTCATGCCTTAGCTCGCTATACTTATGGACCTTGATTGTATAGGTTGCCTGCGAGTTCCGGTTAAATGGACAAGCAATGTCGATGATATAGACTCCTTCATCTTTTTCTCATGCATCACGATGTCGATTGGCTTGGATATAATGATCCGTCGGGATGGTAAGTTCCAAAATAAGATATAGTATTCATTTTATAAAATGGGCACAGGATTGTATCTATAAAAAGGCATCTATTCTGATTAAGAGTCCTAGCTTCAGGGCAAGTTTTTGATGTATAGCGCCTGTTACACCATTATGTCTGTGCCTGTACTCTCTCTGAGCCATCACGCGACAACCATCAATAATGTGCTCGATAGATTCGTTGGTACATCCACACAATCGTCACTTATCAACCACGACTTGATGTAACACGTGCTCGCGATAATTTCTGGTACTGACAACCGGGTCCTAAATCGCTATCACGAATCCCTCCGTTTCCCAAAACAGGAAGCTCTTTTACAGCCAAATATTGCGTTTTTAACTCCATTGCGTTTTTAACGAATCTATAGTTTCTGCTCTGATATTCAAGACTTCCTCTAAGGACAGCTTCAAGGACGTGTAATCGAGATCCAAGTCACAGATGATGTTGTAAAGCACAACATCTCACTCGCTGTTAGAATAGTCTCGCAACTGTATATGTCGTGATATACACAGTTGCTCAACGTCTACAACGCGTCTACCCCCTACGTGTCGTGGTAGAACTACCCTTTCAATCGCCGAATTACTGTTGTACATTCGGTGCTTGTTCATTCCAACGCAGATGGTTCTGTTTATCCTTTCAAGGTCGGTGTTCGACCACTTGATGTGCCCAAAAGAGTACGTGGGGACAGGGAAGGCATAGGTGTTAATAGCCCTGATTTTATAGGCCGAATTAAGAGAACTCTTCAGAGCCAATGTGAGTCTTGTAGTGAAGGTAGTAATTAGGTTTTCCCTAACTATGGTATACTGAATACGCTTAGACGAAAGAATATCCAGATCTTTATATGACACACGAGAGCAATAATTTCGATACTCCTTCCGTCAAGAAGCCACGGAACTTCTGAACTGCTCTTCCCTAGCCCCATCACCCTCTCACTCTCCCTTTCCCCCTCACCCTCCCACTCCCTCACACACACTCTCTCACACTCTCCCTCTGTTAAGACTTACAAGTTCTAATTATTTATCGCCTATTATTTATAGAAAGATAAAAAACTAAGATTTCGTAGATTTTCCGTAATCTATTCAAGAAATAGATTACTCAAGTCTTTTGATTTCCACAACACACATACAAGCGTGTACACACGCGCGGCAGACGAACACCTTCTCTTTAGAAATTTATTTTTACAACTATAGCTCAAGATTCTATCGCTTATAGAAATAAATTCATTTTTCAGGAAGGAGTCTCTCTCTTTCGTTTTGGAATTCGACGAAGTGAATCTCTTTGAGTGCTTTGAATTTTGATTGCCTCTACCCCCCGTATGGTGCCTCGACAATGCCCCAGAAACGAAAATGCTTTAAAATATGTCACTTGTCGAATAACGAAAATTTATGGCAAAAAAAAGAAAAATAGCGGCGCATATGTGAAAGTTTTACGCAAAATTTTCAGTTCCGGTGTGTTGGGGAATTTTTGTGGTTCCATACGAGGATGTTCACTAAAGGCGATCAGAAGACTTTCCTCGTCAGCTGTACGACAATAATACGTACGTACGATGGCAATAAATGTGTGCATAAGAGTATGCAGTCCGAAATTCAAAACATTTTAGATCATGCGGGACTCATATGGGTAGACCAGGCCTGAAAATTTTTTGCTAGATCTGTAAAAAAATTCCGAACGAAATTTCCAAAGCAGATGCGTAGAAAACCGAAAAATTCGGGTCAAGTTTGGCACATTTTCATTATGGACCTAAAATCTCAAGTATATCAATTTAAAGGTTAACATTAAAACGATTCGCTTGAATTGTAATTTTTGAAACTGATAATACTTGGTAAATAGTACATTTTTTTACCTTTGCAAGATACAACAGGAATTTCCAGTTTCTGTAAAAGCCTCCTTATTTTTGATCTGATTTCCGTTGCTCTACGTAGTGCTTTATGGTTAAGAAAGTGTTTCTGACACCAACTTGAAGTTTTATTTTGTTCATAAGCAGAATAAACATTTAAACTAGTTATCAAGTCACCTTCCTCAACTTCAAAAAAGCGATGAGCAACCCGAGCTTTCAAAGATCCTTGTCCACTTGTTGGTCGTACAAACACATTTTGTACTTGGAGCATTGCTACAATCGTTGTTATTTCATCGGAGCATCCCATTTCTCCTAAAAATCAGAATTTTATTCTAATCATAATGTCATCTCATTTTCTATCAATTCAGAATGAACAATGAACAATGGCTAAGTTATAATATTATGCAAATATTTTAAGACAATGCGAGGGGTGGCTCACTCTCGAGTCAGACGACACATTATTTCCCTTATTTCACGCTGACTCGCTCTGACTCGTTTGACTCGTGCACTACCCGGTAAGAAGGTGTGCATTTAAATTAACTGAAACGATTAAGATATGGTCAAACTCACAAAGCTTTGAATTTAACACAATGTGATTTTCTACCGCTCACGTATCAATTAATTTCAACCTAAAAAATTTGCATTACATTTGACTCCAAAACCATATTGTTTTTTTTCATTGTCTAAATCATTTTAATTCACTCCAATGCAAAATAATATACATATATTCTGACAATAAATTACTAATTACCTGATACAATCACGCACTTGGCAAAAATAGGCTCCAATGGCATTTCAGCAATTGTTAATCCTAAAGGATTGGTCAATTCTCCGTTATTATTGATCGCACCTAATGCGTACAACAATTCTAAGCCTGCGAGGAGATTTTTACTGGGCGGTGAGGATGGAAAGTTAAATCTTAACACGTTGTCAATTCCTAAGGCCTTAAGTTGTAAAATAGCAGGTGATAAGTCAGTACGCTGCATTTGTGGTGACGTTGAATCATGTAATTCGTTATAAGCTCCTTCAGTGTATAGTCTGTATAAACTCACAGCAGAATTTTAATTTGTAGCAAGCATTAACAAAAGACCTAAAACTTCACATTCAAAAGCGAAATCGATCATTCTGGAGATAAGTCTCAGTGTCTTACCTGTATGCTTTTCCCGATCTAATGCGACCAGCACGGCCTGCTCTTTGATCTGCCGAAGCCTTGGAAATAGGAGCCACTATAAGACTATTGGTTTGAGTGTCCACTTCAAACCACGGCAGTTTGACAAAACCACTATCGATTACTGAAAATAATAATACAACAGTACATCCAACTATGACAGAATTCATGCAAGTTTAAAAGATTCAACACCTTAGTTTGCATTCGTCTTACAAGGAGAGGTCGTTAGATGCGGAACATCCATTTGACTGCAGCTTTAGAGGGTGAAAGTACATACAAATTCTATAGATACGTATTTTTTCTCTCTTTTTTTTTTCTTTTCCTTAGTTTCCGAGATATTGAGGTTTAAGTATTCACGTTCGAGCGCTTCCACTACTGTAATGTCGTTCCAAATTCAATCGCAATATTTGCAATTCAAATGAGTCACCTAGCAATATGGTGTACAAAATAGACGTTCATAAACCTCAACGGCAAAGAAGGCGTTTATGATTTTTTTCTTTTGATAAAATGAAAGATGACTTATCCGAAATGCATTTTGGCATCCGGCGCCTAAATTGAATTTGGGACGGCAGTGTAGAGCCCGGACCCCGGATTCAGCGCAGTGTTATGGGGCAAAAAATTACCTGTGGAAAAATGAATTTTTAGCCTACACTTTTCACCCGATTTGGACTTTTTTTTAATGCAAGCTCATTTAATATTGAAAAGCTTTTTGGGTTCAGATTTTCGGCTGAAAGGATTTCAAAAATTGTTTATTTAACAACAATGTTCAAATTTGTTTAACTTTTCAGAAGCGCAATTTTCAAAAAGATTTTTATATTTATTAAAAAAGATCTTAAATCAGTTCAACAGCTATGTGACAATAATTTCCACTAGATAAGCATAAACTAAAATAATCGTTAATAATGTTGTGATCAAATTATTGAACAAAATCATGTTTCGGAATTCGGAATGTTTAGCTCATTGAAATCCATAGTTTTGGTACAAAATGTGAGAGAAATTGATGTTCGATTAAGATTAATTAAAAATAAATGCGATTTGGCAATTATTTAAAGAAGTTTTCATGAGCAAATGCTCAGTTCGACTATTTCTCAATGAATAGGCTTAATTTTTACTAGCGGAATCAAATAAAAATATCGTTTCGATTACTCTTTGCTGTAATTGACAAGAATTGTTAATTATACAGGCCGACAAAATTTGTACCTTAAGACCGGACTGGGTGACCCCGAAAGAATTTGATGACCTAAAAACGAATTAGTTGTTCAATTTTTTCCTATACGAGCAGCGATTTTTTTGTGCTTATAACCACTTATGTCACCGCTTAGTACTGCTTTTTGCCTTTCATTCCCATTTTAGATCATCCCGGACCAATATTTTTTCTCAGAGATATGGCACAACATTGTTTTAGATATAGCTGAAAATGGCCATTTTTGCACATTTAGATTAGGATATCTCGAAATCCTGACGTACAAGAAAAATTTGGACAACGGATTCGTTTTTAGGACAACGAATCCCTTCGGGGTCACCTAGTCCGGTCTAATATATTCTTCTACAGTTTATAATGCCTTGATAAGGACTTGATATCAAGGCAAAACATGTCGGCTATCAATGAAATTTTGTTTTGAACATGAAAAAACGAGTACAGGCCTCAACCCGAGGCAGCCGCTTAGCAAGCAGCCAAGCTGCCACTGGATTACTGCACCGACACACCATTCATTACAAAACACGAGCATATAAGCTGCATGGATATTTTCAAATAAAATTTTCTCCTAAACCGCTGACCGTGCTTTAAGTACACTCGAACCCCCATAAAAGCTCTTCCGGTTTACGCCTTCCTAGAACTGCTGTCCGACTGCTGGCCCCCGCAGTTTCTTAGCGGTCGGGGCGAGAGACGGTGTTCAACCAAGCGTGAAATGCCAGCAGCGTATAGATAAAGGCGCAGTGCGCGTATACTCAGGTTCTAACTCACGTTCGAAGATGGCGTAATATTAGGAAATGGTTCACACGTCTAGACTGTTTACGTTTCGAGGGATCTGGTTTAGGCCCAAGGCCAGTGCGAAGTAACTCCCGAAACTGAGCTTATATCGGGATTTGAGTGTACTCAGTATCATAATCTACTGGTCAGCTTAAGTAACGTAGAACTCCAATGCACAGCCTGAAACACCATAGAACTCTACTGCGCAGCCGTAAGAGTTGTAGAGGTCTACTGCGCAGCTTTAAGTACAGTGGAACAGTACTGCGCGGATATAAGGGCCGGAGAACTCCACTGCGCAGCCTCAAATACAGCAGAACTCTTCTGCACTGTCAAGGGATTAAAAGATCTTGCTTAAAAACATTTAAGGATATAAAAGAAGCAAAAAATGTATGCCAGGATAGAAATGTGTGGCGAAAAATTGTTTATAAGGACAAAAAGTGCACGATGTAGAGTGATAGTATTCTTATAGATGCCTGAAACAAGTGATTGCTGGATACTCATGTGATCAGGTGGAAGTTTTGGTTAGTGGTTATTATGGTGCCTCAAATAAAAAAGTTTTTTCGATTTGTGGTGAAAACACCCAAAAGGCTTTCATTTGGTGCAAAAACTACTACGAATTTTTCTCAAGCTTTTAAGATAACGGCAAGTACGTTCTCACGAGGGTTAAACCACCCCCAAACGTAAAAAATCGTATTTTCTAAAATAGTGTGTTAACAAATTTTTTTCCTCAAATATTGATTAATTAATTCCTCAAAACAGACCCTGAAAAAAGTAATAATTTAAATAACTATAGCAAAGTTGAAAACACACCCTTAGACATATAATGTGTGTATGTATGTATCTTCATTTCCCCTAAGAATACAAAGTTTTATGGCAAGGGTAAGCCACTATTATAAAATAGAAATATGAAGATAAAACTAGAAGATAGAAATGTATGTACAAAAGGTTGAATTCATTGTGGTTAAGCTTCTCAGTGCTCATTCAAATAAAGAAGAGGCGCTGATTTTCAAAAGAGTATTTATAAAATTATATATCGTGCGGAGAGTCGCTGGATCTACATTTGACAATAGAAGATGTAGATTATTCTCGTTCATCGTCCGTATGTTACGCAAATAGTGAGTTCTAATAGACGAGTAAATTGGATATTTGGTGAAAATTTGCAGGAATTCCTTTTTCGCGCAAATTACATAACGGACATACTTGTTGCGTATCAATAACAGTTGTATCAAAATTTGAGGTCAGCTTGATGATGAACCTGGAAGAAGTTCTAAGCTGAGTGGAGATGCGTTTAAAACGAAACCGGGCTTTCGATAGCAGATGCTGTTGAGGTAATGGATCATTGTGAAATATTCTTTTATATATGTAGCTAAAATTGATATTTGCTAGTCTTAGTAGATCCTTTGAGAACATGTGATCACGATATCTATCAGCTAAGTCATCAATCTGACCTTTAAGGGTGGTACCATTTAGATCTAGTAAATTATGGTTCATGTCCGCACCTTCGAGGCATCTTATAAGATGACCTAGCCAGTTTTGTTTGAAATTTTTACCGTTGGCGGTTTGAACCAATTTTTGAATACAAATTTTGGGGTAGCGCATACAATAAAGTGTTCTTCACAACCGATTCCTGGATTTTGATAATAGAAGGCCAGGAGAAACATTTAGATCGAATTAAAATGTTTTAAACCGAGGCTGAGGCCAAGTTGGCTCTACTACCTGCGGCATATACCGCTAAAGTGAAAACTTCTGATCTTCATAAAATCGTACCAAGATAATCAAAACAAGAAATAATCTCTAGCTTACTTCCATCGTTTTTAAAATTGCATCAATTTCATCGTATTTCAATTATGTTGCAATATTCCTGCAGGGCATCAAGTTTCCTCATTGCATAAATTTTAGATACGGCTAAGATAATTAGGTCATCTGTGCAGATCAAAACAAAAATATCATTATCGCCCATAATTCTGAGACCGGCCAGACCTTTTCTCCTAAAAAGATCTCAGTATCAGAGGTTAAGAAGTTAAATATCATAGGACTCAATATTTCTCTTTGTAGGACACCCTCCGTAATCGGCGAGTCATCTGAGAGTTCATCGCCCACATTTACACGGGTTAAAGCTCCCTCATACAAATTTTTCAGAATTCTAATCATTTTCAAGCTAACACCTGAGTCATAAAGTTTTGTTCAAATGAGGGCATGGTTGACCAATGGAAACGCCCGTGAGAAATCAACTACATAGCATAGAAGTGCTTATCTTCTATTTGTAGATATATTTGTGAAATAGCGGCCAAAGTGAAGATATTATCAACACAACCCCTATTCCGGCGAACACCTGCTTGTGCTTCCGGTATAATGTGAAAGATCGATTCTCATTTTTCTAATCTAGCTAGGAGGATTTGCGTAATAATTTTTGGGAGTGAGTTTAGGAGAGCTATAGGCCTAAAGTTATTGGGGTGACTGGGGTCATTAACTGGGCTGTCAATAACCCTCTCAAAGCCCACAAGAATATTAGTTGAAGAATATGTCTATTGTTTGACCGACTGAGACAGGAGAACAACAAGAGGATACTGTGACGGCAAGGTGATCAGAGATAGGTGTAGAGTGATCCACCTTCAGGTCATTAAGTAAATCCAATGCCTCAGAATTACACCATACCAGATCATTGGTGCTCTTCCCCCTTGCATTAATGAATGTAAAATTTGCTGGATTGTCACTCCGCGATCTACCGTTTAATAAATAAAATTCCTCTTCCTCTATCAGCTCCACCAGTCCTAGCCCTCACTTATTGTGTAAAGCATCTTGGCTATCCCGATGGATACAAAAATTCGTGTGAGGAAGCATGTCAGAAGGACCCTGACCCAAACAACATACTCTTGAATTAAAATCGCTATAAATAATGGTAGCAAAGCTATTAAATTTGTCTGATAGAGCACATAGAGTTTCTTCGGATAATTTAAAAAAACACTAGTGTCAACGGTTGGGTTAAAGTAACAAATTCCCAAAATAAAATTTATTTCATTTGTACTGGTAATTCGAATTAAAATCCAAAATTCCGTTTTATCAATGAGCCCACACTTTAAATAGGATTCGTTAATAAGAAGAGCCAGGCCACCGCTTGCTCTACCTCTTGATTTTTCATTCAAGGCGTTGGAGAACAAATAATGACTGTCATATATAGCAAGTAGATTTTTTGGCATTTGAGTAAGCCAGGTTTCAACAATACCTATAATATCAAAGTTTTCAAAATTATTACAGGAATTTAAAAATCTTACGTAGGTAACCAGAACAATTCCAGAACAGGAAGTTTGAGGTGCTAGTATCCAGTCCCGATGAATCCAGGTTAACCTGTTTTTTACGTGTTTTTTGTTTTGACGCCTGTACGAAGGAGGCTGATTTAGAGAGTCCGTCTGAGAAAGGAAGCATTAAGAAGAAGCATTAAGGCCGCATTCTCTGGCTTTTTCAGATATGGAAGCAGAGTTTTCCTTTCCATCTCAACTTTTTCCGTATGATCCTCCGAGATGCTAATTCCAGAACCATGAAGTTTCTTTAATTGGGCTAGTATGAATTTTTTTTCTTTGAATGTACGCAGCTAAGTCAAGAAAGGGCGGAGCTCATGAGATTTATCTCGCTTTTTGCCGCATAAACATCTAACGGATTTGACTTGATCTGTGTGTAAATCGATATAAAGATGGTATCTGAATATCCCACAAGCAACATTCACCAGATTTTTATCATCCTCTTCGAGAAGTCCAAACATGATCAAGTTATTGTTTCTGAGAGCTCTGTCCATTGCCCCGATTCTTAGGTCCTGTTCTAAAAATATATTTTCATATTTCTCTTGCTCTTTTTTGAGTTCTTTGTTTTCTATTGTCAGTTGATCAACTTTATTGTGGAGAATGAAAGCGAGGTCTACAGACACCTACATTCCTGCCTTAAGCGCTCAAATTTGTCCTCAGTCATTTCCGTAGTCATTCTGCCAATATAAATACGAAAAACACTACATTTTAGGAGAATGCACGATCAAACACGAACACTGGCTAGAAATACGTAATCACTACGTTTCAAGAAAATGCGTGAGCGAATACGAGCGTTACTGTTTTTAGTCACTATTCGTTTGGCATAGTTCGTACTGCATTTAAAATGTAATTGTATGTAAGGAAATGCCTAACAATCTGACTTGTAACAGAGTCCTGCACGGTCAGAGAAATGAAAGCCCAACCCGGACCGTGGGCTTTAAACGCTGGGTTCAGTGTGATACAAAGCGAAACAAGAGACTGCTATTACACCCAGCCTGGCTTGAATTGTTTTTCCTTTGAATATGATTGAAAAGACATTTTTCATGAATAATTGTACTTTTTAGCGACATAACTTTTATTAAAAATAATTATGATTATAACTTTATTAATTTCAATCCTGGTTAATTTTTAGGTAATTAACTATTAGAAAATCTTATTGAAATACTGTTGATTATTATCAATACTATTCTTACACTGAGAAAAATTTTCATGCAACAGAATATTGTATTGCCCTTTGAAGTGTTACCATTTCTTTTGAAATCCTATAAATCCCTCATATCTTGTGAAATCCATAGTAATACCACAAAAATCGAAAAAATCCTGTAAAACATCTTACAATCCATTGAAATCCACTGAAATCTATTAAAAACCCCCGAATTCTGTCCAAATCCCTTGAAATCTATAGACATTTCTTACAATCTCATGGAATCTTTTAATTTCTTTTGACATTCTATGAATACCTCAAATATTGTAAAATTCATTGAAATCTTCGAAATGCCATAGCAATTTTCAAATCTCTTGAAGTTTTCTATAATCATACGAAATTTTTTGAAATCTTCGAAATTCCTTGATTACTTTGACACCCTTTCAAAATGCCTTGAAATTTTTGAAATCCCGAAATCCCTTGGAATTTTGTAAAATATCCTGACATCTTTTAAATCTCTTGGAAACCATTAAAATTTTTTAAATCTTTGAAGTTCTTGTGAATCATATAAAATCGCGTGTTAAAACCCCTACAAATCCTTTGACATACTTTGAAATCCCGTGAATTATCTTAAAATGTGTAATATCACTTCAAAATTTCTTTTGAAAACTTTGAAATCTCTTGAAATCTTTTGCAATCATTTGAAATCTTGAAATATTTTGAAAGTTCGATCTTTGAGATGGTGGATATGTTATTCTAGCCAAGCAGCGAAGAAGTTTGAAAATATGTTTAAAGGTGAAGAGAAAAAATACTAGCATAAGTGTAATTTTTTGCAAAATAGTAGTAAAATAGTTGCAACATTGAAAAAGTGAAAAGTGTTACGTATTTTTTGAACAGCCCTTTATTGATTTCTGTACCTGAACAACTTTTTTAAAAATAATTAGAGAATTTTCCTTTTTACCTTTTTTACATAGATTGGCTGGAAAATATAATTTTTTACTTTTATGACATTTTTTCGGATTAAAACAAAAACTATGCGTCTTATAAAAAAACGGTCTGAAGAAAATTTATAGAACTTTTCAAGATGAATAATTATGCTCCTCAACATTTTGTTCATATCTCGTGTCGTTTGTCTCCAAAGTTCCCGTTTCGATTTTGCATTAGAAATTTTTTATGGATAAAACCAGAACCGGTGATCCAGAATGGCTGGTTAACGAATTCGTCCTTTCTTTCCAAGACGTAGAAGAAAGTGTGCCAAAGTACAGTTCAGTCCAATAATTTTTTCAAAGCTATCATGCCTACAGACTACTTACAGGCTACGGACATACACCACTGTAAAACCCGTTTTTTCTGACTCAGAGGTTCTCAAAACGTTGAGATTTGATGAAAACTGGCGATGTCAGATTTTACATAAAATTAATACTTTCTGATTTAGGATAAGAATGTAAAAAATCAATTCAGGAGCTCTTTACAGTTTTTAATGTAGACATTTCTTGAATTTTAAGCAGATTAATTACTGAAACAACCATAATTCTTTCTTTCGCCTGGGCATTCTAACCTAACCTGCCAAAAGACTTAGTAAACTAAGTGGCGCTTCCCCGTAAAAATGTTAGAGTCCTCCGTGCGTCTTAAAGTGCACCTAAAGTATTTTCGTACCTTGCTTGTAGACCTCTGCGTTGCAACCGCGAGCCAGTCCGCGTGACTCGCGAATAATGAAATTACGTCTCATGTTTAATGTTAGTTTAAAGGAACATGTACGGCGTAGAGCAGTGAGCATGGGGCCATATAGCGCAATCGTATACTCCGGCAAAGTGCACTTTCTCTGTCTAGGCTGGTGAAGAACCTATCCACCAAAAATGACCTGCTTTGCTTATCCAAAACACACACGAGAAAGCGAGGAAACCATACTCGTGTTGCATAAACTTGTTTTAGTTATTTTTGAAAATCCATAGCGAACGAACCCGATGCATTAGAGACTTTGTGAAGGGGTTAAATGAATGCTCAAACTTTGTACTTCAAGATGAAAATAACAAATAATGTGAGAAAAATGGAACTGAAGTTCTGTTTTGGTTTTTGGGAAATCATACTCGCACCCATGTACAAAGTTTAAACATTAACTTGAGGCTTTTACAAAGCCTCGAACGCATCCGGTTTGTTCGCAATGAATTTTGCAATATTACCAAATGCACGTTTTTTGGCACGTTTGACAACGTTCCGCCCTAACACTACAGCCAATTCACTATTTCCGAATTCGATTTCGCATTCTATGTTGAGGAAGTTTTTTTTCAATACATCCCTACTGACTATGTGCGTTACTCACACGACTGAAGAAACAATGAATGTGTTCCGTATGCGTATAATATTGTTATTATATAACCAAAAAATTCCAAAGCGCTTCACTTGGTAGCGCTCATAGATTGTATGTGCAGTAGTGTCACTGACACATGCAATGTAGCAATGTTACGCACAGAATCAATAGGAAATACGATTCTTTTACGCTTTGGTGGTAGTCTAACCCTCGTGTGAACGTACTTGCCTTTATCCATAAAATTACAAAAAATGCATAGTTGCTTTTACACCAAATGACAGATTTTTGGGGGGTATCCCCGCAAATCAACGAAACTTTTTATTAAAGCCACCCTAGTGAGGATACTAGAGTTTTTTTGAGTTCTCGAGCAAATAATCTCATTTCCCAAGAAACAATGCATCTGTCAGTTTAGACCATCATCCCGAAATTAATTTATTCTTTTTTAGCATCATTTTGGGGTCCAGGACGAATATTACAATTATCATAACTTATTTTAGTTATAGAATACATAGATATCATAATCGAAATGGGGACAAATGTACACTTTAAGTCAGGTATGCGTATAATTTTTGAAAAAATTTACCGTAAACGACGTTTGGTATGGTAATAGATGTCTCTGCGATGTTTGTTGCAACAATGACCTTACGAGTATCTTTAGGAGCCTTCCAGAATACTTTCAGTTGCTCTGAATTTGGAAGCGAACCATACATTGCTAGTGGCATCAGTTTCTCTAAGATGAAAAATATATATTAGTTTTTAATAAAAGTATGATTGGAGAAAACAAACACGATAATTATGGATGTCTGCCAGGAAAGGGCCCAATTAGTTGCTATGCAGTAACGCACACAGTCATGTATAAAAATAAATTCTCCACATTTTTCACAGCAATTTTATTTACTTTAACAATTAATTGTACTAGCATTTCAAGAAAATTGCAGTTGAAGTTTTCGAGTGCTGTATCAGCACTTGGCTTCCTCATTATGAATAATTACCAAATCAGCAAATAGCTATGTCATTAAGGATTGATGATTTTTTTGAATATTTAATATGTAATCAAGTTTGTACACAGTACAGGCATGAGTATGTGTACGCATTAGACGATTTGCAGGTAAGACATTTTCGATGAAAACTAGTAGGAAATAATGTGCTGGGGGACAAAATTTTCGATACTTTTTTCAATGGTTGGCTGAATGTAGAAAAGCATTAGGATAAATTTGATAAAATTCATGACGGCATTTTAAAGTGTAAGCTTTAAAATGAGATCAATTAACATCAAATATCTTTGATAAGTATAGGGTATTAGAAAAAAATGTGTCATCATGTTTTTATCCCTGCGAAACTCCGTGAACATGCAGTGAAGCAGGACCGATTTGGACGTAGTAAGTAACAGAGTTTTTTCCCGACTTCACTAAGATGGCCATATTCCGTGTGCAACGCGAGAGCAAACCCTCCTAATTCTCACCAGTGATGAGTGCGCATGAGCAGCTGACCACGCATGCGCGGTACTTCTTTATTACTACTTCCGGTAGTAATAGAGCTTCTGGAGGAAATATACAAAAGCACAGCGCATGTGTAGAGATACCAACTTTATGCTTGAGCATAAAAGCATAAATTTTCAAAAGTTATCAAAGGGCTAAAAGTCTTATATTTCTGACATCCCTGACACTTGGGCGTTCCAAAATAAACAAGCATAAAAAAGCATAATTCGCCCAAAATAGCAGCATAATACGATTTGAGCATAAATGCCGCATAACTGGACTTCAGGGATACTTATTCTGCAAAAAAATGTACTTTAAAGTCTGTTTCCGCTCGTTTCAACTTTACAACTTTCAAATTTTCGCGCGCCGGTCTTTTGTTCGTGAGTTGGAGGGGTGGAAGTCGCTGGTCGCTTGCGGTCTTTACCGCTCTGGGAGTTTGGCGCATTCCCAGCCGTGGGACTCCGATGCTGTTTCGAAGTT
>JAUMHM010000083.1:53664685-53676227 GCA_032362435.1 Melikaiella ostensackeni
CAAAAAGTTCACAAATCAAAAATAGACTTCGAAACTACCCACTTTTACGGCTCATTAGAGACAAATGTACAATAAATTTACAAAAGAAAGAAAAAAGAGGGAGATATTTTTCGATTTTTTAAAAATTCATTTGGAGTTTTTATCAATTTACTTCAATTCTGTTGAAGGAATTTTGTTCAATTCACTCATATTCTTATGAATTTCATCAAAGTCTCTTGATTCCCTTGAATTCTTCTAAATTCACTCCAATTCTATTGAAATTAATATTGATTTTTGAATTTTTGTTAATTCATTTGAATTTACCCTGAATTCCTTTGAATTTAACTTGATTTTCTTTTGAATTATTATGAATTTATCCTTAATTCCTTAAAATTCACTTGGACTTCTTATCAATTTTATCGAATTGTTTTGAATTCTATCAAACATCAAGTCACATTATTAATCAATGCACATTAGTCACTTTTTGGGTTAGAAATTAGTCACATTTGTCACATTTTCGGTTTAAATAGGTCACATTTTTTAACCTTTTCAAGTAAATTAGGCTGTGACAGCCATGCATATCGAAATTAAAATTTATTTCCTCCCAAAATTTTAGAATTCACATTTTTTTTTACAAAAAACTACGACTGAGAAAATATTGTACATTACTTGAAAGCTTTGAAATAGAAAGAAGGTATACAATAAAATTAATATTTTATGGAGTTTTTTTTACTGTAAATCAAATTTTGATAGATAAACGTACATGAAACTTTAAGTAATTCTGTTTAAATTTATAGCGAAAATTAATATCAGAAAAGAATATAAGTTAAAAATACCAAAGCAACTAAAGACTTTCTAAAATATCGTCAATTTAACCATAACAAACAATTTGGCAGCTGTATAAAATTGGCGGGAAGTTTTAGCGCTTTGAATTTTTAATTAAACCATGAAATTGATCAAATTGTTTAGTGGCACCAACTCTATAAAGCATAAAAAATTCTCCATGATTCCCTGTGACGTAAACAACGTAGTCATTTCCGTTATTTTAATAATTTAATAGTTAAAAATAGTTCAAAATATTTATTTAATCTATACATAAGTTTCTACATGTTTTTGTGGATTTTAAACAATCAAAAGTGAGTTGATTTTGTTTTCACGATCTTGTATAGGTTAGGTTTCTCATAAAATTTTCTATGTACTTTAATTTCAATTTTTACGCATATAATGATTGAAAACCTTGAAATAACGATAAATTTATCTATAAATAATTACCTATTTACTATAGATAAAAGTAGGGAGATACAATTCCATTCCGAATGAAAAATTTCCAAGTTTTGCTATTGACCAAGCTTTTGCTATTGAGTATTTTAACGTGACGTCACGCCCCGTCGGTAAAATGAATTTTTTCGTGCTCGGTTCTCCGTGGTCGGCAGGCTAACATTGTTGACATACACAATTACAGAGAAAATATTTTTTATCGCGTAAGTAGTCAAAATTTCGTCGTGGTATGTTTTCGCAAGTGTAGAAATTGTTTTCACAATTTTATGTTAATGTATTGTCGATCGACGACTATTAGATCGCAAACGAAAAACATAATGAATCAAATATGAGGTTAGGTTGCCCTGGATATTTAGACACTCTAACCTCAAATTTTAGACATAATGTTTTTTGTTTAATCTAGTAGTGGTCGATCGACGATACATAAATGTAAAATTGTGAAAATAATATCTACACTTCAGAAAAAATCACGACGACGGAATTTTCACATCTTTCACGCTAAAAAATATTCTTTTCCGTAATTGCCTATGTCAGCAATGTTAGCCTGCCGATCACGGGGTAACGAGCACGAAGAAACTGATCTTACCGACAGGGCGTGACGTCACATTAAAATACTCAATTCTCTCAAGGGAAAATGTTTTTTAAATTCAATTTGTGCCTAATTTATTTGCCAAATATTTGCAATAACTTACAACTAAGTTTTTTGTTTGAGCTTCGCACTGTAGAAATCCCAAGTAAATTTCCTTCTCGATTTTTAAAATTTTCCTATTAGAAACTCTGCAATTTTATGAATATATCTTGTGTGTGAATTTGTGGGGATTGGTAAAGGAGTTTCACAATAATACCTGAATATTACGAGAAAAATGTAATATTCTGTGTGTGAATTTACACTGTCATTTATTTTAGTCATACTCGTATTACATTTCTTTATAATTTTAGATAGAATTTTTTAGTGTGGATACAGACCTTGGAAAAGTACAGAAAGTATCTGAGAGAGGAAAATATGTCCGAACCTATATCTGAAATTTCTACCGAGATAGAAAAGGTGGAAAATCGTGGAAACGTAGTATCGCTAGGAGAAATATATACATGTAAATGTATTTAAAGAAATTTATCATATCGTTTCGCCTCATAAATCATCCCATCTTGGTGTATATTTATTTACGAGAGAAAGATTTACGCATACGGTCGACAAAAGCTGTACATTGAATGGGAAATTTATCGTCTCACATGACGAGCATCGAGGGTCATATAACTTTTGATCGAAACTGATTGACGTTTTATCATTAATGGGGCAGTTTCAAAATTGCCATGATTTCATCCAAAAAGCGATTTAAAACTACGAGGATTGCTATTTTTCTTCATTTGTTCGTCATTTTTGAGATTTGAATTTTATATAAGAATAATTGACAATTTTGAAAGCTTCATAATTTAGATTTCCTGGTAGAAATTTCTTATAGAAAGTTCTTTCCAAAGCTATCTAATCGTTTCCATTTCTTTCCAAAACTTCTGGAGATCTGCATCCGATTCTTTCCGAAAATTTCTGATGAAAAAATCAATATAACGTTTCAAGCAAAAATGGTGTTAATTTCATTTATAATTGATTTATAAACTATCTGCACTAACTTGAATTTTTTGGTCAAAGTTTATCAAAATTTTTTATAGAAACGGAAAGCTTCGGATGCAGATCTCGGAAAGAATCTGAAAGAAAATAATACACAAGTCTATCCGAAATTTCCTCTCAGAAATTTTCTAGTATATAATTTTATAACTTCAATATTTATAAATTATTCTTTGATACAGGGGAGAGTTGAAAATAAAAACGGAAAATTTTGAAAATTGCCTGGTAAAAACTAGAATAACTTTCTCGGATTTGGAAGCGAGTATCTAGTTGGTTTCTCGTTCTCTTTTCTTGAAGGAGAACACGATGAGAATGAGGGTGCGAGAGGTTATTTCAGCATCTCTATTCTGTGGTCCAACCGACAAGAACTCCCAGAGCATCTTGGCTCTGGAATTGTCTTAGCACGAGGACAAAACAAGCACGACACTTTCACAGGACAATTCTACCACCGGGTCTTTCTTAGAGTCCAGATAATTGTGTAATGCAATTTTGTACTTTGGAGAGTTATGATGAAACGTGGAAACTGTGATTTATACGAAGTGACTACTTGTAAATTATCTCGCGAACACAAGAAATGTATTAGGTGTCCTGAAACTTTGTTCCCAGGGCAAATTTCGGAAACAGTTCCGTTTTCTATTCTTGCAACTCAATTATTTCAGCAAAAGTCACAACCTTTGTAAACGTTCTATTCAGAGAATGTGAGATAATTTAGCAAATATGAGTGTAAAACTGATTTTTCATGCTTTTTTGCTCTGAAGTGTTCAGAAAATTTCGATTTGCCTTGAGGACCTTTATCAACAATCACAGTAATCATAGAACGAAAGGAGGTTTTGTCGATTGAAGCTTTTTTCCTGATTATTTTTCTTCTTCGAACAGCGAGGGAAATCCTTCGTGGTACTTCAGGGATTTGTCTTGCTTGGAAAATCGAAAGCTTTCAAACTTGAAGGCATCTAAATACTTTAAAAAATTACATTTATCAAAACAAGATGGCTCAAATTGAAGATTTTGTTTTCCGTAGGGTCTAATATATAATCACAATTGAAGTACTAACATTTTTCAATCAGTCAGGAATGGTTGTGGTAGAAATTGTTGAATGAGATATGCCTCGCAGGAAGTTGGGTTGGTATCAATTAGATTCGAATTTGCGAACCACAAACCGCTGGGGCAGGTTGGCATCGAGTGACATTTCCGTAGATAACGTTAAATATTAAGCGCTTCTCTCGTGTCGAGTTAAACCAACTCGAGTGAAATTGATTCGCCGCACGTCCGTTATATATCGCAGAGCAGAGCTTATATTGGGCGGAAAAGCATTTCACTGTTAAAATTTAAGCCTTCTGAGGCCGTCGTGGTCTCCCATAACTCTTCTGGTGCTGTGGTTACTGCTCCAAGTTCCATGGGGGGTGGCTGACATTGGAGGCTTTCAGCCGCAAATAAATCCTGCCAATCGATACCAATACGTAATTGCCAGTTGTACGGTGGTTACCCTTATTGCATTGGGGCCTCACAAAACCCAAGAGCTGTGCTAACTTTCCTCTTAAGTTACAATATCCATTTATCGCATTTTAATAATTCGTTACAAATTAAACGAGAACCTCGAATTAATCTCTCTATCGATAATTGTGAGATTATATTACACTGTAAGACCCCTTCATAGCAAAATCCCTACAGATACAAATTCACTGGGAATTCTCTAAATATTTTCAGATTTTCAGGCGCGGTCCAGCTTCTGAGATTTTCTCTACGAGTACCCTGGTAGCACTTTTTAAAGATCCAAGTAGCCGTCATAAATTTTCTGAAGGCGCATAAACTTGTTTTTGTAAATATAACCCAAATTTTCCTGAATAGCAAGGAATTACAGAGGCTGCCTTGAAAGAGGAGGCCGCACTCCATCTGGCTAGCGAACCAGGTAGAAAGGATTCTTTTGTAGTAAAGTTGCAGTGCAGTGGCCAGATGTAAGAGCTTCGAAACTATTTTTTTTCCAATTTCCCCACTAGAGATTCGAAAGTTGGAAAAGTAGAATCTACGTATCTTTACAATCAAAATGGCCATTTTCAGCCATATTTGAAGCAATATCACGTGAGCAGCGATTTTTTTCTCTTAAAATTGCTAACGCCATCGATTAGCACTTCCTTTTATCTTTCATTTCCGGATCCAATATGGCAGACTAAAAATTTAAGAAATATTTGGTTTTGCAGAAAACTTAGTGTGTTAAGGTTTTTGAGATTGCTGAATTGCTGAAAATTTTGAAGATTCTTTTGATTCTCTTGATCATGAATCTATATTATTTGATCAAAATAGTCTGGATGATCTTTTGCATGACTTAAATCTCCCAAAGAATTCAGATGAATTATTAGCAACGAGGCTAAAAGAAAGGAATGTGCTGTCTCCTGGAACTAAAGTCTCCATATATCGAAAGAGAGAAGAATTTTGAAAATATTTTGCAAAGAGAGAATCCCTTGTATATTGTAATAATATTCACGGATGAATGAATGAATTTATCCCTGGGCTATACACTCCAACTAATTTTTGGCTTTTTATTGATTCTTCTAATATCAGTCTCAAAGCTGTTCTACTTCATAATGGCAATGAATATTCCGCTGTTGTTCTCGCCCACTTTACCACGTTAAAAGAATCACATAAAAGTATAAAACTTCTTCTTGATAAGACAAAGTACTTTGAGCATGATTGGCTTATTTGTGGTGACCTTAAAATGATGAATTTACTATTAGGTCAGCAATCAGGATTCACAAAACATCCCTGCTTCCTTTGCGAATAGGACAGTCGTGCACGACATGAGCACTGGACAAAAAAAGTTGGCCACCTAAAACTGAATTAGCAGTTGGATCAAAAATATTATAAATGCTAACCTCGTTGATCTAAAAAAAATATTGTTGTTGACACTTCACATAAAACTTGGATTAATGAAGCAATTTGTCAAGGCGTTGGGTGTGAATGGCCAATGTTTCAAATACTTACATTCAAAATTTCCCAAATTATCTGATGTCAAGGTAAGAGAAGGAATATTTGTCGGTCCTGACATAAGAGCTTCAATGAAAGATGAAAATTTTAGTAAAACAATGACGACTAAGAAAAAGAAAGTATGGGTAAGTTTCAAAGGGGTAACCAAAAACTTTTTAGGTAACAACCGCTACTCTAAATATAAAAAATTGTATCTACTATGCTAGTAAAAACAGCTGCAAATCATTAAAAAGATTTTTTGATGAAAAAGCATATCGTTTTCACAAGAAAAGAAGTATATCTTAAAATTTTGTTCCGCCATATTGGATCCGTTTTGTACCATAGCATTCAGCCCCAATGCGAAATAAAAAAATATTTCACTCAGCCTTCAGCAGTCTTACGGTGTCCTTACTTGATTAATAGTTGTGTTGTTTAAAAATACTGAAATATGTGTCCAATATATTTCAATCGAAGTTTTTTTTGAGGTATTTCATCAGTTCTTTTCAGAGCTATATTTTCTTCGATTACAAGTTTTCTAAGTTGTTTAATCCGTATATCTTGAAATTTTGTTCCGCTATATTGGATCCGCCATCTCGAATTTTGCAAATCTGAGCTCAAATTTGGATTCAGCAATCTCAAAAAGTTGAAGTAACTAAGTCTTGTACAAATTGAAGAGTTTCTTGAATTTTTGGTCGACCACATTGGATCCGCCATCTTGAATTTTGCAAATCTGAGTTCGAATTCGGATTCCGAAATCTCAAAAACCTTAAGACACTAAGTCTTGTACAAAGTCAAGAATTGCTTAAAGTTGTGGGCCGCAATATTGAACCCGCCATCTTGCATTTTGAAAATCTGAGCTGAAATTCAGATTTAGCAAACTGAAAATGTGACATATCTCGGAGAATAAGAATTGTTCGGTTTGATTAAAAATGGATATAGAAGGCAAAAAAGAGTACTAAACGATGGCGTAAGTAGTTTTTAGGAAAAAAAAACGCTGCTCGCGTGATATTGTTTTAAATATGGCTGAAAATGACCATTTTTCCACTTTTAGATTAGGATATCTCTTAATTCTGACGTATAGGAAAAATTTAGACAGCGGATTTGCTTTTGGGACATCAAAGTCCTTCGGGGTCAACTAGTCCAGTCTTTGGGTACAAAATATTGTTAATTTTTGTCGGTCTGTGATACGAGTAATTCGTTTTTTTTTTTGGTAGAACATTAATCTTCTTGGTAGAAATCTCTCTGGTAGAAAATTCATCTTTTTGGTTAAAAATTTAACTATTTAGTTAAAAATTCATCTTCGGTTGAAAATTCAACCACTTGGTTGAAAGTTGAACTACTTTAAATCTATTTTTATCAAAGATTCACCTCCTTGGCTGAAAATTGGACTATTTTGTTGAAAATCCGTTCTTTATTTTTTTGACAATCAATTTTTTGTCGGAAAATTTACCTATATATTCCATTTTGAGTTGAAAATTCAACTACTCTGTAAGAAAATTCATGTATTTTGATGAAAATTTGTCTTCTTGGGTAAAAAATTAAGCTTCTTTGTTAAAAATTCATCTATCTGGTTGAGGATCAAACTATTCTATTGAATATTCGTCTTCTTTCGTTGGATTATATTGC
Organism: Melikaiella ostensackeni; assembly: GCA_032362435.1. Lineage (NCBI taxonomy): Eukaryota > Metazoa > Arthropoda > Insecta > Hymenoptera > Cynipidae > Melikaiella > Melikaiella ostensackeni. The sequence continues at coordinate 53,672,148 of JAUMHM010000083.1, forward strand.
TTGAAAATTCGTCTTTTTTTGTATAAAAGTAATTTTTCAAATTGAAAATTTAACTATTCCAAAACGTACCGTGGCGCGAATTGAATCGTTTTTCTAAAGAATACATTAAAAATTCTATCAGCTTCTTCCACGCGCTTATTTTTCAATATCTTTCAATGTTTTTAAATATTTTTACGTGTAGTGGGCATTTCTCCTATTAACAACACAATTCACGATGAGTATTTTATTTGTAGCATTTTATCTTCTATAAAACGTGAAGTTTTCAAAGGTTTTAGTTTTGAAGGAAAACAGGTTTTCTAAATTTACGCAGCAAATTTTGAAAAAGTTTTGTCGATTAGCCTTGTGAGAGTTTCAAATTTCATCTCAAGAGTCATCTAGTTAGCAGTTGCTAGCGTACCGTGGAGCGAATCAGATCGCTTTTCTAAAAAATACATTTTAAAATTCTGTCAGCTTCTTCCACGCCCTTATTTTTAAATATTTTTCAGTATTTTTTGAATATTTTTTACGCATAGTGGACATTTCTCCTATTGACAACACAATTCACGATGAGTATTTTATTTTGTAGTATTTTCGAAAATTTTTGGAGACTTCTCGAAAATTCATGGAAACTTTTCGAATGTAGGAAGGCCCTGGAAATTTGTAAGAGTTTTTAAAAATTGAATTTTTTAAAATGAAAATTTAGGAAAGTTTCTAAGCTTGTTAACTTTTTATTCACGGTTGAAAATTCTTATCACATTTTTGGAGTAGTGAATGGTCTTTTTCATCTAAGAGACCAAACTGCAGGAGACTGGTGCCCTCCTCAATGCAAAACACAAACCGATTATAACTCCTTTGGTTCTAGCTTGGTTTTAATACTTTTCTTCGCATGACCGAAGTTTGGTGGGACTGACGTTATGAATGGACACTCCACCTTACTACGATTCAGATGCTCAATTTGAACATGATTTTATAGATACTTATGGAATGAATTTCTCGCATGAAGTTGAAGTTTGGAGTATACCTTTAGCAATGAATAATACAAATAATAAAGTAGCCTCGGATAGGATTGACACTTCTGTTGGCGAAAGGCATGTCTTCGGAAAAATTTCAGGCGAAAAGTGGAGATTGTGTGTGCAATGCTAGAGGTGTAAGATCTTAAGGAAAAGGAATTGCGGAATACAATGTGCGGAAGGAAACTAGATATTTTATGTTACTGGAAACGAAGAAAAATGGATGCGACGTAAGAAAGATAAATTTATATAAAATTTGGTTGCCAATTTCAACAGTTGATACAAAAAAGCTGTCTGAGAAAAAAAAGTTGGAAAACAATGCTGGGAATCAAAGGACCACAAATCGTCACAAGGATTTCGTTCAAGAAATAAGTGACGTTTCTTCGAAGGATAAAAATATTGATTTTGCACCTGAAAAGTCTGCACTTCTTGATCAGCATTTCTGTTATTGATATTCCAAATCAAACAATAACTCGAAATCAAGACTTAAATGTTAATTTAAGTTGTTCTGAATTTGTTGATGTGGGTGTTAAAGTAGATGCTGATTCGTTGCCTAAAGAAACCGCCGATGTAGAGGTTCAAGTAAAAAACGGAGATCTACGCAGCCCTAGTTTTTGCGATAATATCATGTCTGATAAAGAACTGAGTACCGTGATAGGAATTGAAAAAATTGAGATTTTAGACAGTCTTGTTAAGATTGTCGAAATTATAGCACCTCGTTTTCAGTTCTACGTTGCGAAATTAACCATTCGAGAACGGATCATGATGTGTTTTATGAAACTGAAACATAATCTAAGTTACGCGCTTTTAACAGTCTTGTTCAGAACATGCACCGAAAGACACTGTCAAAATGTCATTTTGAATATGATTGACATTTTAAGTTTTGCTCTAAAAAAGGCAATCGTTTTTTCGACAAAGAAAGCAATCGCTAGAAATCTATCGACTTGCTTTGAAGACTTTAAGGAAACTCTAATTATTCTTGATTGCACTGAATCGAAATACAAAAGCCTAAAAACCTATGTTGTCAGTAAGCAACATATTCGTTTTATAAAAGCAAATATACTATAAAATATATGGCAGGGGTTACCCCAGGGGGTTTGATTTCATTTGTTAGCAAAGGATATGCTGGACGTGCTTCACATAAAGCGATATTTGAACAGTGTGGGTTGATTGAAAAACTCGAGGAAAGGGATGAAGACAATAACAGGAAATAAGGCATTATGGTGGACAAAGGTTTTCTTATAGATGACGTTTGTAAAGACTATGAAATAAAATTAATCAGACCACCATTTATGAGAAACAAAATCCAATTTTCAGAAGAAGAAGATTTAGAAAATTGTAACATTGCTAGTGCAAGGGTACACGTCGAAAGAGACAACCAGAGACTGAAAGTTTTCGCAATACTCGGGTCTAAAATGCCTTTATGCCTAGTTTTTAAATGTGATAAGATCATGACAATTTTGTGTGCAATTGTCAATTTGAGTTCGCCAATTCTACACGACTGTAGATTCTTTCAAAATGATTCCGAACAAATTCCTACGAGCGAAAATATTGGAGATGAAACCTAAGCTTAATTAGTTGTAAGAATAATTGTTTCGTAACAAAGGTTATAAAGATGTAATCAATATTTATCTTTTTTTTTTTATTTTACAATCCTTCCTTAATAGACACATTATGGATCATATGGCAGAAATAAGCTTTTTTAAGAGCGGAAAGCATTTCGTTCAGAAATTCGTGATCAATATCAACTGATATTACTTTGCAGGTGGCATCGTGCGAAGCATAAATAACAAAATCAGTTTTTCTTAAATTTAAAATCGCCATGCCCAACTGAATTCGTCCATAGTACTTGTGCCGTTTTTTCAAAGTAATATCAGGTTGATTTACATAGGTTAAAGTTTTTAGAACTACTTCTAGAGTCTTCTGCTTTCCAAGATACGGATACTTGATTTCAATTAATTTATCTGGCACACCATTTTGTGTAAACGTCACTCCATCTGGCGAATATCCTAGCCAAGAATTTCCAGAAGGAACTATTAAACCCAATTGAATTACATTCACTTTATAATTTTTTTCATAAACTTGTCGCGCAAATGGTTCAGTCTCATTTCCATGTTTCATCATGACAGTCAAAACCGACTTAGGATAAAAATAGTTGATGGATTTCTTGTGCCAATCAGGATTTTTGTTTTTGGTATATGTCAATGTCTCGTAGCAACGTGAACCAGTTGATCTTTATTTTCTTTCTACTTTCCAACTTCGTAAATTACTAAGAGTTTTTTCACAAATAGTACGAGAATCACTATTTAGACGACTTAATATACTCTCGCAGCAACTCTCCGAAACGTCACCTACTTCGAATCCTGACAATTTTTCCATAAATTCTGAAGGCTGATGACTAAAAATAGCTTGTAATTTAATTGAACTACTTGAGTTATTATTATCATCATGTGATTCGGAAAACAAAGGTTCATGTCGGCCAAACCTGTTTCAAGCAAACAAAATGGAAAGCTGATTTTACATTGTCAATTGACAGGACCTAAATATGCTAATACTTGAAATTAGGAAATTATTGATTTTTAATTTTATTATATTTAAATTGATTATATTGATGATGAATTGATTATTAATATATTTTTAATTTTAACCCACTTCAAGTATAAATATGTGGATTGAATGATGGAATCTTCGGAAAATTGTTTTTCGTTACAAATTCAATATCTTCTCATGTGATCAAAAAGTAAAAATAGTGATTTTGCGTACACTTAAATTAAAAAAAAATAAAAACAACTTTAGAATATTAGTTCATACAACTGAAAGAAGTAAAAGTTGATAACAAAATGTAAAAATCAAAGCAGTTTCATACACCACTTGCCATTTGGCAAAGTAAAAATATATATAAGTTTACAAAAGTAACCGAAGTAAAAATCGAGAACAGTAGAAAAAGCCTAAGAAATTCGTTAATTACTTGCCATAGAGCAAAGGTATAAATGAATTAGTTTACAAAATTGCGAAGTGTAAGAATTAGGCTTTGCCGAATTCAAGTATGTACGGTCCTGCTGGGCTCTCCTCCCACAAAAAAAAAACTAGA
>JAUMHM010000083.1:53676327-53709309 GCA_032362435.1 Melikaiella ostensackeni
CGCCGGCCCTTCATCGTGATTTCACCGTACCCTGTGGCCGCCCATCTCACGGTTGTGAGGCGTGGCCATGGGTGTGACTTACCGCGGTTCTACTGTGAGCCGGTGTCATTTTCATGGATGGCAGTCGCTCCCAGGGGTACCCTGCGGTGGTTGTTTGACCAATTTTTTGAATTATATATATATATATATATTCATTTATTTATTAGAAATTAAGCGATACTTTGCAGATTATTCTTCAAATCTTAGACGGTTGATGAAAACTGCATTTCCTTCAATTCGGTTGCCAATTTCAACAATTGATACAAAAAAAAGCTGTCTGAGAAAAAAAAGTTGGAAAACGATGTTAGGAATCAAAGGACCACAAATCGTCACAAGGATTTCGTTCAAGAAATAAGTGACGTTTCTTCGAAAGATAAAAATATTGATTCTGCACCTAAAGAGTGCACTTCTTGATAACTCTAACAGCATTTCTGTATTGATATTCCAAATCAAACAATAATCCGAAATCAAGACTTGAATGTTAATTTAAGTTGTTCTGAATTTATTGATGTGGGTGTTCAAGTAGTTGCTGATTCTTGCCTAAAGAAACCGCCGATGTAGAGGTCCAAGTAAAAAGCGGAGAGCTACGCAGCCCTAGTTTTTGCGATAATATCATGTCTGATAAAGAACTGAGTACCGTGACAGGAATGGAAAAAAATTGAGATTTTAGACAGTCTTGTTAAGATTGTCGAAATTACAGCACCTCGTTTTCAGTTCTACGTTGCGAAATTGACCATTCGAGAACGGATCATGATGTATTTTATGAAACTGAAACATAATCTAAGTTACACGCTTTTAAGAGTCTTGTTCAGAACATGCACCGAAAGACACTGTCAAAATGTCATTTTGCTTATGATTGACATATTAAGTTTTGCTCTAAAAAAGGCAATCGTTTTTCCGACAAAGGAAGAAATCGCTATAAATCTACCGACTTGCTTTGAAGACTTTAAGGAAACTCGAATTATTCTTGATTGCACTGAAATCGAAACACAAAAGCCTAAAAACCCTCTGTTGTCAGTTAGCAACATATTCGTTTTATAAAAGCAAATATACTATAAAATATATGACAGGGGTTACCCCAGGGGGTTTGATTTCATTTGTTAGCAAAGGATATGGTGGACGTGCTTCAGATAAAGCGATATTTGAACAGAGTGGATTGATTGAAAAACTCGAGGAAAGCGATGAAGACAATAACAGGTAACAAGGCATTATGGTGGACAAAGGTTTTCTTATAAATGACGTTTGTAAAGACTTTAGAATGAAATTAATCAGACCACCATTTATGAGAAACAAAATCCAATTTTCAGAAGAAGAAGCTTTAGAAAATTATAGCATTGCTAGTGCAAGGGTACACGTCGAAAGAGACAACCAGAGACTGAAAGTTTTCGCGATGCTCGGGTCTAAAATGCCTTCATGCCTAGTTTTTGAATGCGATAAGATCATGAAAATTTTGTGTGCAATTATCAATTTGAGTTCACCAATTCTACAAGACTGTAGATTCTTGCAAAATGTTTCCTAACAAATTCCTACAAGCGAAAATATTGAAGATGAAACCTAAGCTTAATTAGTTGTAAGAATAATTGTTTCGTAACAAAGGTTATAAGGATGTAATCAATATTTATCTTTTTTTTTTTTATTTTACGGTCCTTCCTTAATACACACATTATGGATCATATGACAGAAATAAGCTTTTTTAAGAGCAGGAAGCATTTCGTTCAGAAATTCGTGATCAATATCAACTGATATTACTTTGCAGGTGGCATCGTGCAAAGCATAAATAACAAAATCAGTTTTTCTTAAATTTAAAATCGCCATGCCTAATTGAATTTGTCCATAGTACTTGTGCCGTTTTTTCAAAGTAATATCAGGTTGATTCACATAGGTTAAAGTTTTTAGAACTACTTCTATAGTCTTCTGCTTTACAAGATACGGACACTTGATTACAATTAATTTATCTGGCACACCATTTTGTTTTAACGTCACTCCATCTGGCGAATATCCTAGCCAAGAATTTCCAGAAGGAATTATCAAACCCAATTGAATTACATTCAGTTTACAATTTTTTTCATAAACTTGTCGCGCAAATGGTTCGGTCTCAATTCCATGTTTCATCATGACAGTCAAAACCGACTTAGGATAAAAATAGTTGATGGATTTCTTGTCCCAATCAGGATTTTTATTTTTAGTATATGTCAATATTTCTTAGCAACGTGAACCAGTTAGTCTATATTTTCTTTCTACTTTCCAACTTCGTAAATTACTAAGAGTTTTTTCACAAATGGTAAGAGGATCATCACTTAGACGACTCAATATTCTCTCGCAGCAACTCTCCAAAACGTCACCTACTTCGAATCCTGACAATTTTTCCATAAATTCTGAAGGCTGATGACTAAAAATAGCTTCTAATCTAATTGAACTACTTGAGTTAATATTATCATCATGTGATTCGGGAAACAAAGGTTCATGTCGGCCAAACCTGCTTCAAGCAAGCAAAACGGAAAGCTCATTTTACATTGTCAATTCACAGGACCTAAATATGCTAACACTTGAAATCAGTAAATTATTGATTTTTAATTTGATTATATTTATGATGAATTGATTATTAATATATTTTTAATCTTAACCCCACTTCAAGTATAAATATGTAGATTGAATGATGGAATCTTCGGAAAATTGTTTTTCGTTACAAATTCAATATCTTCTCATATGATCAAAAAGTAAAAATAGTGATTTTGCGTACACTTGAATTAAAACAAAATTAAAACAACTTAAAAATATTAGTTCATACAACTGAACGAAGTAAAAGTTGATAACAAAATGTAAAAATCAAAGCAGTTTCATGCACCACTTGCCATTTGGCAAAGTAAAAATATACAAGTTCACAAAAATAACCGAAGTAGAAATCGACAACAGTAGAAAAAGCCTAACAAATTCGTCAATTACTTGCCATATAGCAAAGGTATAAATGTATTAGTCTACAAAACTGCAAAGCAATATTTGAAAAGTGTTTTAAAAAACCGAAGCTTTTCCATGGCTACTCGACGGAAAAAATAAAAAATTTACATTAAAAAAACGTTGAACATTTTTGCTGATTGTTTCCCCTATTGAAAAAAATCCTCATGCTATTTTCGGATGGAGAAAACACGAAGGATTACGCAAGGATTTTTAAATTCCTCAAGGAAATCTTGTATCTTGGAGGCGGAGAATTATACCTCGCGGAATTCCTTGAGAAAGTTGAAAATCCTCACGAATTTAATCGTGTTTTCCTCGTCCGAAAATGACTGAAGGATTTCCTTAAGGATTTTTTCAATAGGGTCGATGTCAGTATGAAAATATTTATCCATACATGTGTTTTGCTAAGGCCGGATCGGGATTACAATTAAATAATAAGTTTTTATTAAATCCTCTTGGTCTTCTGACATTGTCATGGGATACTCTTTTTTAAAGTTTTCATCGAAACATTCATGATTTTCAAGAGGTGCTGGTTCGTATTGCTGCAAACAAAAATCTTGAGGCTGATTCCATAAACACTTCTTATCTGTGCAAGAAACAGTGTCCAGTACCTCAGTTTCTTTTCTGAAATGTAAATAAACTCCTATTTAAAGAAAATTATGAAAAATCTTATATTACATTTACAGCATTTACTGATAGTATGACTCGAGAAATAAAAGAAATAGAAGAATAAAGTAAAAAAATTCACGAAATTGAAACGGATTTTCAAGCTTGTTCCACTGTCAATAAAAAAGATTGAAGAGAAACAGTTATAATCATCATCAAGTATTTATCTTTTTTATTCTTCAATAATTTTTCAGCATTCCGAGTGAGAATAATCAAAACAGGTTCTAAATAAAAATATTATTTTAGGAACAAATATATCAACATAACCTCAAATCTGAAAAAAGTTACTGCTGATTTGTCATTTCAAGTTGATATAAATTGAATTTTGCATTGAAATGTCAATAGTTAATATTACATTTTAAATGTTTATGAGGGGAAAAAATTACAGAATTTATTATTTAGACAACAAGAGTTCAAAATATTCACGATACACACATGTTCAGAAACATTAATGTAGCAACTATGTGTTTGCATTTCTGACTGGATCCAGCTTTACACGAACACTGCATTTCTTCGACGACACCATTAATCATAAAAATTCGCGTTATTTCGTGTGGATTTTGTGAAATCACAAATTTGAGCTATTGTTACTTTCGTTTTTAATGTTTAAGACTGATTTTCAATGTTTTTACATGAGTCTTATGAGAAATCTACACACTGTCGCCGGCCATATTGCTTTTGCCGTTAGTGGCGCCCTCAAGATTTCAGATCCCAATACTCTATGCTCTGAGGCGCCGTGGATCGCGCGATTAGTTTGGTACTTGTACAAAGCGGAATCTGTGCGCGACCTCTCGCCTCTCGCCTTGTAAATGTATTTCCGATCGGTCATATGCGCATGACGCAACATCTGCTCACAAGTCCGTCAGGAGGGACGTTTCACACTGTAATTCACTCTAAGTTCGGCGCTGACAGGAGTAGTCTAGCCAAGCCTTTTTGCATTTCTCGAAAGAATCGAGTTGAATTATATATCACCTATCTAAAAGATGCCACTAGGACGTGGTTCCCTTCGGGATGAGCGAGTAATCGTAGGTGAGGTTTGATTATTCCTAACTTCTCACTCTCATCATATTCTCTCTTTTTGGTAACTTGTAATTTTTACGCGAGTGAGCTATAAAAGAAAATTCTAAGAGCTGTCAGCAATGGCTGACCGGTAAGTAAAATCCTTTTAACCTTATCGCGAGTAAGTATCCTCGAGATATATGCTCGTGAATATCTTATCGCGTAGATTCAGGGTTGTGAATTCAAAATTCGACAACGCGGTCTCTTGAAATGGCCGGCGTTCACTAGGTGCAATTCTTGCACACAGGCCGGAATTTCGGTCGGCTTCAAAATGAATTTGGGCATTTCTTTCACGCGAAGTTTTTGTAATTTATTATACAACAATCGACAATTTATTGATACGATTGATATTGAATATGTTTGACTTACGACGATTTGCTCGTGTAGTGATTACCTTTGACCTTTGGGTTGGCTAACCATGGCCTCGCGATTATTAATTTTTCATGAACGTCGTACTTGTGCTTCAAATTCAATACTTTCCTATTAGATGGTCATATAAGATTGCCGGCGTCAAGATTCTCAACTCAGTTTTATTAAAGGTTGTGCATAATAGACATTGTTAGCTTTAAAATATACATGTTACATTGAAATTGCATATCAAAAATTTACTAATCATCCCAGTAAGTGACGTCAGCCCTGACTAGAGCTCTACACCTCTTTCATCATCTGAACTAATCTGGCTTAATCATTGGAAGATTGTGTGACCCGAAATTTGGAAGAAGTTCTAATTTTACATTTATGTGAATTGCTATGGTTAATTGGGACATCGGCCGTTTAAACTCAAAACCTTCTTTTGATAATTTTTCTGAAAGTTAGGTGGCACTGTTACGTCCGCAATTTTTTGAATTTTGTCGCAACGCCTGACAATTGGCTAATGAACTTACTTTTGGACAGACATGTGATAATGACTGATACATGATCAGGTGTACTAACTGGATTCACTCAATCGTATATCAGCTCATAATAATTACACTACTGACGATGAAGAAGAAAGCGCAAGCTAATAAAAAGTGAATTACCATGGGTAGACAAAAGACTCAGTTGATGCAGATAATTTAATAAAAGAAACCATGTATGGGTTTTACCGATATAAGATAATTAGATATTACCTATTAATCAATACGTGTGTATATGTTTTTCAACTAAATGTATCAAATATCAGATATATGGATAATAGAAATATACATATATATATAAACATATGCATTCTAATATTTTGACGTTTCATAGTCAACATGCCATTCACCTGGTAATGTATAGCATACAGTAAACAATTGACCAAATACGAGTGTAGTCAGACGTGTTGTAATGGAAGGCCTCTGATCAAATACGTTTGCAATAGTTCAGTTCAGCATATAGAATTCATACTCCTGAATGAACAGAAAAACAGATGACCGACTGCGGAGAGTGTCAGTAGAGAGAACTTACATAGTAGGCACTCGCATAACTTATTATTCACTCACGTGAATCATTCAAAGCTCAATCAAAGTCACACGTGCCGAAACACAAATTTTCGAAGCACGTGCCAAAACACAAATTTGCGAGGGACGTGCTAAAGCACAAATTTGCGGCAGACGTGACATTTTGCACATCCCTATCCTATATAAATCCTAGAGTTTGCCTTGGTGGTCGTTTTTACGTTCCAAGTAGTCACACTGTCGACTTGATCTTCGAAGTACGAACCAATCTGACTGAGTCGCGATTTTTAAATCATTGTGAAATATTCCTGAACGGAGAACTGCTCTGAATAAGTCGTATACATTCACCTCACCGTGAAAAAGTTAAAGAGGCACGGAGTTTTGAACAAAGTCCCTTCGTCTGTGGCTAGGTACGGTCGTCGTATAAGTCTTTCCGAGCAAAGTCCACAGTATTATACGGTCGTGAAAGAACTTACGAGTGCATTCGATCTCTGTTATCGTTCGTGTATCTGTCGACTGGTGAACGGAATAATTATCGATCTGTAATCGTACATCCTTCACTCTGGCTAACTAAACACTTCGTGAGGATCTGTCCCTTGTCCTCCGATTATAGAGACGCAAGCGACAACCCCTAATTCCTCTCTTGCCCTTTCTAGAATAGAAAGGTGAATGTAAGTTCTTATGTATTAATTAACTGATTATCTATACTTTGTCTTTAATGAACATTATAAAATCTGAACTACACATCATTTATTTCAAACACTATACTGACACAATCCTCATACGATTGCTAGTCACAATGTACCCACAACAAATAATTAGTCAGGCCCCACCAACCTGATGTAATCAGCAAAACTGGTCTCTCTTATTCTCAATATTTCCAAACTACCCTCGCTTTTTGCTCGGGATGTGACAGCGCTCTACCTTGTGAATTCAGAAAATACTTTAATATAATTCAAAATTTTGAATAGACCCAACTTGCGTCCCTTGTCACACAATACACTATTAATAAACTTTTTCTTTCTGCAGAGATAAGTTCGCAGTCTGAGTGTTCACATAATGGCGACCCTATTCCTGGTATTCCTAGTAGCGGACTTGAACACCTTAGATTTATTCGGCTTATTTCTCTCACGCATCCTCACCGGGTGTTCGAACTTCGAAGATACACTTTTCCTTCCGATAAAACAGTGAAATTACTCGTAAGAACTAGCACCCGTAAGCCCATGCGAGCCCAACAACAAATTGTTTTACTAACATTCGATGGTGACATCTTTGCAATATTGGAAAGTTCTAATGTTCCTGCTGGATTGAATTGTGGAAGAGGTAGTACACGGTCGAGAATAAACAGGTACAGCCGCGCGGTTACCGAAATGACCCCAGGTGAAATCAATGCAGCTCCAGTAGGCCATCGCCACTCAATCTTTGAGCATTTTCGGGTAGAAGCAAGTAAGCCGCAATCTTCCAATACTCCAATTAAGAGAAATTTGAAGGCATGATTGGACATTGAAGCGAAAACATCGATATTTCAACTATCAGTATTAAGGAGAAGATAACATCAATGTTCTAAAAAACATCGACATTTAAAGAAATATCGATATCAATCAATATATGCAGGTGCCCGCATGAAAAAGGCCATTATGGCCAGTATAGAATTACGTACGGGGTCATATATCCGGAGAAATTCCCAGCGTTTTGCGCACAAGACAAACCCGTTAAGTTAAAAATCGAGTCACTGGGGCATTCTTGAAGTTTACGCTTTGAAAAACCGCTTTTCGACAAAAATGCACCTAAAGTTGGCGAGAGTCATAAACGCATATGTTATACCTTTTCTCCGAACATAAAATATACCCACTTCCGGCTGCTTCAAAAACATGAGTATAGTACCAATAAATTTAGCATAGGTCCTAGTATTATCCCCCACTGAAAGCAGAAAATAATAATTTTGACCTTGACTTAGAAAAACGCGAATATCTCCTTAATTAAAACCAGCCATAAGGACCCTTTTCTTGCGAATGGCCACATATTGTAATAAAATATCTCGCATACGCACAAATGAGAAACAGCCGAAATTCCTACCTCGTAATTTAACGAATTTAACTCAATATCGAAAGACGGCGAAGTGCAGCGTCCGAAGAGGAATTGCTCAAACAAAATATCGATATTTTTGATATTTCGATATCGATGTCCTATCATTGCTTATCTTTTTCCCCAGAAAAATGGTAGCTTTTGCTGTTTTCGAAGTAAACCCGAAAAATTTATATTTTAGGAAACCAATTTTTTTCTTTTTGACTTTAACTTGACGTAATTCAGCTGATTCTTGGAATTTTTTGCTGAAAGTTACAGGCAATCCACTTTATGATCTTTTACGACTGTTAGAGTAAACAATTTATGAATATTTTTGTTTGGAAAAAGTTATGGATTTTCACCCGTGACATTGAATCGAATGGAGTAAAAGTTAAGAGAGGTGTTCCCCAAGGGTCTTCTCTCTCGCGCCTAAAATGTTCAATATTTATATTTCAGATCTGGGAAGCGAGCTGAAATACGGCAAATGCCATAAGTATGCAGATGAATTTAGAATCTACATATCAAGACCGGCGCCAGAACTTCAAAATATGCTAGACAAGCTTTCGGCCTCATGCTAAACCCGATTAAAACTTACGTCATGGTCATTGGTCCGCCTGCTTGACCTTCTCTAGAAGTGCTTTCCTTCAACTGGTTAAGGACTTAGGATTTTTAACGAACCACACTCAATCCTGAAGGGAACACGTAATGGCTACCTCAAGAAAAAAGTTCAGAATTCTTCAACAGCTACATAAAAAAAATCCCTTCCAAGGTCGACAAGGATTCTATTAGCAAAAAGTTTCATTATACCGTTTTTTAAATATGGGTGCATTGCATATGATGACCTAAGGTACGACTCAAATGAGAAAATAAAACGAAAATTGAAACTACATGAGAGAGGTTTAGTCCTGAAAATGCTAACACACAGAACATGCAAATGCAGAAATCATTCATAATAAGGGGAGCACGCCTGTAAAATAAGCTTTCACCTTGTATCAGGAAAGCCCCTTCATATCACCATTTTAAGAGGAGTTTCTTAAAATTCTCGATAAGATGAACTCTTTGCTCGAAGTCACACATTGGTAGTGACTCTCTTAATATACTATACATTCTATGACCGTTTACTTTTACCCACTTCGCTGTTTTTTTATGATGTAAATTTACTGCGCTTCAACACTCTTTAAGTAGAATTCGCTCTACATTTTACGCAGGGAAGAATTGTTATTATTCTTCATTAAGACTAGACTTATGGTTACGCATACACTTATATGATGATTAAATAGTGCTTTGTATTGCTTTATTTTGTTTTACCTCGATGTATGTAAAATTATTGATACAACTTAGGTTTTTTCTTGAACTGCAGAGTAATTCAAATTCATTTTCCACAAATTATGTCATATTTTTGTGCCCTTAATTCTAACTAGTTAAGTTTGGTTTTGTTTGGTTTATAGCCGAGTAGGGTTCCTGTTACGGAAACCCCCTGTCGCTCAGGCTGTGAAGCCCATTGCGCCACACCCTTAACAGTTCAATCTGAGTGGTCAGCTCCAGGCCCCTTGATGAAGCCCAGGATGCCGACCACTGTTTACGCTGTAATTTTCTCGGGTTCCATGAAGTGAGACCTAAGGGTTTGTTGCCTGAACCTGGTTTGTCGTCTTCCCTGCCGCATTTTCTGCATTCTGTCGTGGGATATAGACTCGTTTTGTGCTTGTGGTAGTTGAAGTGATTGTGCCCTGTGAGCATCTGAACCACCATCCTTAGATCTTTTTTGGACAACCTCATGATTTCCCTGGCTCTGTCGATCTTGGACGTATAACACAGGATGGCTTTCGCCTGTCGGCAACCCTGGAATTTTCCCAGTACTTTCAGTGCTTCGTCTGGATCTAGTTTTTGATGTCTATTCCGATACAGCAAGACGCTAATCCCAGTACCGGTTTCGGGCCCACGTATTTACTTGCTGCACCGATCGATAGCTGGTCTGTTTTTGTATTGCCCCTGATCCCTATGTGACCAGAAACCTAGAAGAAAGCCACGTTATTCTTTTCTGCCAGTTGGTTTGATGCCGTTTTGCATTACCAAACCAGCTCTGACGTTTTGTCCGATTTTCCAACTGCAGCTAATGTCGCTTGGCAATCTAAACAGATTGTAATCTGCCTGTCAGCCGCGTCTTCCTCTATAAGTGTCGCAGCGCAAAGAAGGACGGTTTCCAGATGAGCCCTTCTAATTAGGATTACAAAGTCATCCGCGTACCCCTGGGTATTTTTCCCCATGCTAATCTTATGGAGGAGTTTAAGTGCATCAAACGATGAGTAAATATTAATCGATTTAGATAAAATTCGGACGAAATTCTATTTCTGGGCATTCACACCATAATCACGAGAGGGAGCAAAAGATTTTCGAATAAAAGTGAATAAGGACCACCCTAGTACAAACAATGTCGTATATTTTTTTCTGTTCTCCCAGATTTCCACTGCATATGTGTATAAGAACGTCTTTTATCCTGTTCAAGAATATGTAAATTTATTGTAAATTTATTATAGATAGATTTAAAAAACTAAAACTGCAGTCCGTCTTATTCATAATACAATTCTACTATAAGACTATGCATATGGATATTATTATTCTTATTAACCTTATTCAAATAGACTAAATGCACGCACTTTTGCCATTTCAGTGATAAAATTACCAATATCAGACAGTCTTTTTCTCTCTGCTCATACGGAAAGTTTGTTTATGTTGGCTAAGTCTATATTGTCGCATTCTTTTAAATGAAATGGTCTCATTGGCGAATACATTGGACATCTAAAAAAAAGTGCCATAAGTCCAGTTTCTCACTATGGTTACATGAACAGCAGCTGTGCATAGGATCAGTTACAGTCGTATAATCTTTTTCTTTAGAAAGATGTCCACAACATTTTTAAATTGTTTAATACATTTTTGGCTGAGACTCAGATTTTTATCAAAGCGCTACTCGAAAAAATCGCTTTATTTTTTGTCGAACAAACTCCGGTTGAGATAGACAAATTTTTTTCTTTGGACTGATTTATGAAATCTAAACATCTCAGGAGGAGAGACTCAAGGATTATATAATCCATGAGATAACAACTATTATATACTTAAAGAAAGCAGCAGAATTTGAATTAGTTACGCTTTTAACCAAATTCTTCATTAATACAGCTACCAGTTTATCCTCTTCTTGGAAAAAATGAGGATCGTCTATATTCTGGTCTTATCATTGGCAGTTACCTTCGACTCTACTGGTGAATATAATAATATAATATATTTATAATTTCAAAAACATTTTTAAGCTTTCCGCAAATGATAATTTGTCCGACGCACAGTAGGGCAAAATGTAAAAATTTGTTTCGAAACAGCTGAAAGCCCAGAATTCTCAACCGATTTCGATTTTTTTCTTGGAAATACTCTTAACTAAATCCCGAAGAGAATTGTGCGAGCTGATTTTTAAATTTTGCGTTTATTGCACTTCTGTATAGCGGCATCTAATATACGAAATTAATTCATGAAATGTTTGATTAATTTACAAACAAATTGCATGAACAAGTTTTAATTTTCTACAGAAAATACGAATTTTCAAAGAAAATGATGAAAATTCAAGAAACAAAAAATGAATTTCTAACAGACTAGTTCAACTTTTAAGCAAATGGTTGAATTTCCAATAAAATAGATAATTCATCAACGAAAAATGTAATGGGATTACCCAGCAAATGGCTTCAAATGGTCATTCAGAATAAAGGGAATTAGCATTTATTCATATTTCAGTTTTAAATAAAAAACAGTTAAATTCATTCAAAAAAGACAAATTTTCAACAAAATTGTTAAATCTTCAACCAAAATAGATTAACTCCCAACCGAACAGTTGCATTTTTACTCAAAAAAAGATGAATTCTCTATGCTAGAAGAGATGAATTTTCGAGTCAAAAAGACGAATTTTCTACAAAAATATTGAACTTTCAACCCGAAAATATTAACCTCCAACAAAAAATGTAATTCATAACGAAATTGTTGAACTTTGTACCCATTTGTTTGATTTTCAAGTCAAAAAGACGAATTTTCTATAAAATAGTTGAATTTGAACCTGAAAATATGAATTTTCGATAAAAAAACCTAATTTTCAACCAAATAATTGAATTGTCAACAAAATAGTTCAAATGTAGAACAAAACAGAATAATTTTAAACCAAACCGTTGCATCTTCAACCAACAAAGATTAAATTTCTACCGAAGGAGATGAATTTGTAAACCATGAAGGATGAATTTCTAACAAAATTTTAAAATTCTGAACAAAAGAGTTATATTTGCAGCCGAATAATGCATACACATACCCATGTTTTCAGTGCTGTTAAACTTCAAGAATTTTAAACTTATCATATTCTACACACATACAAACCTAATGAACGAGCATAACGCTTAGAGTAGAGGTTTCAATTTTCCTTATAAATACTAACCAGTAAAAATTTCAGTGCTTTAGGATTAGGAATTTTGTTAAATAACTCGAGACAGAAAAATTCTAATTTCTTAAAGAGAGTGAAAAATGCATGGTTTCCCCAAGGTCAATTTTCAAATGAACAATAATTTTTGTATAGTTCAAGTATATTATTTCACATCTGAAAGACTTTCGGCAAGGTAGAAGTAAACAATTTTGGTGAAGTATATTTACATGAAATTTTTTTCGCAACATTCTAAGGAGAGAGTCGGCCATGGTGGCGGGCTTTGCATTAAATATCCTCTAAATAGTGATCGAACTGTAATTTTGATGTCTGTATTTTTTAATGTAAGACTTACATTATCAGAGAACATATGTCATAAAATGAATCTAAAATAAATGTTTACAATAATAAGTTCTCAATTATTCATATCTGATTGTTATTATCAAGAACTTTCTCAAATTTAATTTAATAGATATATTTAGATATGTTTTGATGGATTTAAACGTAACTGTATTCGTTAGTACGTTAAAAAAAATTTTAATCTCTTTGGGAGTTTTCAGAGTACGCTGTAAATCTGATTAATTAACATTATTATTCTTAGCTAACTAATAAAAGAATCTCAAGTGGAAGCGTTTGTCTGTTGTAATCTAATCAGCGCTGCATTTCGCGCAAGTATAAAAGGTTTTCTTCTTTGGTAGAGAAGCATATTTCTCGTGGGACCATTCTTTGCGAATTTGACATTGAACCCAGTTCTCTCCTGGAAGCAACTGGCTGTAAGAGCTCATGCAAACTGTAGATGGGGAATCTTCATTTTTCTTCCCAACTTCGTTGATAACATTAAACTTCTTTTCACTTATTTTTTTGGCTGCTTTGACAGCTTTTTCTACCTTCGAAGCTCTTCCTTTCGCTTTGAATGCAGTTTCGCGTTTTACTTTTATCTCAGGTTGCTTTTCAACTTCAACTTTAACGGCAGATGATCTCTTTGATCGCAGAGCTTCGATGTACTCTAAACTTGTGAGAATAGCGGTTTCGCCTTGATTCTTAGGAGTTTTTCCTTTGTTTACGACGTAGGATGCTTCTGGAATTGACATTATAGCATTAAGAGATGCCGTAACATCTTCCAGTGGTTTAACATCCTGTGTATTCTTTTCTAACGCCAATGTCGTATTCTTTGTCCAATTTGATTCCGTTTCAATTGTTTCAGCTGACGAGGCGACGATATTATTCTTCACGAGTGTTTGAAGCTGGTACTCCTCCAATTTAATCTCTTAGATCTATCCATTCGCTGTATCATTTTCTGGAACATTGGGTTTTCATTGCAAAAGATTAAATTCTCTTCTTCACAGTGTTCTTAAGTCGTCTCCTGCGGATGTTCTTCAACTGGATTCGATTTTTGAAATTGTCCAACATTGTTGCTGGTTTTAAGTTTATCATTGACAATTTCGATTTCTGTCGTAGCCGAAGGGCTGAATTCGTCCTCCGTGAAAATTTCGCTGTTCAGTGGATATATGCCGGTTGCTTGAAATCCACTGATAGCATTTTGGGGTGTTGCAGCCTTCAAGTAGCTGTCTCCGAAGATCGCTGGAAGGTCATTAAGTGTAATGATCTGTCCTGGATGCACTCGCAACCAATATAGACACACTTCTGCGTGGTAACAACTAAGTGGTTTCATGAATGAACGATCTAGCGGCTGCAATTTTTGGTTCGCGTGAGGCAGAGTACATAAAATGTATACGTGGTTGTTTCGAGCAGCCAACAGAAACTCTAAGTTTTCGTGTGTGTTGAGTGTTTATCCAGGATTAATAGTACTGGATCATCTGCCGTTGGTTTTACATGACTCAGAAAGTGGTTAAACCATGTCGGGTGAAAAATTTCTGTTTGCATCCATCCAGAAGGATGGCAAACAAGACACGTTCCTGAAGGGGTATTCACGAGGTACTTCGAATCATATTTGACCCTCGGATAAATCATCAATGGCGGTATAAAATTTCCCGCAGCATTGCAACAAATTACTGCGATCATAGTTGTGCCACTTCCAGCTGATGTTAAAACTCCAACATGTCGAATTCCTTTTTGCGAAATGACTTTTGATTGTTTTTTTTTGGCACAACTGTAGTTCCAGTCTCGTCTTCGTTAGAAATTCTATGCGGCAGGAATTTGTGCACATTCATAAGGTCAGTGAGTAAATTAAAGAATTTCTCTTTCACTGCCTTGTTGAACCCAGTCGCTCTTGTATACGAAGTACTTTCTGGAGTTCGCAATGAGAGTTCAGGGTGTCTTTCCATGAACTTTATATACCAATCCCTCCCTGCCAATCCACCTCTTTTGTTGAAGAGATGAGGTAAGTTCAAACTTTCAGCAAACTGAAATGCTAATCGACGCAGCTCTTTTGGAGTAAGGCTAAAGAACCTCCTATCCATTTTACGAACATGTTCCACCAGTTTCTTTTCTTGTTCATCAGAGAATATGGTTCAAATCCGCTATGCTTAACCACTGGTAGATTATTCAATCCATCAATATGTAGTACCATTTTCCATCTTCTTTTCAAAGTTGTTGTCGGTATTTTGTAAGCTTCAGAAGCTTGAGAAATAGATACACGTTTCTCTTCTATATCTTTAAGAGCTAGTTTTAAAGATATATCATCCCTTTCTTTAGGTGATCCTTTTTTTCATAAACACGCATTTTCATTAAACGCAAAGTGCAACTAATAATTTAAATTTTACATTATGGTTCTCACTACCTGCAATAAATAAAATGTGAAAATTACTCAGTAATTATAAGTAAACAAACTGCCTTAATTTATAGAATTATATTGCGTAACATTTTTACAATATTGGGTTCAACCTATGTAATTAGGACGGCACCCTAATAAATGAAGGAAATTGCTTAAAGTGTATTTAAAATGAAAAATAATAATTAGGAATGGAAATAACTTCTTGACAAGTTTTAATATTTTTAGGTTATAACCTCAAAGTTCACATGATGATGTCTTTCAGAGAAATAAAACATCAAATTATTTGAATGAAAATAAATCTTTCAAGAAAATGTATTTTAAATAAAGGAAGATAATAAGGAATGGAAATAACCTTATCACAATTTTTAGGTTATGTAATCGCAAAGTTAACACGATGGTTTCTTCCAAAGTAATGAAACATGAAATTGGTTATGTGAAGAAAATCTCTTCAAGAATATTTTAAATAAAAAATGATGATTAGGAATGGAAATGAATTCATAACTTTCCATAACGACAATTTCTAATATTTGTAGGTTATAATCACGAATTTTACCTAATGGTCACTTTCAAAAGAATCAAACGTGCAATTGGTACCTACCGTGTATTATTATTGAATATAAATTCGAATTAGGTTTCGATTTTCGTCCTTATTTGCTAAAATTTTTCGTTATTCACAACGTTTACACTTTTATTAGAATTTAATTAGGCAGATTAGATATAACGGGCAGAAAATATTAAAATTACGTAACTCAGAAGATAACTGGCTCTCTAAGCTTTTCTACATTACCGATCAAATTATCGACCCAGTATCCAGCACTGTTATTATGCCCACTAAATTTTTGGGTCACCGTGCTCCGCATGTGATGTTGCAAAATTTAATTAATTTTAATATATTTAGAACATTTATGAAGTGAATTTATGATATCAGAAGTTCAAGCATATACTTCATCTATTGAAAGATAACCTTTTTATGCTTCAAGTCTTTCAAAATATGCTGTAAGGACTCAATGTCTAATAAAGACTTTTCTATCTGTTTCCGCCAGAACTGTTTTTTTTTAAATTACTCTTCTGACATTTATTTTAAAGCAGAAAGAGCATTACAGCACTATTTTCCCAATCAAAAAACAATTTTAATCGAGAAAATAATACAAAAATAAAAAAAACACGGGCTTTATTCGAAGTTACCACTGTACCCCACACCGCCACCATAGCCGACACTCCCCTATAGTCTGTTTTTGGTCTCAGATAAGAAAACAATTTTTTTTTTTGAAATAGAAACTCAAAAAAGTCTGAAACGAAAAGCAATTATTATTCTTCCATTCTGGGCCCAAGCCCTCTGATACCCTCCTCTTTTTAAGAGTTTTATTCATTAAGAAGCGGTTTTTCATTTTTTTAAATCAAATTAACTTTAGTGTCTACTATTTATGGATTGCAGTATTTACATAAAACAAAGATAACTTACAAAAGGAATTACAAAACGTTAAACAAATCCTAATGCAGAATGATTACAAAAACAAACAAATCGATAAAGCAATAAGAAAATACACTCAAAAAAACAAGTCAACACAACCTTCTGAAAAAGAGAGAGAAAAACGACCACCATCCTACCCTACATCCAAGATATCACAGAGGAAATAGGAAGAATTCTCAACAAACATAACATTCAAAACATATTTAAACCACCTCCGAAAATAGGACAACTTCCGAACAACCCTAAAGATAAAAAGACATCTCCCAGTGATTCGGGAATATATAAAATCCCTTGCTCTTGTGGCGAAGTCTACATTGGAAAAACCGGGAGAGCGGTGATCCAACGTGTGAAAGAACATGAAAGTACAGTCAGGCTAAAACACTTCACGCAATCAGCACTAGCTGAGCATCACATCGAAACAGGACATAGCATTTCATTTGCCAAAACAACTGTCACCGCAAAAACATACAATATCTTTCCAGGAAAACATCGAGAAGCAATCGAAATCTTAAAACACCCTAATAACATCGATGGGGGACAATGGATATAATACCAATCCGATTTGGCTTTCCGTCCTCTCAGGTTTTCTCGAAAAGACTTGATTGGCCAATCAGGTTTGATCAGTCCCCACGGGGAGCGCTCTGGCCAATCACAAGCATCGAAGAGCGTATATATAAGAACGTCATAACCTGAAGCTTCAGTTTCAGGTTAGCTCTGAAGAAGTGAACTGCAATGTTTACGAAACGTCGGCAAGATGCGCAGTTTTGTACACGATTGAAACCCGAAACATCTCCTTTTACAATAGCAATACCATCTGCAAATTCAACGATGCTGTAATTCTTAGGGATGAAAAAGTGAATTTTCTGATATAAACAGAGTAATTTATTAGGCTGAGGATGCAGCTTTGTCAAAGGCCAACTGTGCTGCACCTGGGGCTATCCAGTTCACCATTAATTTTAAAATGGTCGTTTTTGCAAGATATAAAATGGTACACAAATTTAACCAATTTGCAGGGGACACCGATTTCTTTAAGATCTTCAATTAGACTTTGGAGGATGACGCTAGGAAAAGCACTTTTCAGATCTAGGAATAGGCCAGCAAAAATCTCGCCGCAGTCAAAATGTAAATGTACTACATGGTATGTGATATATTGTGAATGAGCTTTTCCGTCTCCTTGAATGAGCATCAATCAAAAGAGATTGGACGAAATTCGCCTGGAGTTGATTTATTAACGAGAGAAATAAGAAAGTCATTCTGAGAGTTCGGAAAAGTACCAGATGAGTAAATTTCATTGTAAAAGAATGCGGGGATCTAATTCTTAGAGAAGTTATGACGATGAAAACCTCGGAGATCTTGAAAGCGGCCTCTGGAAATTCATAGCTCAGAAAGATAACGTTATCAAGGAATGAATCGTAGAAGACCGTTGATTAAAACATTTCCTCCGCTAAAGTGTGGAGGCTTTTAATTATTTTTTGATCTCTTGATCATGATGTATTTGCTGGTCGAGGGTATTCATTTTGAAAACAATTGATAACTCGCCAAACTCCAGGGATTAGCGTTGTACTATCTAGATACTGATAAAATTTCCAGAAATGACTTCTGTTAGCAGTATAAAGTGTGCGCCTTGTTTTTGCTTCTACTCTGTTCAGGTTACTGTAATTTAATTGATTTCTGCATCTCCTGGAAGCAGCCAGGGGTTCCATCCTTCTTCTGACAGTCACGTCGCAATCTCCATCTCACCGTGAAACCAGGACGAATTTTTGCTTTTAAGTGCTGGGGTGATTGGTGATTTTAAGGGAAAATAATGAGGCGATTGTGGTTTAGACTGCCAGATTTGAAACCACTGGGAAGTGGTTACTTCCTAAGAATTCATCGAATTGATCCAATCGATGAAGTAGCGCTACCGAGTCTAGTGCGATAAGTGGGTTTGCCTGTATTCAGGGAAATCATATCTGTTTGGTCTAGAGCGGAGCAGAGCCTCCATTCGTTAATGCGATTGTGTGAGCTTCCTTAAAGTGAATTATAACAATTCGCGTGGCCAGCAATAATAACAGAGCACTCTGTATGAAGAAACAATGAGCAGTTTACTGGAAAGTCTCATCTCTAGCAGTCAGTTCTCAAACACACCAAGGCCTATATTCTCTTTTATTTGACTCAAGTACGAGCAATGTACTTTAGTTAATAAATTTTTATATTCTGGTTATTAAATACTCTCTATTATTTCCTGCTACATATACCATGCGAATGTACGCCGCCCATCATACTTACACGTATATACCTGTATTCATTACTTCCTGTATAGCATGTGTGAAATAAATAAATGTAATTCTTCTTTTCTTGTTACAGAATTAAGTTCAGAGTTCGAGTGTTTACCTAACGGCGATCCCATTCCTGGTGTTCCTCGTGGCAGACCTTCTTCTTCTTGTACTTCTGATGAAAAACTTTCTCCTGAGAGGTCTCTTCCTCCTGCCGAGCCTTGTTTTCGTGCCAGGTCCACGTCTCCTCTTGCAAGGCGTCTTCCTGTTGCCAGTTCCATTTCTTCTCTTATAGGGCTTCCTTCTCCTGACGGATGTGGATGTGGAATTGAACAACTTAGATTCATTCGGCTTATCTCTAATCTCAATCCGGACCGGATATTCGAACTTCGAAGATACACTTTCCCTGCCAATCAATGAATGAAAATGAAAATAGGAGATCTGTGTAAGACTGTACCAAATCAAGAACACATTGTATTATCAACATCCGACGGTGACGTTTTTGCAATAGTGGATAATCCTTATGATCTTGCTGCATTGTACAAAAATTTGTTTCGCTCCAGAAGACGGGCGAAAATAAACATGGAAAGCGGCACGGTTAGTGCATTGACCAAAGATGAAATACTGGAAATTCCAGTAGGTTGTCGACGCCCAATCAACCGCAATTGTAGAGTAGAATATGTAAACTCTCGTGTAAGCGACATTTCTCTATACCATTAATTTAATCAAGAAAATGTCAAACCAATATATAATATTGTTTGTGCTGTGAAGCACCCCTGTGCATTTTAAATGAAGATGGCGTTTCCTTAGTGTCGAGACTTGACCAACCATTAATTAGAACCTTTAATTAAAAGAACTGATTTTGCCTATATTTTGCATTTTTGTATTTAACCCTGTCCTGAAACCTGAACTTTTGAGAATACCAACATGAGAAAACTTCAATCTTCAATATTCCCGCTATCTCCATCTTAACCTGACAATGTATGTTTACTAAATATGTTTTCTGGTATTATCCTCAAGCGTTTGTTTGGATAATTATGGAATGCTATTTGTATGTTTGCTGGTGCCTTTAGATACAATTGATTTCTTCACCTGGCGTGAAATTCAGAATTACAATTTCTTGGATGATATATTCAAACAATCAAACTGCTGTTTGGATCTTCTTTTGCCGCAGACCCACTTTTATTTTATTGATTTTATTGATTTAGTCACCTTCTTCAATATTTGTAATCTGAGGACGTCTTCTGAGACCATTGATTCATATTTTGGAATCATTCAGATTAATTTTGAACATCTTCGATATGGTATGATTCTTTTTTATGTAATCTGAATGAAAAGTTTTTGTTTGATTTCGGAGTCAAACATTTTGTGATTCTTTTTCTATTCAGTTTGCTTCATAATGAATTTTGAAGTTTGATCGAATCTAAGACTTTCTCAATTGGGTATTAATTGAATTTTGTTTAGCTCTATCTTTGAATGATGTTCAGAATTAAATGTTAATTTGGATTAAATTTCTTTCTTTTAACTTACAACCATGAATAATTTTCATAAACATAGTATTATATCAAACATTTTGCCAAGTTTGAAATACTGGACGAAAGGGTCACAGATTTATGATGATTTCCTTTGGATTATTGTGGGATAAGGGACAGAAGCAGCTGATTTGAAGGAGTGTGAAGTTTGTCGCCGAGCTAAGCAAGGGCAGCAATCACCAAAGTCTGTGACTGCTTATCACTTTGAAATTGACTAAAGGTTTTTATGGCACTGTGCCAGATGGCATCACCGAAGGCACCGTTTTCAACACGCTGAAATTATTTTGCCACCGCATTACCGGGGTAGAAAGAACTTTTACCCCGCTGAAACTAAACTGACGTCATCGGTCACAAATCAGCCATTTTTGTCACGCAAAACGGGCGTAAAAACTAAAAAATCGAATTTTCATTGCGGTCGTAGCAAAATAATATTTAGAACCCTTTTTCAGAATATTTAGAACTTTTGAAACCTTTTTTAGGTTAATTAGGTTCTTTTCTAATGCTGAGAAGCTTTGTAAACTTACAGTTGATTCAGATTTTCCTCAATGTTTAGAACCTCTGTGACCTTCTAAGTCAATTTATTTCTCTGATTTCCGAAATTGTTCAGAACCCTCCTAATTTTAAAGCTTAGTTTCTTGTAATATTTGAAATCATTATTTAGAATTCATAATTATTCAGAAACCATCTAATGTTTTGGGTTCCCTACTCCAATAAGTAAAATTGATATTTAAGTTGGAGTGTCTGGGATTGGTGAAAAACCAAACCCCTTTTCAGCTCGTCCAATGAAACTTGTAAAATTTTCAAGGCAATTTGAAAGCATTGAAATTGAATAATTTCTTTCAGTTCGAAAGGTTACAATTTAGAATTCTCACTTTCCATGTTTCTAATGAAGTTCGGATTCGTTTCATTTTCAACGTTCCGTAGTAGAAAAATCTCATTTTCATTCTTTCCCATTCGAAATTACTTCATTTTAAATCGTTCTATTTTCAAAATTTTAGTCTGAAATCATTCAATTGCGAGATTCTTCAATTCAAGATAAAATTGTTCAATTTCGAACGCTTTGAATCAGAAATCATACAACTTCAACTCTTTTCTAATGAAATTGTTTAATTTTCCAAATTTTTTAATTTTGAGAGCTTCAGATTAACAGTTTTGCAATTTTAAATTATTCAATTTTAAGAGCTTTCATTTAGATATGATACAAATTCAATTCCGGAACTAAAGGAAATTTGCTCGAAACGATACATAGGATATTAAGAGAAATTTTTTATTTTGAGAAATTTGATCCAATTCAATTAAAGTAATAACTACCCTCTTCAAAAATTAATTATTACTTTAATGAAACACGTGTGTTTATTATAATTTTAAATAGACTTTTGCTTGCTACTAAATAAAGTGTGTCTTAATCAATCGGTTGTACTTAGAAGAGTCAAAAGCTTACGGGGGCGGCGATTTGTCAAGCTCAGCGTAGAGGGCAGTAGTGCGTATGGAGATATGCCTTGTGCGCAGGCGCTAGGGCATGGCTGAAGGGAAAATAGGGATTTGACACATCGTATATATAAATCTTCGTGTAAGTCACATTTCTCAACACCATTAGTTTAATTACCTAAAAGTAAAACCCAAATACAATATCGTTTGTGTTCCGATATGAGATGTGATTCGTTTACATGGGACCGGATTTCTTCCTGCCTACCGGGTATCTGGTATCTTCTGATTGGTTGCGGAAATTCGTACGACCAATCAGGAAATAAAAAGAGTCGGTCTCAAAGTAAAGCGATTTGGATGAAAGGTGTCTAAGAGGGCCCTTTCATATTTTCCATCATAAGTAACTTCAAAAGTAGAAACGATTGCTTACATTATAGTTTGTTATCCGTTTTATGAAGTTCACATACATACAAGTTCAAAAAATGTTCAAAAGGCAATCATTTTTTGATATTGAAAAAAATGTCGAATGACCCGTCGTAGAAACCCGGTTTCCTAAGACGAGCCCCTCTTAAGGACTATGAAAATCATTTTATTCTATATTATATATTGTTGAATTTTATTCGCAGTATATTTTTTGAACATCAATTTACCTTGTTGACGAATTATATATGCAAAATATATCATAAAACGTAAAATAAGCATTGAATGAAGTTAATAAGGAAATGAGTGCTATGAAAAGTAAAATGAAGTAGGCATTTATATAAAGTTATAAAATCACAAATAGAATTTACTTCGACCAAGAATTAATTGATATAAAGCGAAGAAGGAAGACATTCTTAAGATTTCCGTATTGGTGATGAAAAGCAGAAAGAGGTTAGGAGAGGTTGTTTCTGATTAGTGGAAAATTTGAATTTCTGCTTTCGCCGGCTATATCAGCTGTTACTCCAAAAGTAAACAAGGTTATGCTTTCATCAACAGTTTCAAACCAAACGGGGCTCATCTTATGAGGTGAAAAAACAATGTTTACTTTCTGCTTTCGTGAGTTTACTTGCATTGTTGAAAAAAAATTGGGTAACCAACTCCTCGACTCTATATTTATGAAACATATGTAATATGAAATTTTGCTAAATGAAAAGAAATAAGAGGAGTAAGGCTATAACGTGTGTAATAGTGTAAAAAGTAATTTTTGCAGCCAAAACTCGTTTCAATTAGCGTATTTTTTAAATATAATTGGAGAAAAGAAGACTTACGTGAGAGATGTTTCTTACGTAATTAATGGACGTTCCGTAGGCTATAAATGTACATAAAGAAATAGGTATTATTATTCAAATAATTGTGAAATTATTTTGTAAAAATAATTTCACTCTTCTCATTGATGTAAAAACTCATGAAGTCCAAAAATACATTCATTTCGCGACTTACGTGAGGAAATCAAATGTTCAAGCACTTAATTTTTTCAAACATTGACGATAAGTTAAAAAACTACTGAATATTTATATAATTATATTATTTAACTACTGAGTATTTTGGAATTACCGATCAATAATGATTCATGAAAAAAAAAATCAAAAAGCTTTGATAAACCTCGATCTTACGTGTAAAATTCAAGTTCGTCACTCATGGGTATTTTTTGGGAACCCATAAGAATGCGTTAAAATTATTCAACTTTGAAACTTAAGATAATTTAATAATTCGGAAGAACGCCGCCTATTTTATATTTATTGTTATCGTAAGTTAAGTCACTTATGAATTAATTCACTATTATCCGTTATCTTCGAGTTGATGGTATTTTTGTGAATTTTTCTGTGACGTATTTCTCCGTCTGTTTTCTGATTCGCAAAGTTACGGTCCACTTTCTCCAGTTAACGGTGCTCTTGCGAAATAATTCTCGCTGGTAATTAAGTTAATGGTGTTTTGTGATAATTATGAAATCATCATTTCTTATAGTACTAAAAATTTTCAGAACTGGTTTGCATAATTACGTGTATCTTTCTTTTATGATTTCATTGATATAGAAAACTCTTGATTTTTCGATTTTTTGAGTTAACAGTGCTCATAATCAAGAAACAAAATAATGGTAAGGATGCTAGTGTGGAAGGTTTCATCGCTCAAATGATTTAGAGTGGTAACGGGTATTAGTGTGATTGAGCCAAATTATGAATATGTGTACTGAGAACGGTGTAGTTTCAAATGATTGGAGAAAGGCGATTATTGCCCCACTCTACAAGGGAAAGGGTGTTAAAGGTGACTGTACTAATTATAGTAATATTAGCCTACTAAGTACCGTGGGCAAAATGTTTACAAAAAGAGAGAGATCATGTGCGGATCAGATATTCATCTTGAGGCAGATCATAGGAATTTGTTTGAGGGTAAACAAACAAGTTTTCTGTGCATTTTTTGATCTGGAAAAAGCTTTTGAGAAGGTGGATAAAACTAAACTTTGGGAAGCACTGAAAGAGTATGGAGTGAATGGTTTGCTTCTAAAAGCGATAAAAACAATATATAATGCTAGCAAAGTGAGTATGAGACTAAATGGAGAACTTAGCGATTGGTTGGATATTAAGCAGAGCGTTAGGCAAGGCTGCGTTACGTCCTCCTGGATGTTCAATATACAGGGTGTTTTTTTATCTTGAAACATCGAAATATCTCAAGAAATACGCATCCAACGAAAAAAATCGTTCATAGTAAAAACTTTTTATTTCCGAAGGGAAAAAAGCGACCCCGAAAAAATTTACCCCACACCCCAACCAATCAACCAACTGGGGCGATAAGGGGGGGGGCTTACTTCAAAATTTCAAATGAAAACCTATATTTTTGATTGCAGATTCGGATTCTCCATTAAGTAAGTTTTATTCTAGAATTTTCTTTCGATTCGCGCCAGATGGCGATGCATTTGCACAAAATGACATTGTTGACTATCAAAGAAATGCGCGTCCGAGCGAAAGTAGAACAAAGATTCTTATTTATATAGGTTGTCGATGGAATAACGTTTTTCGACGTACTAGTCCATATCGTAATGATAACGTTTTATTAAAAACTCAGCTTTCACCCAGGCGACGCCAGGCCTCATCAGAGTAATTACATTACAATATAAGAAAGAACATCATTGGCGCTAGAAATTGGGAACGGTATTTTTGCTTACAAACATTTTTCTTCACATGATGAGAACCAAAATTGAATTGGAAAACATAACCTAAAATTACTTACATTTACGGTATCAAAGGAAGGAAAATTATCCAGAAGGGTAAAGTAAAAGTTAACAAAAGAAATTCAAACATTATTGGAAATTATTAAATAGTTAAATTTATAAATCAAACTTCACCCCTGGACAGAAATATACATTTTGATTATTTGTACCAAAACCTCTACCGGAGGCACTCCGCATTGCTAAAGTTCCTGTCCAGGAGTAAAGTTGAGAACGAGAAAACCCTTTACTTTATATGAACATGTACCTCTAGCGAGCAAAGATGGGACTAACAAGCGTGGGAAAATTTGAAAATTTATCTAACACCTATTATAATTAACAGTAGAGACGATTAGTCAATGATACATGTCGCTTGAGAAATTCGTGTCTGATCTTTTGTTTACAGAGTTATTGTTTTTAATAATGTGGTATAATTCCTCAAAGATGCGCTTTTTATAATATTGTTCATAGCTCAAAATTTTAGCCTTATTAAAAACAAAATTGTGATCATTACCATTTAAGTGTTGAACTAAAGCGGTACTTCTAGAATCGTTTTTACAATCGATTTTGTGTTCTCTTTTTCTATCTTTAAGGTGACGTTCTGTTTGTCCTATATACACACAACCACATTCGCAAGAAATTTGATAAACAATATGTGTTCTGAATTCGATAGAAATTTTATCTTTAGGATACATTTAGGAGGACCTTTTTTGTGTTCGGAAGTAACAATTGAGGGTCCGGATCAAAAAAATGGGTCCCGCGCTCGAGTACAAGCGCTTGCAATCGTAGACGGCGTCGCGTGCTTTCTTACATAATGGCTATTTTCATCAATCTTTAATGAATTGATTTAAAAATTTCTAGAAATCTTACTTCAGTGGTGAGGAACAAATGTCTCACTGGAAGTTATTTTAACTCTTAAGTTTCCTCGATACTTTTCTTTGCCGAAACTAAAAAAACGTGCTTATCGAACGGTCTCAATTCGCAATCAATTATTATTAAACATTAGGCAGTTTTGATAGTTTTTCCTTTTTCATTTTTTAGGCATTGCTAGGGTACACTGCATGCGTATACCAAATTTCAAACAGTTTCAATAATATTTAGCTGAGTTTTGATGATTTATATTTTAAATAATAATTGAATTTGGGAAAAATTTATATTAACTTTTTCATTTTTACTATTGAAGGTATACTTCGGACAAAAAAACTTCAAATAAAAAACAATTTCGTCTTGTCCTTTTCTATACGCTCATATTTTCGAAAATTCAATCTTCTGCACTTTAAAATTTGGACATCACGAGACACTTGAACAATTCTTTTTTGCATTTTCGAGCGCACAACCCATTTTTTGATCAGAACCCTCAATTAAATCAAAATCTTTGAAGATCTTTTTGTAAAATCTAGTGAGCTCGTTAACGAAGGGTAGAGCTATAATGTTATTTTTTATAGAATCTGATGCATTATCTAGTAAAAGATGGAAGGAATTTAAATTTATATTATTCAACTGTATTAATCTTCTATTGATTCATTTTTTATAAAACTGTGTCGGGTAATTATTTAATTTGAGAGTTTTTTCAACTATTTTTAAATTTTTATTTCTATATTTTATATCAGATAACGTTATAGCTTTATCAACTAAACTCTTTATTACTGCGACTTTATCTTTAAAGGCTACGTTCGAATTAAAATTTATATATCTACCGGACCATGTATATTTTCTATACCAATTGGTGACAATCTTGTCTTTAAATTTTATCAATGTGATATCTAAGAAATTAGTTTTATTATTATTTTTAATTTTTTAATTTTTAAAATTTACCCTGAAAAATGCAGTAAGCATTGTCCAGGCATAATTCTGCCAACTCGAGAAACTGTGTGACAGGAATATTAGAGTGTTGTCTGATTTTAAACCATTTAATTTTAATATTTTTAAGTAAAAATTCTTTAGGTATATTTGTAAATGAGGATTTTATATCAAGAGGGACTAGTTTGTCATTCTGCGGAATTTGGATATTTTTTATTTTATTAATAAGATCCCAATTATTTTTAACATTATATTCAGAATTACCTGTAATTTGTTGTATGGGTTTCGTTATAAATTTTGATAGATTATATATAGGAGACCCTACGAAGGAGGTGACCGGTTTGAGAGATACAAGATCTTTATGTATTTTTTGTAGACCGTAGAATCTAGGAGCGACCCCATTGTAACTTTTAAGATGTTTCAAAAAATCAGTATTTATATAATCATTTTTCAATAATTTACTAATAAGTGAATTTGATTCAGTTTGTATTTTACTAGTGGGATTTGTACTTAGTTTTTCATAAGTACTATTATCATGAAGTAAAATATTACATTTATCTATGTATTCATAAGTTTTTAGAATTACGAAAATGTCGCCTTTATTGGCTTTAGTTATAAAAATATCTAGAAAAAAAGATTCTTATTTCTCCATTTCATTTGAACAAAAACAAAAAAATGAGGACTCTAAATTAATTTCCCCAGAATTTTTAATTTATTTTTGAATGGCGCCAGGTATAGGACTTGGAATGCGAAAGTCGCGTCCACATTCCACCCCCCGGTGAACAACCCATGGTTGCGCCTGTGCCTGCGCGACTTTCAACCCGCCTTGCTTCCTCGTCGTTCGTAACGCCGATCCTTGATAGTAGTTGCTACTCAAAACGAAATCACTCCTTCCTAAATTTCTATCTTGTCCTCAAATCTCGGTGAATGAGGAAAACAAAAAAAAACAAAAAGAATGAGCAAGAGTGACTCTCTCACTATGAAAAGCCAATAAGAGTGTGTCCAACAAAAAAATAATAAAACACAGTAAAAGAATACAAGAAATCAAATTGATTGGCCCTCGATCGAGCCTCGTTCTCTCGCGGAAATTTTCTCCAAGAGAGAAGGAGCTGTTTACAAATAATTGGAAACAACAACAAGACAAAGTAATTTGCAGGCGAAACCTGAAACATTACAACAGATGAAAAAAGGAAACGATCGGTTTCTTTGGGTTGGATTGGGTGTCTTACTTTCTTTGATTTGGGTGGTTTGGCTGCGCTGCTTACGATCGTTTGGGTTCAACTGAGTGTCCTTGTATTCCCTCATTACTCGACCTCGTTAATTCTATAATGAAGGTTTTATCTGTACAAGAGAAAATCGAAATAATTCTCATTTATGGAGAAAAGGGCAGGATAATGAAATCGCGATATTAGCCGCAGCCGTTCATGACCCCTATGTTAGTACTCGACAACTAAGCCGCAATTCCGGAATGTCTCTAACCAGTATTTGGGAGGTATTAAAACGTTATAAATATCATACCTTTCATATTTCAGTGCATCGCGAACTTCACGACAATGATTTTCAGAACGAGGTGACATTTTGTCAATGGGCGCTTTAGCAGATACAAGGGAATCCGAATTTTTTTTTCGAGCATTGTTCTCAGACGAGTCGTCTTTCACGAACCACGGTACGGTTAATCGACATAACATGCATTATTGGAGTGTTGAAAGCCCATACTGGTTGCGGGAAGTTGAGCGTCAGCGTCCTTGGTCTGTCAACGTTTGGTGTGGTGCAATTGGAGAACAACTTATCGGTCCATATTTTATTGATGGTAATTGAAACGATGACAAATATCGTGAAGTTTTGGAAAATCAAATTCCAACATTGCTTGAAGACCTAAGCTTGGAAGTGCGACAGAACATGTGATTTCAACATCACGGTTGTCCAGTGCATTATTCGGCAATCGAGCGTGAAGTACTGAATCGCGAATTCAACGGTCACTGGATCGGTAGAGGAGGTCTGGTAAATTGGCCTGCCAGATCAGCAGACCTTACGTCGCCGAATTTCTTTTCGTGGGCTTATTTAAAGAGTCACAAGAAATGCCAACAACTCGAGAGAACATGAAACAGCGAATCAGGACTGCTTGTAACCATATAACACCAGACACACTCCGCAGTTGTGAGCAAAGTTTCCAAGCGCGGATCAACAAGTACATCAAAGTAAAAGGACACCACTCTGAGCACTTCATACAAAATGTTCATCAAAAACAAGTAGCTCGATGGTGAGAGGCGAAGGAACTCACCGGAAAAAGGCACCCCGATGGTGAGAGGCGAGGGGACTCGCCGAAAACAAGCACCCCGATGGTGAGGTGCAAAGGGATTCACCAAAAACAAGCAGCTCGATGGTGAGAGGTGAGGAGACTCACAGAAAAAAAGCACCTCGATAGTGGGAGGCGAGGGGACTCACCGAAAACAAGCACCCCGATGGTGAGAGGCCAGGGGGCTCGCTTTTTAAAAGCACCCCAAAGGGAACAGACAACTACTACGTCCACGTCGTTGTTCCTAGGTAGAGCTAAAAGTAATTAATTCATTGACTGCTTACATACCTGGAGTCAAAATGAGAAGCCTGCGTTTCAAAATTAAAATTGAGCTTTCTAATTTTTCTACTCCACTTTAATCTTTTTCCCAGGTGGGTGGACGGTGTGTTAAAAATCAAATTGATTACAATTGAACAGCTCTCCTGAAAACAATCAACACGTCTTTTTTATTTTTTGTCTGGAAGCGTATTCTTTGAATAGTCAACAATGCCATTTTTTGCAAATGCATCGCCATCTGACGCGAATAGAAAAAATTTTTTGAATACAACTTTTCCCCCTCGAAAATAAAAAAGTTTTATTACGGACATCTTTTTCGTTGGATGCGTATTTCTTGAGATATTTTGATGTCTCAAAATAAAAAAAAACACCCTGTACATATGCATGAATAAATGTCTTAGAATATCTCTCTTAGCCAAACAAGGTGTTGATCTTGGAACAATGAAAATGCGTGAACTGGCGTTTGCTGATGATGAGATTGTTACGGCAAAATCAATCGCTGATTTGCAGAGAATGATGAGCAGACTGGATACCAGCATGAAGATTATGGGTCTTAAGATTAACGTGAATAAAACAAAAGTTATTCATGATACAAGGACACTAAGTGGCACTCTTTCCTCGCATGAAGCTACAATACGAGCTAGAGCACGAGGTGTAGCCAAAGCGAAGACGAGGCGAAACCGAGGGCTCCGGCGAGTATTGCAGTCACACGAGGGAAGAATCTCACATATGGGCCGTGTATCATACAATATTTTTTATCACAACGCAATCATAACTGCGATTTTAGGGTCTCATATCCTCCTCCGAACGACTTTCGTCAACTACTCAGCTGTCATACGGTGTGTAGGCAGCGCCATGGTGCGGCGTTTAATGTTTAACGAAGCAAAAGTATTTAGGTAAGGTTAGAGATCCTCTAAGGAGAGTCGAGAAACGAACTCACATAGGCTCTCACACACTTGTTACTGCGCATCGCGATTAGTCCGGAACCAGGAGTCTTTTTCAAATGCGCACACCTCTTGGCTGCGCAGTAGACATGACTTGGTAACACCGCTGGTAACATAGCCTGAAAATATACAGGGAATAACCAGGGCGCGAACTCCGTCTGCACTGCTGGTTCCGACTTAATCGTAACCAATCAAAAGAGTGGGAAGTCGTTTCTCAACTCTCCCTGGAGAATCTATAGGTAAGGTGAATGGTAGCTTACCCAGAGGTAGACCGAAGAGAGAATGGTTGGGATGTTGAATGAGTCTCGAAGGTGGGGAGATTTAAAGAGTCGTACAAACACAAGAGCGTGCATAAAAAGATGTATGGATAGGAAGGAAGCAAAAGATGTATGAAAAGATAGGGATGTATTGAGGATAATTGTTTATAAGAAGAAAAGTGACTAATAAATCTTAGTTCTTTCAAAACAGGACAGTATAGATCTACTTTAATTGTAGGTGTCCTTTACTGGCTAATGAGAATGCCTAATGAGTATGCCGACAACAACTACAAACGTGTTATTAATAGTGATTGCAATATGTATGTCATTATTGATTTACGAGCATCATTGTTTATATACGTTATCGAATGTGGTCAAGCGCTCATAACACGTTCTGTACATAGTGTCATGAAATAGTCAGCATAATACATCCAATGGCATTTGATTTGAAGCAAAATTCCATCAAATGCGTAATATATATAGTAAGGTATAGTTTTGGGCGCATGTTGTGATCAAAAACTTCAGTCATGCCCTACCTCTATATTTTATTTACTATGTAGACCTTATTGAAGATAAAATCAAATATATTATTAATATCTAATCCAATAATTAACAAGAGCGTGGCGCCATTTTCGATTAATATCTCGAATTTTTGATTAATACCTTGAAACCATTGTTGTCAGGAAATCCGTTTTTATGATTGGATGAAGCTGTCGTTTTTTTCAGTTTAAAAATAAAAGTGTGCAAAGTTCAGGTATATAGAAATATCAGGTTATCTAAATAATATATTCAATAATAAATCCATTGAAATAGAGATCTCCAGCACTTCGAAAAACAAGATTCAATGTGTTCAGTTCAAGAAACATAACATAGAGTACAAGTAGTTAAAGTTGGTTAAAATATTTTTTTCAACTACAATCCTAATGAAAGAAGAATTGCATATTATGTTTACGTTATCATGTTTTTTATAAACTCGATTAACATTGAAAACTACATTTTCAATTTTTAAATTAACCTATAATGTTCATACAATCCTCTGCAATCTCATGCAATCATTCACAATCCTTTGTAGTCCCATGCAATCTCGATGCATTCCCATGAAATCTTTATAAAATATCGGGCGATCTCCATAGCATTTTGTGCAATCCCATGCAATTTTTTGCGATCCTATGCAATAATTTACAATCCCATGCAGTCCCATACAATCTCGATGCGATTCCATGCAATCTCCATAGAACCTCGAGCGATCTCTATGAAATTTCGTGCAATCCCTTGCAATCTTTTGCAATCCTGTGCGATCATTTACCATCCCTTGGAGTACCATACAATCTCAATGCAATCCCATGCAATCTTTTACAATCCTTTGCAGCCCCCCCCTTATGAAAGAATATTATAGGAAATTCTGTATAGGTCTACAACGATTTTCCTATAATAAATTTCTTATAATCTTTTCGCGATTCGTGAAAAATCATTATAGAAAATTCATTATGGAAGTAAATAATGTTTAAATTTTAATTTTCACAGGATTTCATAAAAATTTCACGAGATTTGAAACAATTTCGAAGACTTCCAAGTGTATCAGGAGGTTTTGAAGGATTCCGAAGAATTTCAATGGTTTTCAAGGGACTTCCACGGATCTTAAAGCTTTTAAAAGAATTGTATGAGATTCACAAACATTTCAACTAAGTTTTGAAAATTTCATTCATTTTCAAGAGATTTGAAAATATTTCCACGGATTTTAACGAATTTCGTAAGCTTTCGAAACATTTTAAGGAATTTTCGAGAATTTGTAACTGAAATTGTTTAATTTTGAAAAGTATGATTCACAATTTGACAAGTATTAATTTTAAAGGATTCAAAGTAAAATAATTCAACTTTGAAGGATTCCAGTATAAGGAAAGTTTCAATTTCACAATTCTAATTTGAAAAGTGTTCAGTTTGAAAGGAAGTTTAGAATCTTTCAGTTGATGAAGTTTCTAATATTTAAAACGTCATTTTAAACGTAACTTGAAATATGTAGTTAAATTTGAGAGGTTCACAATTTTAAATTCTTAAATTTTTATTGAGGAAAGAGGAGAAATTTTGGTTTTTTAATTTTTCTGATTTGAGAGGAGAAGTTCTTTATTTGTATTCTTTTTTTTTGATATTATTTATATTATATATATATAA